>JALJCO010006862.1:0-379119 GCA_023101725.1 Atherinomorus stipes
AAAAAAAAATTCCAAAAAAAAAATTCCAAAAAAAAAGCGACTAACAAACACAATAGCAATACGTATTTTCCGTCCTTGTACTTCGTTCAGTTACGTATTACTCAATGGCGATGAGAATGACAGAGACTGAGCGACACACAGACACACATAGTTGAAGCCAGACAGCTGGAAAATTGAGGAAAAATGAACAAGACAGATAGAAAGACGTGAGGTGTTGGAGAGGAGATTATCAAGTCCATCAAAATAGGAGCATGCAGTTCTCAGAGCTCTTTAGCTGTCAAGAAATACTGTACAGTCTCAGTTTTGCTAATAAAGGAAAAAAGACAGCAAGAGGCTTAAGAGGAATCTGTCACAGTTCAGACAATTTCTTTGACCTATCTCACCTATCTCAGCTACACAGAAGAACAAAGTTAAGTGGAAAAGATAAAATGTGTGCAAGGTGCCTTGAAGAGATTACCACAATTCCCGAAGCAAACAATCATGTGTTAGTTATCCTGACCTGTAGAAAGTCTCCATTTCAGCCAGACAGACGGGTGAGAAAGAGTGAGACTGACAGAGGGAAGGCGGGAATAGAACTACAACCAGCAGTGCCACCAAAAACTGCAAAGAAGGGAAAAGAGGGGGAGCTCCAGTCTGGCCACTGGGAACTGAAGGAGAGGGACAGAGAGACAGGGACATTTAAAATGTACGCCTCAGCTAAAGTCCAAAACCAACTAGACTGGGAACTCAACTTAACGGCTCGTGTGGGAAGATAAAATCAGCAGGACAATTTAAGTTCGGGACAGCTACAAAGAGGAGCGATGACTTCAAAACCCACAGCAACTCCCAAAACAGAGACTTTTTGGTCTGGTTCAAACAAACCGTACTGGAAAACTCAGAAATAACCAACCAATTGGCGTCTGCAGGTGACCCACAACCTAAACCCTCTGGGACTTGGATGGACCAGGGAGAACAGTGAGCATGTGGAACTGTTATACAGTAACTCTTTAACCAGCCACCGTCAGGACTTGCATGTACAAGACAACTTATATCTGAGGTTTAAACATGCTTTGACTCCATCCCAGACCCATCACCACTGGGATGAGCCAACAATATTTACCATATTTTGTTAACCTTGAGTATAGTTACAAATTCAGAAACATTTACAAGCAGCAGTGGATTATAAGTGGTTTAACTGCAGTATGAGGTCAAGTTTGTGAGGAAAGCTAACAGTATCAGTCATGATGAGCGGCTTTGCTTTCTTTTATCCAGTGACTACATTCCTGGAGGTTTGTCAGGGGTGAGTGCTCCGACAGTAAAACACATCCTTGCTTGGAATTATTGTTGTAAGAGAGGAGCCATCGCTGCCTTTATTTGTGGGAATGGAATTCATGACATTGGGGGAGGAGTATATTCTGAGATTAACAGCCTATGAAACATTCAGCAAAGGAGATATTATTGTGACAACTTCACTTAACTGCAGGTACCCTTTTGTCACTGTATGCCAGGTCAACAGAGGCAGCACCTAAACTGCTATGACAGCTGAATGTGCACCACTTGACTCGACTAAAAGGACTTTTACACGGTGCCATTGACGCGCTTTTATCCTCTGAGGAAGGAAAAATCTCATCTGACTAAGTGTCACATCACCTTTGGCAGTGTTTTCACTGAACGTTATATCAAAAAAGGAATAACTGGAGCTGTGACTTAAGAGCAATCTAAGCAGGTTGTGGATAAACTGAAAGAGGCGATTAGCACCAGACTGGGAAATCATGCTGAGAAGCCTCTTTCAAAGGAAACCTAAACATGAAAGGCTGGAAGAGGAACCTGAAGTCCGATTTAAAGGCTTGCTGGTGTCAGAGAAAGACCTGGGATATACGTATGTCCGTCCTGGAGGTAAGACTGTACTTGCACATGATATGCAGATGCCTTATGTTTTCTGGAGGCCAGCTATTAATTGGGATGAGGGATATGTAACAAGTGAGCTGCATTCACTTGTTGAGCGATGATGCACATTAGTGCTACTGTGACAGCTGATTACACAAAACCTGAATAGGAAAAAGTGTCAGAAATATAACTACACTGCAACTAAACTGTCAACCAAATTGGATATGCCACTGGAAACAGAAAGATTGCACAGGATTTAAAGCAAAGAAAAATAAAATCCCCAGCAACAGACAAAAATTAAGACTGTCCCCCCTGAGGTTAGGGGGGCAGCTCCTTATGATAATGGGGCAACTGATACCAGACATTAAGCACTTACAGAAGGGAATGTTAAAAGCCTTCTACCGGCTCCTGTGGACAGGGAAATAACATCTTGCTCAGACTAAATTTCTCTTCCCTGAATCTTGCCCTGTGCTGTGCAATATCACCACAATTTATTTTTAGCCTGGGGTGCCACTTTGTGCCAACTGCCATTCCAGGAAGTTACAGCAGCACTGAGGACTACATGTTTGTCTAATGATAAGACTCCACGACCCCTCCACCGAGAGGTCACAATGCACTGGGTATGGCAGCCCTGCTAACAACTTACAAATCAGACACTAGCCAAGGAAAACACATTCTCTGTAACCTAAGATGGATTTTCCAGCAAAAGCTCATTAAACGTTAACATTTCTTCATACTTTAATTGGGGGCTTGTGCTGCAATCCACATTAGAGCATGAGGTGATGTTCATCTCTCAATGCCCACTGTGCTACATATAGATTTATTCAAAAATCTAAATCTGGCTGAACCTTGCCACACATGTGTATATCTAGATTTTAATTTCAGGTCCAGGAATCCCACGAAATCACAGCAACTTCAGTGATAAAAATCACGCTAATTACAACCATGATTCATTGCTCCTTTTTTGGGTGTTTTTATTAACTGCCTTAGATCAGACCAATCAGATGTAGCTTCCACTAGGTTAGGCCATTAGGTTTGCTGTGTATCCGCCCATCTTTAACTCAGATAACCGCCTGATCATGCCTCAATTTTGACAGAGGAAATAGTCATCAACTGTGTTGTGATTACTGGCTCTGTGTTTTTAAGATTTCTTCCCTTCCCACGAAGAGTGAGTCAGCCTCACACTTAAAATTCATTCTCTATTACCAATGCTCTAACCAGAGGCCAGCCCCATCACGTTTGTTTAATGAGCGCTTTGTGCCTTTAAAACAGGTGCAAAATGTCTCAAAAATGGCAACAAGGAGAGTTTGTCATACACAGTATTTCACTGAGCCTCAAGGATGTTTATTAATCACTATGTGTCAGCTAAAAAAGAAAAAGCTACTACAGCATGAGGATCAAAGCAAGCATAAGGAATCCATTGATTCCACCTGCCTTTTACTTGGCCTGATTGGGAGTCCAGCTGAGAGCCAAGCAGGGGGGAGTCTGTGTGTGCGTGTCAGCGACTTCTGAGTAAGTGTGTGTTTAGATTATCAGAGCCTGTTGTGGTGTATCTAATCTCTGTTGGCTGCTTTTGTAGTGCTGTCAGACTCTTGTCCCACAGGCACACTTAGCAATGTGTTTGTGTGTGAGAGAACCCTATGTAGGTCTCAGAGAGAGTCAGGGCTGATAAAATTGACTAAAATACCTCTGCTTAGCTCCATAAATGGTAGTACTGGTTCCCACTAAAATGATCTATATACTGCCTTTTCATAAACCTTTATGTAACTTCCGAACTATGGCCATAAATGAAGCTGTCTTTTTTCTTTTCTTTGGGAGATGATCACTTTCCAGTGGCACAAGAATTTGATCTCACTCAACTCCTAAAAAAAACCCCAGGAGAATTACAGGAAGCCATAAAAGAACTTTGGAATCACATCAAGGCAACTCTTGCAACGGAAATGATAGCCATTTCCCATCATTATTGAAAAAGTCTAAATATTTTCTATTGTTGTTATTGAAAATGATGCATCAAAGAGATAGCCAAGCTTCATTAACCATCCAGGTAAACTACTTTAGTCCAGAAGAAAAACACTGGTAGTAATACTCTTTTGACCTTTTACCCCCCCCCCCCCAACCCGTGGAAACACAAACTGGCATCTAGCCATCCATTTTTGTTATGTCATACTTAAAACAAACTAATCAGCTATTAACCCTCCTGATATAAATCTCTTACTAATCATGCCTCTTACACTTAAAGACATAATTTGTTTTCAATTCTTGAGTGATTTGTGATTTCGCAAGAAAAATAGAAAACCTAAAAGAGGCTGATAAATTCAAACATCAACTATAATATGAGACTCAGATGCTGCCATCTGTGACTCAGTTTAACAAATATTCCATGAGGAGAAATCTGAAACTACAGCAAAAATGGACATGTGCTGTGCTTAATGACCAAAAGACAAAAGAAAAAAAAAAAGAAAAAAAGAAATTCTGAGAAATTTCATTAAGTATCGAGCAGACATTGGAAGTCTCTGCGTGTATTGCCTTACATCGTGCATTACGGTAAAGCAGGAATGGGTCCTGTAGCTGGAAATCCAGGTCCTTTGTGATTGGCTCTGTCAGATTCTCCATGCTGAGACGGTTCATTATGGTAAATCCGTGTCTAGGAGATGCCAGTCTGAAATTCAAAGGGCATGCAGCACAGAAATACATAGTGAGAATTCATATAAGACTGAAGCAAATGAAAAGACACTGCAAATAAAAACTCAGTATAACAGCATTTCTATTCTGGCAACAGATGTAACTACAGTAAATGTCAACAGTTACTGGGCAAAGTGAAGATAATCAACTAGCATTTCTACAAACATCAGCAAAAAAATCATATAGTTTGGGATGGGAATAACTATGGGTTGCAGGAAAACAGACTATTGAACTTTTTGCTTACCTTGTATAGATAAAAAGAGTCCCTTCCACTTCTGTCTTTTCCTAAATGTTTAAGACAACCACGTCAATGAAGCAAAAACTGCGTGAGGTTTCTGAACTTCACCTCTTATGACACGTTTATGTAAGAGAGTCAGATCCCTGAAAGAACTGTAAAACACTGTTAGTATGGTGCAGAGGAAAAACTTAAATCAATTGCATTCTGTCTACTTTTTAGAAAAAGAAACAACCCTTAACAACAAGAAAAAAAAAAACAACAACAAAGCTTTCAAGATAAACTCGCTTCAACTTTTGCAGTTAGAGTAAATTTATACTAACAAAGCGCGCCTATCAGGGTGAAGGACCAAGCTAAGCTAAGTTAGCACACGACAGCTATTCAAACTTGAGACTTACCCACTCATTTGTCCTGTTGTTATAAGTGTACAGAGCAACTTGGCTGGCCACGTCCACGATGTTGTTTATGTATGGGTCTTGTCGCTGCAAGGCAGCTAAACTAATGTCCAGTCCTTTAGCAGTAAGGCAGCTACTGCTGCCAAAAGAAGTCGCTGTCATTGTTCCCTACGGAGAAGTCAGCTAGCTAACTAGCTTTAGCGTCCAGCGAGTCACAAAAAGATCTACAAAAACTACGCCAGCGTCGAGAGAAAATTTACGGTTGTATCGGTCGATACACGGTGGCCCCTGAGTCCCTGTAAGACCAGGATATTAATAAAATTCAAGCGTTATTGAGCTCTAACTTCCACGAGACAGTTCGAAAACGGCCATGTTTAGTAATGTTAGTATTGTAAACAACTTAGACATGAGTAGTCGCACGGCGTGCATAGAGATACAGCCTTATCAATCATTCTTTGAAAAATCGATAGAAATGACTTGAAACCGCTTGAAACCGAAACCCGCAGGGATTTTTTAATTATTATTTTTAACTATTATTTTAAATCTCATGAAAAAAAAACATGAGTGCAAAGCCAACACATTGCATATGCACGAGTATCTCGACGTTTTTGTATTGTTTAATCAATTCTAATATTTGCCCAAGTTTGCTTTTTCATTGTGTAGTTTTCACTGTTATTTTTCAAGTGCATTTAATAG
Source organism: Atherinomorus stipes (assembly GCA_023101725.1). Taxonomy (NCBI): domain Eukaryota; kingdom Metazoa; phylum Chordata; class Actinopteri; order Atheriniformes; family Atherinidae; genus Atherinomorus; species Atherinomorus stipes. The sequence goes on from JALJCO010006862.1 coordinate 5,875, forward strand.
CTAAGAAATATTTTGTTTGTTTTTATTTACATCAGCCTAGAAGAAGAAATCTTTTTTTTAAAAGACCTAAGATTGTAAGAAAATTATTGATTTTTAGTTTTGTGTCATTTGGGCTCCTTTTGCATCTATCAAGCAGCTGGTGCATTATCTGTTTTCATTCATCTCTGAATTGACTGCCTGCTCTGATGCTGACAGGCTTCAAATCCACCGTTACATTTCTCATTAACTCCACTGGGGGGCATCAAAGGGAAGCCTTCAACACTTCACTCCTTGTTGAATTCTCAACCAGAGCTGAAAATGATCTGAATGTGAGCAAGGCTACATGAAGGTACATGAATCCTAACAGTTTTGTTCAGTGATGCAGGGAAAGAATAAATGACAAGTGGAAAAGTTCAGTGGATACGTACCCCCCTGCTGCAGGGTTTTTGATATTTGTAATTGGTTAAATTACGCAAGTAATACAAGCTGTTTTAAGTTCTTTGACAAGAAAGCCTGCTTTGCTCAGAGACAACAGAGCTTGCAAATGCCAGTTGTTTAGCCCAGACATATGAAACAGACATCAAACTTTTTACAGTAAACTTTTCCAAAGATCCATTTTCTTTTTCTTTTTTTCTTATGTCGCAAAGCTTTTCTATTTACACTATCTTCAGTATGCAACAATCCAGTCATAAGCTTCCGAAATCTGAAACATCCTTCCTGGAATTAATCCACAAGGACAGAACAGTAACCTGACACAGGAGTAGGACATTCATACCAGAAATACCCATATCAGTCATTTTTTGGCACCTGACAATAAATCTCCAAATTCACTTCAAGGGTACCAAAGTTTGCCAACTCCGGTTTAAGTCTGCAAAGTTTGTTGGATAAAAATATTCCACTCATTTATTTGTTTACTTAGAAAAATGATCTGATGTTAACATCTCTGCCAAGAGCATGCGATCCTCTTGGATTAGCAGTTTGGTTTAAACAGACTGAGCCAGTTGTTTTGCACTATTGATATAGCAGAGTTTTAAGAATTTATGAGTTATGAGTTTAGACATTTATTAACAAAACTGTGCTGAATTCATTACAACTTGATTGTATTAAAGGTCACAAGCAAACTGGCTGCTGTATTAATGATTTGTGCAGAAATTACTCCAAAACAGAACGTTTTCTTTGTTTTTAATGGAAAGCATTGTGTTTGCAGAAAGGAGTAGAATCCTTATCCCAACAGTAAATCCATCCATCCATCCATCCATGACCAAATGAGATAGTCAGGGCATTTGCCCAAGATAGTAGTCCCATAAGTTGTTCAACACAAAACTGATCAAATAAGAGTAACATAGCATTTGGGAATACAAAGTGTTTATCACCATGTATTTGATATAGAGAAACATGTTGTTTGGTTCAGAGTTATTCCAGCAGAGTTATTCTAGAAATTTTGAAATGCACAGCAGTGGATAAGCTAAACTGATGAACAAAAGCAATAAAAATCAAACTTTATAGCTGTGTTTAACCCTTTGAGCCCTGTTGCTTTTTTTTTTTTTTTTTAGCTCTCTGCTTGAAAATTGCATAATGAAATGAGCAAAAGACCTTGTGATGAGTGCAATCACAAGGTCTAAATAAATACATTTGGAGTTCTGGTAAAGGGAACACTTGTGAAAGGTGTTAAGATATCAGTAAAAGTTAGTGCCTTGGGGGGGGGGTCTGGGCTGCCTCGCCGCTGGGGCGGGGCTGTATCCAGCCCGATGGGGGGCATGAGGGTCAGCGGTTGGGGCTGCTCTGCGGCGGTGGGCGGGTCGCTGGTGGGGCCCTGGCCGGTGGCTGTCGGCTGGCGCCGGGTGGCCGGGGTCGTCCCGGGGCGGGGGGGGCGGGGGGGCCCTGGGCCCCGGTGCTCCGGGGTGGCCCCTGCCTCCGGGGCCGGGGGACCCGGCTTGGCGCTGGGGGGGCGGGCCGGCGGGGCGTGCCTCCTCTGGATTTGGCCGGTCCTCACGACCTGGTGACGTCTGGTCACTGCGCCGGGGCGCCTCTGCTGTGTGCGTGCGGGTGTGTGTGCTGGTGGGGGTGTGTGTGTGGTGGGGCTGGGGGGTGTATCGTTGTCGTGTCTGTGTCGGGATGTGGGCATCCGGGATGTTGGTGTCGCGGGAGCGGCCGTGTGGGGGGTGTGGATTTCCCCTGTGCTTGTCCTGCGTGTGGGGCTCTGGGGGTCGCGGACGGAGCTGCGCTTTCCGCCGGGGTGCTTGGTTTTCGGCGGACCCGTGGCCATGTCGTGTCGTATCGATGTTGGGGTGTCTGGCGTGGCTGTCGGGGTGTGGGGTTTTGTCCATATCGTTCAGCTCTAGTGTGTGGAGGTGGGGGGGTTGCGGGGGTGGCCGGGTCTTTTCCACGCCGGGTGCCTGTCCCGCCTGGCCGCTGTGTCGGTTGGGGCTGGCCTGCGCTGGTGGTCTCGTACGGGTTGGTCTCGCGTGGTCCGGGGGCTGGGGGCGGTGGACTTGTGGCGTGGGGGGGGCTGGTGGCCCCGCGGTCCCCGTCCTTGGTATGTGTAGGTGGGTGTGTGACTGGAGGGGGGGCGTGAATGCGGTTGTGTGTGTGTGTGGCTGCCTGTGGGGGGGTGTGGAGATGGGTGGGTGGGTGGGGGGTGCATGGATGATGGGTGTTTGGGTGCGGGGGTGGTGGTGCATTGGTGGGGTTTGTGCGTGTCAGGTTGGGGGGGGGGGGGGGGGGGGAGGAAGGGGGAGAAAAAAAAAAAAAAAAAAAAAAAAAAAAAAAAAAAAAAATAGCAGCTCTGCGTGCCTCTTGGGGGGTTTGCGAGGCCTGGGGATGTTGGGCCGGTGACTCTGGCCCCTCCGCCGACCCTTTCCGCTTCCGTCCCTTTTCCCCCCTCCCTGGCCTGGCGTGGTCGAGCGCCCCCAGGGGCTGAGGCTGGCCCCTCTGTGCTGGACGCCGGACGCCGGGCCGTGGGGGGCGGCCATGCCTGCCCTTTCTGCCCTGGGGGGATCCCGGGAGGCAGGGGTACCTAATGCCGGTAACGGCTCTTCTTCCAGGGGGGGAATTCATACCCCCCTGGTCTCCCTTCCCAAGACCCCCCCCCCCCCCCTGCTCTACCTCCACACACACACACGTAGGGTTTTGGGGAGGGAGCGTGTCAAGCGGGCGTGGTGAGGGGAGGGCACCAAAGTGCCTTTGCTTGCCACGTCTAGAGGCAGCCCTGCTCCCCAGTTTTAACCACACTTAGACACCTAAACACATAAAATAACAACAGCTCACAACCACTTCTGAGGGGCGGGCCATATAGTGTGTGGTAGGAGGGAGGGGCCGGTTGGGGGGGACATGCCCCCTACGCGACCCCACTCCCGGCATGACTTGGCACTGCCCCTTAGTTTTAACTGCAAACAACACACATCTTACACACACAGTCATGAGTGGGGGGTGGGGGGGGGACAGGGTCCTTTCATACCCCGGTCTCCCGGGCGCTACTGGGGGGAGGGGGGGACAGTGGCTACTTCACGCGCCAGTGGTTAAGGCTGGCTGCATTGCGGGGGATCTGCTGGCCTGGGGGACGCCTGGCCTGCTGCGTCCGGGGGTGGGGGGATGGGGGGGGGTGGTGGTGGGGGGAACGTGTTGGGGGCTTGGAACTCGCGGCTCCTTCCCCGGCTCGAGCTACCACTCAGGAGGCACGAGGGCATGGGCAAGAGAGAGGTGGGTATGTGAGAATAATGAATGAGAGTGTGAAGGGAGGAAATGTGGGAGGGAGGAACTTGGGCTGGAAGAGGGGAGGAGATGTGGGTAAGTGGTTGAAGGAAAGGGGGGATGGAGGAAGGAGTGGCATGCTCGTGAGTGTCTAGTAGGGATGGTCGTGAGGGGCTGAAGGAAGGAAGGGCGGGAGTATGATAGGTCAGAGGGATGGGCGGGGCTGGACATGTAAGGGGGGGACTGTATGGGGTATTGGGGGTATAGGGAGGTGGGGGCGTATGTGTGGGGGGGTGGGGAGGGGGTTGGTGCAGTTATGTGGGGGGAGTGCATGTGTGTGTTAGGGGGTATGAGGAGGTGGGGGTAGGTGTGGACGGTAGAGGGGAGGAGAGTGTTGGGGGTGGAGAGAGGAGTGAGTGTGGGTATGTAAGGTCAGAGAGCGGAGTGGGTGGGTGTATGCGTGTGTGGGGGGGGTACACGGAGGTGTTGGGTAGGGCTGGGCGGTGTGGGCGGAGGTTCGTACCTCGGTATTCGTGCCGGGCATCTTGGTGTCGGTGCGGTGCGGTGTGGCTGCGGGTTGGTTGGGGGCCGGGCGCTTTGGTGGGGGGTGCGGTTTTGTTTGTGGCTTCCGGGGTTTTTTGTGCGGGGCGGGCGCAGGGGGATCTGTATCTTGTATGTGGTTGCTCTTGCGGTATTGATGTCTTGGGTGCCTGTGTCTCGATGTGGGGGCGGTGACGGTATATCTTTCAGCCCCAGTGTTGGGGTAGGTGTGTGGGGAGTGTGTGTGTGAGCGTGGTGGCGGGGTAGGGGGGTGGGAGAGGTGGTGGCGCCCTGGTGTCAGGTGTATCAGGGACTTTGGGGTGGGGGCTGGCCTGCCCTGGGGGGGCGTCGTCTGGGGGGTCCGGTCCTCCTGGGTTTCGGTTGGGCCGCCCGGGTCCGGGGGGGGGGGTGGCTGCTCCTGGGCGCTTGGGCCCTGGGCCCGGCGCTGTCTCCGCTCCGGGGGGACGCCCGGCGCCCGGTGGGGTCGGCAGCTGCTGGTCTTGGTCCGCTGGGGCCTGGGCCTCCAGACTGCGGGGGGCTCCGGCTGGGGCCGCTTTTGCCGCCCTTCGGGGGGATGCATGTCCGCTCTTTGGGGGGGGTAGCTGGGATCTGGGCCTCTGGGTGGCTGCTGGGGGCCTGGGTCGCGAGCCTTGCGGGCTTCCTCCTCCTTGCAGAGACGAGGCTGCATCTGCATGACTGTATCACCACGGAGCACCCTTTATTATGCATGTTGACACTGTGACACTGCTTCCCATTGCGATGACTAGGTCGTACCTCTTCTTTACTTCCCATTGCGATGACTAGGTTGTACCTCTTCTCTACTTCCCATTGCGCTGACTAGGTTGTACCTCTTCTCTGCGTAGTTCTGCGTGTGTTTGTATGATCTGAGGATATTTAAGCCACCTGCAGGTACTCCTGTAGGGGATTGCTTGTTTTGTTTTCCAACAGAGACCTTGGTTGTTTAGGGATCGCGGTACAGATGTACCAGTGAACTGTGTAAGTGGATTCATGTTTTCTCTTCTCTCTCTCTTCCTCTTCCTTACTCCTCTCTCTCTGTTTCACTTTCTATCATTACCTCTATTCACTTTCATTTCTCCCTTGTCAGGCCCAGCAGTATGAAATGGAATGGTGTAATAGACAAATGTTTAAATAAAGAAATAAAATGAATAAACATGATATCAAGTGGAGCCTTATGTTCATAAAGCTCCGCTTGATAAAGCAAAACTGTTCAACAGAATAAAGCAATCAGATTTCCATTCTGCTTGCTTCAATGCTGGACAGGACAAGTAAGAAGAGAAAAAAAAAAAAAAAAAAAAAAAAAAAAAAAAAAAGTAAAAGTTAGTGCCAAAGATAAGAACTGAAGATGGCACATGGCACGAATGTAAAAAGTTTCAGGCTTGCCTATAAAAAGGAAGCAAAAACGCTTCCAGGTTGAAGATGAACATCTCTGGAGTGATGCAGCTGTAGCTCTAAACCTCTATCAGGTCACATGTGGATATTTTTTCTGCAAAGCCAACTCTGATAATGAATGAAATTAAAAATACTTTATTAATCCCAGAAGGGAAATTCAATCATGTGAAGCAGAACAAAATTAGAGAAGTTGTAGGCCAGATCTCTGTAATGGCCAAGGTTGAGTTCTTTAATGTGGATGAAACTATTTTTCTTTCTATATTTTCTTTGACTCTCTTTAAGCCTGTTTGTTACTTTAATGTGGAACACAGGTTATGCATGTTTGTGTGTGTTTCATGATTTATCTATTTATCTGTTTACTTTTCCGCTTATTATCGTTATATGGGTGTTTTTTGTGTTTGTTTAGGGGGTGTGAGTTTGTAAATGATGGGACTAATGAGTCATCCAGCTGTAGATCAATGCTGTCAATAATCATTCAGTTAGGACTGATTGCTTGTCTATTATTGATGGAGAAATGCTCCACTGGCTCAAAGGTGGGTTATAGCCAATGGGCAGCTTACAATAGTTCAAAAAGGGGAGAGTAGGTATTGTTCTTCTTATATCATATGTAATTTAAGTTTCCACACTTCAAAAATGCCCATGTGCCCACAATTGTACTACAGACACAATTAGAGAAGCTATGCTAATTTCACAACATCATAGTAAGCTTAGGGAAATGTTTTACAGCACAGCTTTTCCACAGTTTGTGTATAGAAAGCACAAAAGAAAATCAACTACATGGGTAGATGACACACACACATGCATGCATGCCGTAGTCTTTGCACCTGAAGGTAGAGAGTCAATGTAAATGGGTGATAAATAGTTTGCCTGAAGTGCTCCGTCTGGGCTTAGCATCTGGAAAAGCTGCAGATAATGGAGCCTTCATCTTAGTCCTTTTCTGATTTAAAATAAAGGAACTGAAGTTTTAAACATAGTCCAATAAAAAGGAGTTTTCATACTGTTTAACTAAAGTGTCAATATATGATTTAAAAATCATTTATTCCCAATAATTCCAAGTAAAAAACTAGATCTTGTAATGTGAAACATATAAAATCTAAGAGAAACTTGTAACCAAATAAACTAGAAAGTATGTTCATATTGGAATCTAATGATCAGCATTTTTCTACCTTATAATGGATTAAATGATCTAGTTAAGCATTGGGTGCATATAAGGACCATGCATGTAACAACCATGGAAGGCACAGAGGAGGAAAATCATTTGCTTTGGAAAAAGTGTTGTATTTTGGGAAATGCACATTAAAGAACTGAAGGATGATAGTTAACATGCATAATCGAGAGATTCTTAAATAGATGAAGCTGGAAAAGAAAAATACATTAAAATAGAAAGCCAATTCAAAATAGACACAAGCAGAAAACAAAAAAAAAAAGGTGCTGGTTTGACTTCTGCCAGCTGGGAATCGCTTGTGATGTGCAAATGTCGTAATTGTTTGCTTTCTTCTTAACCAGTAGTTCAGCCTACCAATGCAGTCTTTTAATAGACTGCAGGGACGGTTGCTGTCTCTTAGAGGAGTAAAGTAGGTAGTTAAGTGGTTTAAAATTGAAATAAAACTTGTAGCATACTTAAGAGTTCTTGATGTACTTTTAAAATTTCTACCATTTTAGTTCATTAAAAAAAAATCATCATGTAAACATGGAAAAAGTCTAAATCCAGCCGATGGAAGTGGTAATAAACTGATGAATGTTTAAAGCTGAATAAAAGCAACTCTACTTCCATGAAGGAATTCCCCTTTGACTAACCAGCAGGTTGTTGGTTTCCCACATGGGACACCAGCATTTGAATGTTTGTCTGATTCCCAGAGACCAACTGGGCTTTTGAGTCACACACACTCGCACATACAAAGGGGTCTGGAACTGCAAATATAGAAGAGTCAGAAATAGAGCTGATACTCCATGGGCAGGCTGAATTACTGAGGACATTTGTGTATGTGTGTCTGCGTGCTTGCGTGTCCCTTGGGTAGAAGTATCTGTTCCCACGACCTGCCCTCCATCCATTCTTCCTTCTCTCAGTCTTTCCTGTCTGTCTATCCATTCACTGGCCAGTGTAACCAAACAGAAGCTTGTCTGGGGAGATTCATTCCACTATTAAGCCCTTTACTGCCTATTTGTCTCATGACTGCTGATGGTAAAACTGTTGTCTGGTTCAGTGAAAATGACTTAAGAAGTTATAGAAGATTGAGGTGTTTTACTTCAATTTATATTTAGTCTAGCCACTTTTGTTTTTACACTTTTCTCACACCCAAGAGTAATCAGCATTTCCATGAAAGTGGGATTTTACCTAAGGGTTTCATATAAACAACTACTTAAGGCCCCCAAACTGTCAAATTAGTTAATTAGTTAAGTTAATAGAGGTTAGAGTCACAGATATATCTTGTGACTCCTTGAATGGGGTTTATCTTGTGACTGTTTGGAGGGGACCCAACCTTAAGACTAGGAACATTAGACAGTGGATAAAACTGGCTCCACTTTGATCCGCTTTAATAACAAAATGATACTTATGCACTGATATATCAGAATTAAAAATATGGCATGGCACTCAAAGAAGCCATTGTCTATGTGCAAGTAGGCTACTTACCCAACCAATTAGGTGCTGCAGCATTGAGAAGCAAAATAAAATGATCTTTGTTAGAACACAGAAAAAAAGAAAGAGAAAGAAAAACATAAAATTAATAGATTTTCGTGGTTCCCACTGAATTGTTGGAAAGAACGGCCTTTCAGCTGAGTAGATAGAATCAGTGGATCCCTGATCTCTGATACATCAGTGCATAAGTAGAATTTTAATATGAAAGCTGATTAAATTCAGTTGGATTCAGTTATATCTGTTTCATAAAGCGACTAATGTTCTAAGTCTAGTCTAGACATGAAGCAGTCAGCAGTATGAATGTTTCTGCTCATTCATCAGTGCCAACTATAATGCATCCCCTCCAAATACACTATATTAAAACCACATATGCATCACAAAAAAACTAAAAAACAGACAATTCTGTTGTCAAAATCATCAATAGAATCATTTCTGAGTTTTCTTTTTGTCTTTACTATGCCTACAGTGACACTTGGAGACAAAAAGCTTTACACTATTATAGAATGGTGGGTGGTGATTTTGCACTATAGCACTGAACAAATGAATACAGGCTGAGTTGAGTCATCTGATTCACCTCCTGATTATAGCCTGCAGCGAGACTGACGTGAGGCCTGCACATTGTGAACTTTGTATTCAGTGTCAAAGACAATTATATGGGAAGGCCAGTGCCATGATTAGAATCCAGAGATGCTGTTCATGGTCTTCAGGACATCCTGATGCGTTTCTTCGCCCAACTCTTGTGTTTTGTGGTGGTTTCCTGTACATTCTTTTTCAGGTTTGACATCTAAAATCCATTGTTTGATATGAAATATTGAAACAAAAGACAAGAGGTCCTTTAAACTTTTAAATGTTTTAGATATTTTATGTCAGTGCTTTTGAGAAAACAAGTTATGTTAAGAATTGCAAACGCAGCTCCATCCAAAAGCCTCTGTTGTGAAGGACAGAGCCAAGAAACTCAATGTCACCAAAGGCTGCAGGAGAACTATTTAGTTAAGAGCTGGTGGCGTTGACTTTGTTTGACATTTAACTCCAAAATGAGCTTTAGTTTCATCATCGTGTTACCTTAGAAAAGTGACTATGTTTCCAGTAAATGACTTAGATTGCTTCGAGGGCCGGGGCAAATTTGTTTCTGATCATGGAGAGTAATGTCGAAACACACTTTACTCTCTGCAGGGGGAAAAAAAGAGAGAGGAAAACCATAATCAAATTCCAATAATCTTTTTTGTTGGGGTCTCATTCGGTCTGTGAGGGCTGACCTTCCCAAGAGTACTTTGGATCTGCCTTTACAGTACATCCAAAGATCTAAGAAATAAGTAACCTTGTGGTTCCTTCCTGTTTGAGAGAGCCGTGAAATGATCAGAGGTTGAGTCATAAAAGAGTTGAAAAACCAGTTATTTAGTGAGCGTGTAAACACAGCCTCGGCCAAAGAAAAGAATGAAGCTGAAAGAGTCCAGATGTGAGGCGACTATGGACCAATGAGATATACAGGTCTCCAATCTGTTTGTTCCTGCTCAAATTAGAGTCTTTGCAGAGTTTGTGGCTGCTATGGATCATTATCCCACTTCATTTCCCTCACACACACAGATACACACACCTGATACACACATTTTCTCCTTTCTCCTTGTCACTGTTGCGCACGCTCACAGCTTTTGGCAACTTTTATCTTCCAGCTCTATAAATACGTTTTTTTTTTCCCGTGGACCTTCTTTTCCTCTCACAACTCTTTATATCATCATCATCATCTTCATCATTGCCGTCATCATCCTCATCTGGATACCAGCCGCCGGTTCCCCACTATTGCCTACAGTTTCCCTGCTTCCCTCCCTTCTTTCTCTCTCTGGCACACAGGCGCGCGCACACACATCTGGAAACAGTCAAAGCGTCTACATGCACTGACTGGGGAGGGGGCTACCTCTCGCTCTCGTTCTCTCTCTCGGTATCACTGCAGAGCTGAGCTGCAGGGGCAGCAGAGGCAGAGAGAAGATAGAGCTCCAACTCCCGATCAGTGAGACAGACAGACAGGCAGACAAACAGACTGACTCACAGACACACACCGCCGGACCATCATGGACTGGATGAGGGCAGAGAAACCAATCTCCGGATGAGACAGGACGGACTGGCCTCTGTTATTTGGAGGGACTCTGCTTTAGATACGTGGAATAACCGACAACCCTTTGGGAGATTTAACCCCAAGCTTCCCGTGATGGAATATTTACTCTCTTCTCATCTCCTAATTTTTCTCCTCTCCTCTTCCTCCTCCTTCTCCTTTTCCATCACCACCTCCACCTCCTCTTCTTCATCCTCTCACATTTTGACACGCTGCTGAAGATGCGCACGAATGCGTCTTTTGCGCACTTCCATTGCGACCGTCATTGACAGCGCCCGTGCTTTGGAACATTTTTGAAACCTTTTTTTCTTCTTCTTTACAACGACCAGGGCGAGGTGAAGAAAAAAAGAGGAAAAAGCGAAAGGTGTGAATTGAATTGAACGCGGTGCTGGTCTCATGTTTCTCGCCTAGGGCCCGGATGTACCGAGGGATGCACCGGTGCGTTTTCCCAACCGGTTCCGCCGAAAGCTCCCTCTTTTTTCTCGCCTTCACCTCCATCATGGGGATTAGGTAATATTCACTCTATCCGAAGAGACCCTCCCCATAAACAGAGATAACGGAATACCCAAAAACTGTCCGTGTCAGACAGTTCTTTCTTCTTTCCCCCCCTTCTTTAATTTCTTTATTTTTGGGGGGCTTTTTCCCCCCTCTTGTTATTTTCCCTCCTCCTCTCCAGCTTTTCCTCTCTCTCCATTCACCTATAGGGATAACGCCGGACTACATTTATGGTAAATGAAAGCAAAAACATGTACATCCCGGAGGACACCCTTGAGAACCATCAAGGTATGTGGTGTCTATTTAATTTATAACTAACAAACATCTAAGTGTGCATGAAGGAGGAAGGGAGGGAGGGGGTGTAATGGTCTCGAAATGGGGATGGGATAGGGAAAGGGGAGGGAGGGGGAAAAGGAGAGGGGTGTTAGCTCTTTCCTCCTTTCAACAGATGGATAGATGCAGTTCTCACTTTATGTGTGCAATTATTTGTTCATTCCATCTTTCCCCGGAGCAGTTTTGTGCAGAAAGTGAACTTGTGCCGTAACAAGGCTGCAGGTAGCCGCGACCACATATGGATGAGGCCTTTTCTTTCATTGCTCGGTTTAGTCAACACTTGTAGGTTTGACAGGCCTGTCCATCCGAGAACTGTGGCATAATAGGTGGGCAGTGGTCGTATGTAGCCAACAGGCAGTTGTAGGCGGGAACATTTCTGTTTCAGAAACATCTCCAGCAGAAAATGACAGCAAACGCGTCAGGTCGCAAATCATTTTTGACAGATTCTGGATCCCCGCAGCTTTACGATTTGGGAATAAACCAAAATAAGGGAGGAAAAAAAAAAAGATAGCAGATGTGATTTTTTTTTTCTTTGTTGAACAGCTGAACACGTTATGGTTGCCAAGGAGTTTTTATATCCGCAGGTCTCCTAAATAACAGAGAAACTGCACAGATGACAGGTGGCAGTAGGGGGGCCTGCAGGACTTATTTGTCTGCTGAGAATTGGGTTGATGATGAGATATTTTTGGACTGACAGCGAGGGCAGTAGATTGTTCCGTACAAGACGCGACCCAAGTTTAACATTACGACTTTTGAAGTGTTTTGTATTTGTTTGTTTGTTTGTTTTAAAAGAAGAGGATAGGCTGGCAAAAAAAAGTGACTTCTGAGCGCCGTGGTCTGTTTTACGGCGTGGAAAGGGTCTGTTTGCATTGCGCAGTATTACGCGTCGCTCCTTCCACCCACGTTGCAGAGAGCAAAGCCCAGCATAGCATTCGTTTATGGCCAACCGAGTGCATTTCGGCAAGCGGTTATTTGCTCAATCACTATCATCATCCTCATAACCCTCATCATCATCGTCGTCGTCGTCGCCCTCATCAACCACCTCCATCACAACCACATACATCTCTCTGCCTTGGCGACAGGTTCCATAGCAACAGGGGATGAGAAGAGGGGTGGCGATGTGTGTGTGTGTATGTGGGTGTGCGTGTATGTACGTGCATTCGTGTCGCAGCGTGGCACTTTTACCAACAGTTTGCACCGAGGAGCAACTCTCCACAGGCTGTTGGATGTTATGATACCTGCAGAAGCACGAGCACGCTCATCCAGCCATCTAAAGTAGTGTGCACCTTGGATATCCAGCTTGAACACGGGGGGTGGGGGGTAACTCTAATGCTGCTTTGATTACCATGATGTCACCGTGATCTATTACTGTTAGCAAAGAGGTGTTTTTTTTTTCTCATTTGACTGATTGATGTCATCATGGACATGTCATAAGACATCAAGCCCTAGGCACAAAGATATACAGGGCCTCTCTCCAGAGGAGTAAAGTCAGTTACAATAGGTTTATTTGGCTTTTTTATACTGTGTAGTCGGGAATAATTTATTTTTGCGTTTAGTTTGCATCTGTTTGTAGTCATTGTGATTTATAGTTAGTTTTTGTGTATTTGCCACTGTCTTGGCCTTTTATCTTCATCTTTTTGTTGTAGTTTCACATCGCTTTTAAGCCTAATGTGTCTTTGGGGTCAATTTTTTCATGATGTATCATGTCATTAGGAAGTCATTCAACATCATTTTTCAGAACTTTATACAGATGCACAGCAGATGTGTACCTCTGTTTGCTCTTATCTTTTGTGCTTTTCCATCTCCATCTTCTTCTTCCCCATGTTTCTCCAACTGGAGCAACTTTTTAAAATCTTTTTGAAATCTTTCGTGTCTCCTTGTGGTTGTAATTTGACTTTATGGCCAGCTTAGGCATTGTAAGCTTAAATTTTAGTGACTCTTTGCAGTTGAAGCTCAGGGGCACCTCTGAATCTTTGGACCCTTTCACCTGCACTTGTCAGGCTTGTTCTATAATTCATTCACTGACATCACCAGCATCATCATCAGCATCATTAGCATTCCTTTGTAACCTGTAAATGAAAGTAACCAGTGACTCATACCCGGATCAAAGAAATCGCATGATGCCACAAGAAGAAATAGATTTTGAGGGCTAACAGGTTGATTTTGATGTCTTCATAGCAACACTTTATTTTCACGATGAAGTTTTAAAGCTCAGCAGTGAGATGATCAGTGCCACGCTGAACTTTTTACTGCCCTTTATGTCGCTGTGTTTGATGCCCCTAAAAAAATGGAGGAAAATAATTGAAACTGTCCAGAGAAATCTTATGTTACATGGTCCAAGCACTGGGACTGATTCTTTATATTCTTGTAAAATTAAAGTAAAACCTGGCACCAACCCTCTCCAGAAAACAATTTTTAAACATGTACAAACAAATCTAGATAAGCCTCCATCTCTTACTTGTATTCTAACAGCTTAGGTTCAGGCACTCTGGGAATTTTGAGCAAAATTCAGCTGAAGCTGCACGTTTGGGTGGTGTTTTCAGCACCATGGACAGTTCAGTCTTTATTGGTCTATTGACAGCTGCATGACAACTGCTGATGCTTTTCAAGACACACACACTCCGAGATTATATTTGCATTAGTAATTTTCTCCAGTAATTATTTTACATGCTGAATTTGAATTGTCTTAACATTGGGAAGGAGAAATTTGCATTTGTATGGGCTGGATCATAGCAACCGTATTCACCTACGTTTGTTATTAATGTGTATTTGTATTTTCAGATGTTAAGTGGAGGGGGAAGGAAGTGGATATAATGCCAAAAGGACTTAATGAATTTCCTGGAAATGAAAGAGGACAAAAAACTGTTTGTGCAGTACAGTTGTAGAAAACATAAAGAAAAAGAACCAAATATGTGAAGAAAAGTTTAATTAGTTTAGGTTTTCTATGGACCAGAGTGTTCACCAAGGATCCTGCATTCTAAAAGATGCTGCTCTGTATCCAACATGACCTCTTTTCTCTGAAATGAGCAAGGAAAAAAGACAAACATATCCATGCGGGAAGCAGGGAGAATAGAAAAAGTCTGCATCATGCAGGAAGCAGAAGATATCTCTCCTGATGTTTTATGTTACACTTCCTGATACCTAAGCTTCTCCGCTGGTACTTGACATCCTCTCCTTCATCAATTAGGTCCTATCTTTACATCTGCTCTGTAATTCAATCAGAGTTTATGATACACACAGTTGCACTGAATGCTCATGTTCTCCGAATAAACCAGCTGCCCTACATCTGCACAGTCTTATTCTTTTGACACTTATGAGTCTATGGAGCATGCATGAGCAGAAACACAGCCTGACACATGGAGATTGCTATTCTTACTGTACTTTTTGTGGCTTCAGACTAAATACACACCTGTGGAATCACTCATTGTTGCACACAGGGCAGGAAAACTCACACACATGCACACACATGCTTTTTCTTTCCCCCTCAGCAGTGCAATCAGTGAGTAATTTTCCCTGTGGGCACTGTGCCACAGGTATGATGATGCCTCTGTTAGGTATGGTAATTGATTTCTGATGGTCACCCAGGGTGCTGGACACCTGCCAGTTTATCTCACTCAAATGCAAAATGATTCCATTGAAGGCAAATCAAAAGACACGCAGTAACAATCATGGATGTGTTTGCTATTTTATAGTTTAACCGGTCGATAAATAAGGAAAACCTGCATCACACAAGACATTTTCAAAAAATCTCCACCCAATTTAAGGAAAATAAACAGCTTGGTTGTTGGAACAGCAGAGGAAAACTTTACTGTAATCGTGGTAATAAGTGAATAAGAAGATCATGGACATTTTTTTTTATTGAGGTTTCTGCTGTCTGTGACAAAATTGGACGGTGCTGCTCAGTCCACTGATGTCAGTGTGTTCGTATCGGGGAGGAATATTGGGCACATGGAGCAGAGGAGGAATAACTTACCACCATGGCAGAGAAAACACTGGAGTTAATCCCCAACAACAAAAACATGGTAAATTATGGTGAACACTCATTAATCTGACACTTTATTTCACGTATCTATGCTCCCGAAAATGACACCCCGCATAACATTATTGTGCTAGCTAATGCTAACAGAGACAGATGTGGTGTCGCTGTGAGTTAATGACTAATCTGGGTGATATTGTGAAATATACTGTTAATTGCTCTGATCAGGCGATGTTATGACCAGAAAATAAAAACAGTTCAGTCGCAAACACAAACAGATCAGGAAGACGGTGTCCTGCAGCCTTTAGCTTCATCTGCAGGACACGTGAAGGTTATGTAGTCTGTTCAGTCCTTAAACAATACCAAAATATGTGATAAAATAGAAAAGTAACGACCTTTGAAAGAGTTTAGTTTTTAAAACGTTGATAAGTAATCATGAGATGTGCGTGTTATTGCATTTTATTGACTTGTCATTAAAGCCAGTTTCCAGAGATGAATAATAGTTTAAATTAAAGGGACTTGAGGCAAGATTAAGAAACGAAACTCACGACTGCCGCAACTGCCGCTTCAGGTAACTGCAGCCACGAGCCAAGCCGTCACGGGAGCGTGCACAAACTGAAGCTATAATGTTGTTTACTAAGCTTTTTCTTCATAGTTACACTTTTTAGTGTCTTTTAGTTGATCTGGATCGTTTGCTGACGGCAGAAGAATCCATAACTATTGCTTACAGTGTTTGAATTTATCGCGACCGTCTTCTTCCTGTATCAAAACTGCGGACGTAGTGTCATTTGATGTCACGTCCGCAGGGCAGCATGGGAAATTCAGACACCGAATTGCAGAGCATTTTGCAGCACACAGCCTGTTCAAGGCAACGGAGAGACATGGGTGGAAACGTTATTTTTTTGTATTTAGCGCTTCATCACCCATTAGTGTTAAAAAAAATGGACATGCATGTTTGTTTTTTTTTAAATTCCTGCCTCTAGTCCCTTTAATGCTCCCATGTAAAAAAAAGAAAAACAAAAACAAAAAAAGTCAAAATACTTTAGAGATCTCTGGATAACATACCTATAGATTATCATTACCTCAGACGACTGTCCAACATTGTAAGTCCAGATATTCACGCTACTTTCCATGTTGGTAGATAGGAGGTAATTGGGACACCCAGATGGTGAAACACACAAAACACTCGTCGGAGTAGTCTATAGGTGAAATGGGCGAACTGCTCAAAAATATTTTAGTTTTAAGTCTGTAACTGTAATAAAAGAACATGTTTTCAAAAACTGCATGTATCCTAAGCGTGTACAAGAGTCATTAACCTTAAAAAAAAACAACAAAAAAACAAAACTGAAGCCCACCTGTACACCTTTCATTTGACACATTTTGAAAGCAATATTACCCTTTCCTTTTCCAGTCACTTGCAAAAAAAAAAAAAAAGAAAAAAAAAAAAGCAAACAAACATGTTCTCATATTTAAAACAAATAGATATAAATATGTGTCCTTCCATCCTCTTGTGTTAGAGAAACCAAAAGACCCAGTGGCAGATGGCTTTCCCAGAGTGTCCAAACTTTTGACCGGTGCTGTATTTTCTGTTATTGTTCATGCTTTACAGAGAATGCTGTCACCTTTGAAAATTCAGCACTGAGGTGAAACACTTGTAGAAGGTAGAAAAAAAACAAACTTTATTCATCCCAGAAGGGAAATTCAGCATTGTAGAATACCAAAAGCCAAATATGTGATAAGATAGAAAAGTAACGACCTTTGAAAGAGTAACTTTCAAAGTAACTTTCTAACTTAGAAGGAAGGTAACTTTATTTTTACTCTACGGTAGATTTGTTTTGCAGCAATTATATAAGGTAGGCCATCCTTAGTACAAAGTTGGACACAGTAAACAATAAAAAACAGAAGTATGAACAACAAACCCCCAAACTAGTGGCTACTCATTCAAGGCTATAAAAATAAAAACCTGAATAAATGCACAAATAGCCAGAGTAAAACACCAATTGAATGTATAGTAAAAGCATGAATACAGTACGTGTTGGACGTGTGTTTGAATCTTTACTTCTCCAAAAGGGATTAGCTTTAAACTCCAAAAACAGCCACAGTCCTCTGCTGTAGGACACCGATACTCCTGTTCAAGGAAATTGGGATTAGTGGTTACTAATTTTCTGCGTGTTTCAGAAAGGAGTGCGAAGGGTCATTTATTTTTGCTGGAAACTCTTTCCTTTGAATTATTATGCAGGATTTGAGTCACAGGTTTGCAGCATCTTAGCAGATGCTCAAAGAGAGCTGTAATAAAACTGTTATAATGCTGCAGATTTTTAAACCTCCGTTTAGAGCCGATGATGAGATTAGCAAATAGTTTTTGTAAGGTGAGTTGAACTTGCCCTTGAATGGTGGAGGGCCTGAGCTTTGTGTCTTTTATCAGCGATGGGCACCTCAGAAAACCTCACCCTAATGATTACCCCTTACTGGCCTCAGAGATAAGCGTTTAAGGAGATCTGAACGAGTGATCATAATCTGAAATATTAAAAAGTAAAAATCTTTTCCAAGTTTATTTTGCACAATCCTCTTTTCATTTTACACATGGATATTTCTATAAAATATTCATGTGAAAATTTGGAGATCAACATCTTACGATCACTTCCTTTCTTTGCAAATGGGGGGCAGATGGAAGTCAAAACAAAATGAAGAGAAAATAACCGATTTTTCATTAAAGGAGATCAAAAAGGAGCAAGATGAAGAGTGTGGAAAGCAGAGGAGGTGGCAACGAAGGAGAGGAGGAAATAGAAGCGACCAGTTCAGAGAAAAGGAGGATCTGTTGGAGAGAAGGCACAGGGGGAAAAAAGGATGAGTGACAGAGGTGAAGGGAGATGGGGACGGAGGGAAGTGACAGAGCGCAGGAGGAGGAGGAGAAAGAGGGAGGATTATCCGTGACTCTGTCTTGCTTAAGCCTCTGGTTGGATATCGGAAATCTATCCAGAGGCTGTCCTCTGCTGTTACTGCTATCGGGCCTCAGTCTTCATTTCAGGTGGGACAATATGCCAACACCTGCAGTACTGTGTGTGTGTGTGTGTGTGTGTGTGCGTGTGTGAGCGTGTGTGTGGTTAAAATCAGAGAGACTTGCAATTCACTTGCAACCCACATATATCTTCCCTGCCTGGCTGCATCAGTTTGGGTGTGCACATGTTTGTGCGTGTTTGGACATGTATGATATCTCTATAACACACATGCAGTAAACACAACTATGCACACACACATCCACCTTTGCTATTGATCTGCTTGAAGCCACCAGTGGAAATAATGACTGTAGACCTGAAACATCTTCAGTTACCCTCATGCCACATCTGTGATTGTTCAATTTACCAAAGCCTCAAAATATGGACTGCTGTGTGACAAGAAAGGTCATATTTCTTTGTTTAACAGACCTTTGAAGATTATTGAGAAAAAAAACAAACAATTATTGAGGTTAGATTCATCACATTTTAACAGGATTGTTCTACATATGTACAAGGACTGAAACTGCAAATCACTTTGCAGCTTCAGTTAAATTAACTATATAAAACACATGATGGTTCTGTTGATGGTCAGCAGTCATGATATAAAAGGTTTTGAACTGATAAGATTTGATCATTTCTTTAGGATCTTCAGGTTACTGTACATACCTGTACTGTATAGTAACTAACAAGACTTCCTCAAAAAGCAAACAGACAACCTTAGTCATCTGACCGTTGGCCCTTAAGGTAGTGTATGCACCATGATGCTTAATTTATAGTCACTGCTGTTAGTGCATTTTGCTGTCAATTAACTTATTGTGCACCTTCTTATTTTGCATGTGGCACAGCTGGAGTATTTGCAAAATTGACTTGCAATGAGACTGAGCACTCAAGAATCATTTAATGTGTCTTTGGGCTTTCTATTACTTTGGCCACTTGTTCTGATGGCCGTTTGGCATTTTAAGAGGGTAGGCTGGTTCTATTCAAGATTCAAGACCTGCTGAGTTTTCAATGGACTTTGCTCGAGGTTTGTCTATGCATGTCTACAAGCTTAAAACGGAGAAATGTTGCATTGCTTTTATACATACATGAACTGCAAAACACTTTTAAACCAGACACAAACTAACATACACATTTCAATCTTCTCATTTGTCTCTATGTTTCATGTGACACTGATAACTTTAGGATGTGCTCTGTGTGTGTTTAGCAGCTGTGCTTTTAGTACACTTTCGTCTTGCTGCACAATGCTCACATGTACAGCAAAAACAGCTAAAAGAATAATGTGTACAAGCGCATTTAATGACATGTATGCTTCTCCCAAGTTACAGGACAGGCTGAGGGATGAAGAGAGACAAGAGTAGAAAGGAGTCTATATTATTCATGCCCACTGTGCATTTCTTGACTTACCCTATCTTGCCTGTCCTCCTTTGTATTCCATCTTTTCCCATATATACTGTAATTTGCTTTGTTTTCATCCAACCCTTCTATCACTCATCCACCCACTTAGTGTTGTTCATACATTTCCTGTTCTGCATGAATTAATCCATCCATCCTCCTTTTGCATTTCCAGCAGATCTAACCACAGAGACACCAGATACCAAACACAATTTATTGTCCCAGTGGGGACTTCAGAAGAAAAGATGTAGACACAAAACTCTGTACAACACAAAGTGGACAAACCACAAACCCATACATTTAAAAGTACAAAGTGTTTTTCCATTTGCAGTTAAAAGCTGAAGTTCCTGTAATGTGCTTGAAAGTTCACAACTAATACTAAAAACTTCTGAATGACATGCAGTTTGAAAAACTATTAAACTGCTCAGAACTGTTAAAAATCATAGACAATGTGTACAGCACAGTGGTCTGTCATCAGATTACTTAAACATCACAAAAAGTGTACCACAAGGTTCAATTTTAGGTCAAACTCTGTTTTCAATTTATGTAAATGGTGAAAAAAACGACGTCTGTACACATTTTTATGCCGATGACACTGTAAAACTGTTACTGCTGTACTTGGGTGTTTACAGTCCGCATTTGACACTATTCAATCTGACTTGCTTCAGCTGAAACTACTCCTAAATGCTGCTAAGATTAAGGTCACGCTTGTTTGTTGACAAAAAGAAAGTTCCACAAATTCTTTCTCCCATTGTAACAACAGCAGATATACCAACAGAGTATTGTATGTTGAGACATACAAGTATCTTGGCATAGAAACTGACAATAAGGTTTCATTTAAAAGGCATATTGAAAATGTTGTAAAGAAGCTGATGATAAAACTAGGCTTCCTCTTTAGAAACAGATCATGTTTTTCTTTCAGTGCAAGGAAGCTTCTTCTTTTAATGGCTTTCCTGCCCTTGTTCGATCCTGCCCTGTTGTAATGTTTTATATTATAATGCACCTATCTCCATATATTGGATTCTGTCTATCATGGTGCACTAAAGCCCCGTTTCCACCAGCGTGTCTGGGTCGGGTCGGGCCACGTGTTTTTGCGTCTCCACAGGTAAAATCTGGGACGGGTACCTTTATATCCGGCCCATCCTGCTTTTTAGGTACCCCTCTGTAGGAGAACTGATCAAACCAAAGAGGTGGAGCTAAACACACTGCAATTCGTTGATTGGTTGAAAAAACACGTCACTTCCTGCGCAACCCTGCCCGACCCAGACACGCAGGTGGAAATGGGGCTTAAGGTTCATAACAGGATGTAAATCTTTCACTCACCACTGTCATATTCTCATGTGAGCTGGCCATCATCATCATGCATTGGTACATCTTTAACTATAAAACTATCCTTGGACTGTTTCCGCCCTACTTGTCCTCATACCTTTCACTTAGACCAGGGGTGCCCAAGTCCAGTCCTCGAGAGCTACTATGCTGCACATTTTGGTTGCATCCCCTCACCAAGACTCCAACACACCTGAATCAAATTAATGGCTCGTTACCAGGCCTCTGCAGAACCAAATGACCTGCACATGAGGGAATTTGACTTAGATAGTCTCGCCACAGGCTACGCTCACAGGACTTGGTCTCCCACAGTGTTAGAGTAAGCAGGTATATAAATAATATGGATGGATTAACGCATTTCAGTACAACCACATAATAACAGTAAATTTAACTCAGTATTGCAGTATCAACCAGTTAAACTGTAATTAATACAGCAAGTATCTGCACTTTTGTCTGTCATTACAGTACATGCATGCATCATGTCTGAGAATACAGAGGAGAAGGGGAATCAGTTTGTTGACCAAATTATGTGCGACTGTATCTCTGCTTCCTTTAAAGGCCTCCTTCCACTGAAAACCCATTTAACTTGCTCCTTCTGAAATACAGAGGGTTTCCCCTTGTTTACTTACACATGCTGACTTGCTAGCGTTGCGTTCCCTCCAGTCGGCTGTGCTTTCTCATCAGAGAAACAATACGAAGAGAAGAGCGAATCGGGAACAGCCTCGCACTTCTACGTCACATTGCAAATAGCGTATCCCACGTGGGGTTTTTATCTGTCCATTGGAAGGCAGGTAACCCTCCACTACACACTAGAAGTAAACACAGCACGACTGTACCTTCGGAGTTGAGAAGCTAATTAGCTAACTGTTTGTTAGCATGGCGGAACAAACTTGTTTGTCGGCTCTATTTCCTGTCTGTAACAAAATAAGAGCGGAGGGCGGAGCTTCCTTCATACACTGATGGGAGGCAGCCAATCAGACGGAAATTCATGAGAAGGACCCGGGAAAAGCCTGCCGTTGGACCACAAGCCTCTCTTCTAGTATACAAATACAGCTGGATACAAAGATACCAGAAGGTTTTTTTAAACAGAAACGATGCAGAATGCATTCAATAATAATGGAGAACACAGAAATATTAATGAAATGACCATGGAAGTACAACTTTAAGCTTGTTGGTATTCAGCTTTTTGATCTATTACATTTCAGACCAAAATAACTGCAGTATTATATCTGACCATGATTTACCACAAACAAGGCATTGAACAGGCTAATAAGTCTGTTTATTTCATGTGCATGATTTTTTAACGAGATACATGCTATTCATACATGGGAAGGAGATCTGTTTGATTCCTATCAGAGATTCTGGACATTTTCAATGTTGATAAATTGCTATTCTTGATTATTGCAGCTAAACCATCAACAAAAATGGCGAAGATTTACGCAAAAAATTACATTTTAAATGAATGGTGGTGTTAACGTTGTGCAGACTGAATGTGATGTTACAATTATGGTAGTAGATCTTATTTCCAGCTTGTCCTGTATGCTTTCCAGCGGCCCTGCATGTGCTCGTGTGTGTGTAAGAGCAGGTTTTGGTTGCACACAAAGTTTGGCTCTTCGACAGCAGTTATGCAACAATAAATCTCAGCGAGCTGGGTCTAAATAACCGCACTGGAACAACAGAGGATGATGTTCTACATAGATGATGGAGATGTTTTAAACCTGCTGCACCATAAACTTGCACTTTCTGCCTGAGACTCATCCATTCAGTGTTGATGGCACTCAACGAGCTTGACACATGTCAATTTGTCAACAGGGTTTCCTCCATTCATCAAAAAGGTGCTGTCTTGAAACGGGAGCTCTAACCAGAGGGAAATGTCAACATTTTAAAGTGACGGTTTTCCAGTCAGATGAGGAAAAGACGTAGCTTTTTGCATTTTCTGTTCATTCTTCTTAATTGAAGCTGATCAACTTGCTAGGCATGATGCAGTTTCCGATCTAATTATTTATTTTCAAAATTACATGTGTTATGCAACCTTTACTTTATCACATTTAGCATTGACACAAATCTTGGCAAACTTCTTGTTGATTGCTATTAGTGACAAAAATCAGTGTTGTTTTGTTGGTTCCAGTCAATAAAAGACATCTGGCTTAAGTCCTAAAGTCCTAAAGTGCCCTAACAGTTCTTCAGATCTTGGTTTCAGCATGTGGTCTTTTGTATTAAACAGCCAGGAGTAAATTTTGAACATAGCCCCCAGCTAATGCCCTCAATTCAGGCTGGGCATGTTGTTTTGTTTGGCTCTTCACCTGGCAACATGGGCAAACAACTGTCTTCAGACTTTGATTTAATTATCACTAAATCTTGACTGGATTTGTATTACATCACTTTTCTCCAACACATATTTAACAGTCCAGACAAATCCAGCCAAAACAATGATGCTATGAAAAAACAATGCTGCTCTAAATTTAGCAGAAAACTCAATATTTACTTATAGCAGAACTCAGAATCTTGCAGTAAGAGCATGGTCAATGTCTTTAAATGTGTACCATGTTCACAGTTTTTGGGCTAAAGCACGCACAGATATTATGAGATTTTTCTGAATGGTTTCTTAACTTCACTCTTTTACACCACAAAAATGACAGGAAAAACAGCAAATGCAGATGCCTCAGCAGGCACATACTCCACACCATATAATTCATAGTCATTGACTAAATAAAATCCACTCACGGTGTCCAGCATGCAGGCCAAGTTTTGGTTTGGAATTAGTTTACAGATTGGCAAAGGAAAAACTTTAAAAGAAGGTTTGAGAAATAAAGCGTCAGTCACAAAGAATGGATCAATATGTTTTTCAGTCAATGCTTGTGTTAAGCAGTGACCATAGAAAATATTTACAATATAGGACCATGAGCATGGTAACCAGAAGGAGTGAATCACTTCAGTGTCTCATGACTTGTGGAGAAAATATTACTCACTAGGTATTTCAAGAGTGTAGCTGATCCTTTTAGAATGGGAGTTTATTGGGTGAAAGAGCAGTAGATTTAGAAGGGAGTAGAAAAATGCATTTTTAAATTCAAATAAGAAACATAAGAAAGTGACTCAATGCAGGACATCAACCTGCAAGTAGTAAATATATTTTAAAAGATTGTTTTTTCCTTCTTTTGGCATTTTCTTAGAGACTTGTAAAACCATAGCAAACGTTGTCTGCAAGTGGCAGCCTAGTAGGAGATGTTAAGTTTTACAGTGAGTCATCATCTGTCTGTGTGTTACCCTTGAGCAAAAAAAGGCATGAACCTTCTACAGTTCACATACAGCGAAGAGAGCCTGAGTGAATCTACAGTACAAGAGCAGCCTTGCCTTTCGTTCCAGTTTTACAGATATTCTGGGGCTAAAGATCAGCGGGGACACTGAAACCCCTGTCCTCATTACCACTGCTACTAATCCCACGCTTTCAAATACACACTGGTCACATACATTACATGCACCAGCAGTGGTCCGCGCATATTCTTCTGGAGAGGCACACAGCAAAGTCACCAGCCACAAGACATACAGTAGTCGTGATTTATTTTTGATGAGTCTAATTTCAGAGGATGAAGCAAAGGAGAAAAACAGAAGAGTGGCAGAGGGGGACATGTACAGAGGGGGAGGAATGCTAGTTGCCCTCAGGCTCTCTGCAGGGATGCTACCAACTTTTCCACAACCCCTCGGATGCATGCCTTTGCATACACACATACCTAGCACTGACTTGCTTGCTCACAACATAAATTAAATGTTGGGTCTATCGCTCCTGATAGATTCCTGCTGATTGCACAAAAGGGTTTTAAATTTCTGGCACAACATTAGCAGCTTGTATTGATGTGAAATGTTTTTTCTCTGTGTGTGAGAACATCACAAAGAGCTCTCTTAACAACCTGTGACATGAAGGTCTCCTTGCTGACTAGTAAGAGCATGAATCTTGCAGAAGCTTTCCATTTTTTTCTGGCATGGTTGTCTCTTAGGAAGTGAGGTTTAAAGCACAGAGGATGCACACTCGTGTTTTTCGCAGGTTCTCAGTTCCGGTAGTCTCGTTCGTCAGGCCTATGGTGGGATTGTCATGGATGAATAGCAGCACTACAGAGAAAAAGATCCACACACATAAACACACAAACACATACATGCCACGCAGTGAGTGTCACCCTGCTGGGTGACAGCACCCTGGCAAGACAGATTAAAGGAAGTGAGGAGTGATGCATCTCTCTCTCTCTCTCTCTTTCTGTCTGTTTGTATGAGTGTGTGTTTTCCTGCCTCTGGGTGTGTGTAAATATGCAAACTCTGGGGGCATTTTCGTCTATGTGCATATGTCTCTGTCTTGGGCAGAAAACTGTCAGATCACCTCTTGCAGCGAAGAACCATAGGTTAGAAAAGCCTGTTGTGTAGCTAGGGGCATACGACACTGTGTGTTACTTTTCCTATTATGCGGCTCCACAGACAGACTGAAAAGGTTAAGTAACACTTCAGCATGAGCGAGCGAAGGGCAGCTGGTCTAAAGATGCCATCTTGTTTTGTATAATGCCCCTTGCCAAAAAAGATGCCTCCAAAAAGCTGGTTTGCATTCATCAGAGTTGGGTTTTCTCCCAGAAAAATGTTGTTGTGTTTTACATTGTTGCATTCTGCAAGATCCCCTAATGGAAAAGTTTGGAAAAGCTCAAGATATGGCAAGCCATTATATGCAACACTACAAGTTCAAGTTTGATTTCCCTCCATGATAACCAGATAAATAAGGCAGTTATTTGCAGTAACGTTTCTTTGAAGATCTCACTGTCTCTATAAGGTTGCTCATCCATGAGTGAAATTGTTGGAATGCCCCTTTAAAATGTGGGCAGATAACCTTAAATGAAATACAGGTTTATACTGTAGATGTGACCTAATTTGAAAAAGATGCTATGATTACTAGCTGTATCTATGGCAACAAACTTCTTTAAAGTACAACTTTCAAAATGTTAGCAAGTTTACAGTGTGAGCAATGTAGGATTTTATATGTGTGTAACTGTTCTTTAATCCTGATTTTTTGTCTCACTGTGTGTCATTAACCTTGAAAGATTGTTCATTTTTGCAGCAATGTGGAAAGAGTTCCTCTGTCTTTAATTTGTAAGTACAAAGTTAAAAAACAAAACGAAAACGTGCTGCTGTTTATTCATTGTGAGCCGACAGCATGCGCCATTGTGAGGAGTTTTTTAACATGTAGCCTGACAGAGTTGCTGTGTGATGTATCGATCTCCATCAATCATTGTCTCCATCTAAAAGACTGGTGGACAGTGTAAAAATAAATTAATAATTAAGTAGTTATTAAGCCTTATAAAGGGCTCTCTGGTATCAACTTTTTACCCAGATATGGTCACCTCTGACTCCAGGAAACAGCAACAATGATGAAGCAGCTGTTCAATTATCAGTCGAAGGATCAGACTTGAGAAAATGAAATTATTCACTATTTCATCATTTCAGTGGTTCTTTTTGTTAGCTTTGGTTTTATTCCCAACTCCCCACTTGTTGTGTGCTATCTTACCATCTTCTTTTCTTTTATATTAAGATGAAAGTAAGGTGCTCTGGTATGAAATGACCCAACTATATAGGCCATGAGAGTGTCCTTGACTGTCTGTGCGGAGAGGAGGAGAGGATGGTGTGTGTGTGTGTCCCCTGCCATCCCGTCTATCTAGGCCATTCTTGATGTGCATGCTCCGTGGACCACTTCCCCGCAGACCACACTGTATATATGTGTGTGTGTGTGTGTGTGCAAGTGTGTTTGTGTGAGAGAGTTAGTGTGTATGTCTGTACAGAGCAGTCCACTTCCCAAAAGACCAGACTCACTTTCACACTCTGGAGTTATAATGGCTAAAACAGGCTTGTTACAGGACTCCTTTTACAGTGTGTGTGTGTGTGTTTCCATTTGCAAAGCTGCATTTATAACCAGGTCCAGAAGCAGGATTTAACTGTTTAGGGTCTCCTGGTACCACCTACTCTCAGAAATGCGCAAAATTCATCAGAAAAAGTGTAAAATGTTCCCTTTACTGACTTGGTTACCAGGTAATGAATGCTGCCTCTGGTTGTACAGGTTATGCTGAGTTGCCAAAACCATCACAGTTTCTTAAACATAACAAAGCACTTTTATCCGAAATAGAGTAAAAGTTTCACTCAGGATAAAAATTAGGGTGTGTTGTTTGAAGGATTCACAGATGGATGCAATACCCACATACAATGTGCAGCTAATAGGTAAAATGCTGCTCTAGCAGTTGTACTGATTTCATGTCTGTGTACTATGTATGTACTATCTGTGTACTGTGTATGGTCCATCAAGCAGTCAATTAACAACTTTTGTCAAATGATAAGTTACTGGTCAACTTTTCTTTAAGTGCCACCACAACTTGGCTTTTGAATGCATAAATACGCGTACTGTATGTGCATGTTTCCCCCTCTCATACCATATGGTTTCGATATTTCTGAATTAAAAAAGCTCAACCTTTCATTCAGCTTGTCACATAAAATCAGTTTTCATGAAATTGCATGAAAAAACCTTTACATTCTAAGCCAAAGCATCATTTATGAGAGTATGCAACAAGAATATAATGGTCTTAAACACGGAAGTTAACTCCTGCCTCTAGGACAAATGCCCCATAACTTCCAGCAGACCACCATCACCTCTACAACCCTGTGTTGCAGGCATTGTTGCTGCTGTGCAACTTTGAAGTTAGTGAAGCAAATGCACTTTTTTTTTTTTATCTCTGCTTTTCCCCTGCAGTGACTGGGTTTGTGTTTGAGTACAAGAAATGCCCATTCATTTTGAGACGTATTCGTAGTTTATGTCCAGGACGGATTTATCAGGAATGTTTTTTGCATCACCTCCAATGGAATATTGTAATCACACACAATCCAAACCATTTTCAGATGAGTTTTCAGCTTTCCCAAAATTGATACTACATGTGTGTGTGCTTTATATTAAAGTACCAGTGTATACACTTCATTTTAGACAGCTGACGGGAGATTATGGGTGAGGTGGTATAGCTGAAATATAAGCGAGGCAATTTGTCTTTATCCTTCTTTTCCCTTGCATTCATTTCTTTTCTTCCTCCACTCCACCGTTTTCCACCACCCCTCTCCACCTCTACCTTTTAAACTGGTGTGTCTCCTGGTCGCATCTGTGATTTGTATTCCAGATCAATATGTCCTGGAGAAAAAGAAAGAGAGAGAGAGAGAGAGAGAGAAGACGATAAAAAAAGGTTTTGGGGGGATTGGCTTGGCGCCTGTAGTGATGTCATCAGAACAGGAGGCGCGACATCGCCTGTCTGTTGTCATGTCAACCAAAAGAGATTCAGCAAGCTCGTGAAAAGAGATGGATGGATA
Source organism: Atherinomorus stipes (assembly GCA_023101725.1). Taxonomy (NCBI): domain Eukaryota; kingdom Metazoa; phylum Chordata; class Actinopteri; order Atheriniformes; family Atherinidae; genus Atherinomorus; species Atherinomorus stipes. The sequence goes on from JALJCO010006862.1 coordinate 34,125, forward strand.
AAAGGAGGAATAAGGAGAGGACTTGCAGAGGATATTGATGTTTTCTGGGGGGGGTTTTTGGATGAGAAAACAGACTCACCTTGATGAATCCACGCCTCATCCTCTTCACTGCGACTGTTTAATGTCCTTAAGTGCACCTCCCTGCGCTGGTTTCAGCCGTGCAAAATGTCATAGCTGGTCTTCCGCGTGCGTGCATCCAGGTCGCAGCGTGATAAAGTTGATGATTAACAACATTACCTCAATGTGGCAAGCAGGTAACTATGGCAACGCCACATTAAACAAACTCTCTGTTCCAACAGAGACAGGGAACAAGGCAAGGGGAGAGGGTACAGTGGGGACACAGATGAGATGGGGCAGAGAGAGGAGGAGTGAGATTGTGTTTACTTGCTGATTCATTGGGAATGTAGCATCTTCAATGGTTGTCCACTTCAGCAGCAGAAGTAGGCGTACAGCTCAAACTGTAAAGGGTCAAATGCAATGGACTCCCACTTTGTGAGGGAAGAATGACATAAGTGTTTTTCTGTTTGTTACTGGAACTGTTTCATGGCCAGTTATGTATTGAGTGATTCAACAGCCTTTGGTTTCTAAAAGCTTTTACAAACCGCATCTGATCTGAAAGGTTTTCCTCGCATCTTTACGTATTCCACATCCTTCCAACCACCTTTTTGAGGTTTTTTGTTGATTCCTCTTGATTAGCAGCACTTGTCATTCACTTTCTTTCCTTTTCTTCCACCACAGTCCTAACTTTTCACATAGTTGTCACACAACGCTGTACCCTGTTACCACCATTTCTCAGAATACTGGGTGGTTGTCTTTCTTAGTATGTTGCCAAGTAAGGAAGTATGTCCACAGCCTTGCAAAAGCACCCATAGCACTTTATATAATGTGAGTGGTCACATGCTTTTGTTTGGATGGTGTTCAGGGTGGCTGATGTGCATATGTTGCCTTTACTTTCCAGTAGTTTTACCAGTGACAGTTGCTCCACATTGTTTACACAGCATCTTGTTTTACTTTACATTAAATATGAAATGTCTCCGTACGCCAGGTCTTATCTTTATCTCATTTAAGGTGACAGCTACAACTTATTCGTTAAAACAATTAATTTTCAAAAACAATACATCCACAGAATGTCTCGGGGGGTGTAGAATAAGTGTTTATTTTACTTTTAAAAAAGCACAGCAAATAAATGATTGTTTTATAAGTTTTGACGGGTCCAAAATATATCTGATTATACTAAAGCAATCTGTGCCATTAGCATTAGCTCAGAAGGTGCACGCTCAAGTGCTCTGTGTAGAAATAGCATCTTACTTGCATTACAGTTCTCAAATTCAAGTGGACAAAAACAAAGCAGGATGGGGGTGAAGGTAGCAAAGGGGCTCAAAAGCTCCACGGAGATTGCTGTTTTCCTCCTGAACACATAAACATTTGCCAATGCTAATTAATAGTTAGCTGGTTCTGTAATGCTAATTGAGTAAGCAAGTGCAAGTGTGATGCCTGTGTTGCCAACTTACTTTGCCTCTATATTTATTTAGTTTTCAGACCCCTCAAGTGACTTTTTTTTTTTTTTTTAAAGCAACTAGCGATATCTAGCAATTTTTTCTGGTGGTATTGGAGACTGACGTGAAAGCATGTGTTGTTTACTCTTCTTTAACAGCTGGTGATCCCACAAGCCCCTCATCCCTTCAAAAGCGTAGAGGCTCAGTCCGAAAGAAAGAAAGAAAGAAAGAAAGAAAGAAAGAAAGAAAGAAAGAAAGAAAGAAAGAAAGAAAGAAAGAAAGAAAGAAAGAAAGAAAGAAAGAAAGAAAGGATAATAATAGCTAAATGTATTGCAGCATGTTTTAGACTTGACTAAAAACCAAACTAGACTAATTAACAGTAAAACGAAGAAAATAATGATTTGAATATTGGTTTTGTTTTTTCAGTAATAAACATATTTAGGGTGTCTTTTTTCCTGTTTTTACCTCTCCTACAACATTCTTCCACTCTGACACAACGTCCAAAATAATATTGTATTATTACACAGCAGTTGGTTATTTACTGATGTGGAGATGTAGCCTAGTAATTGTACTGAAGCAAATAAAAACAATGAAAATAACTTCTGGAAAACAATTGCACTTAGTGGATGCTTTTGTTTCCAACATGTAAGTTATATTTATTTCCAATACATAAGCATATTAATTCAAATGAACAATCGGGTCATAATTTTATGATCAAAAACATCTGTGAGAGGAGTCTCACGAGTCTCCTCTGATGCATGCTCGGTAAAATGGGCAGAGGAAGTTTTTATCTGGGGATTTCCAGTGGGCTTGTTGAGAAGTGAACTTTGAAATGGTACATGAGTTAGACCGCGGGTGATGACGTTTCACGAGCCCACGAGCACACAAGTACGCACAAGTACGCAGATTGAGAAACGGCCAAAGTCTGACAGGATTTCAGCCCAACTCGTCCTACCTTTCCACACAACTAACACAGTTATGTTTGAATTTAGACTAACTTTCATTAATTTATGAGTGCAACGATACATTTCATTGTAGTGTTTTTTTCCTTCTCCATAAGTTTTTAGATGTTTTTTGTCTATTTTTTAGATATTACTTAGGGTTAAATAGCCTAAATAAACACTGCTAGTAGCTTTACAGGAAAGTGTGTGAGAGAGCATGCAGCAAAGCGCCCTGGGCCAGGGCAAGAACCTGGGTACAGAGGAGGTGCATGGAGCGCTCCCCATAGACACCGCCCCACCTTGCCGCTAGTTTGTCATAAAAAGATAATTAGCAGCTGACAGAAAGCATGACAAAAACTGTTAGTCAACTAAATCAATGCTTATTTGCAGGTACTCTTCGATTTTCTTGGGTGCCATGGTGATCGTGATAAGGCCATAGACAATGCTACAAAATAGATATCTAGAGCCAATTTCATGGCAGTGGTGATTATATGTTCAGCATTCAGCCCCAAAACAACCATTTGTTTATGCATGCGCACTGCAAGTACATATTTAGGGGGGGGGGGGGGGAGTGTTTTGCACCTGATTTTATGCCATTAAACTTGCAATGAATGCTCCCTTCTCATTCTTTTTTATAAAGGTCTTGTTAACCTAACAAAGTTGTCCTGGGGGCATTTTCAAGATGGCTTCCCAGTGGAGCCAGTTGCATATCCTTCATGCAGCAATATTATTCCACATTGGTACTCTGTAATGAAATGTGACACTAAAAGGTCCTGACCACGCATATGTCTGCATGATGTCTTTCACCGGTCTTAAAACCACCACTGCCACCAGCCTCTCTCACCCTCCTCTCACTGCTGTGAACGCTCCTGTTTCCGTCTTCTTTAGGCTTCACTAATGAAGCAGAGATCTGCTCGGGGCCATTTTCATCTCTATCAATATTCTATTTGAGTTATGAGGGGCGGGTTATTAACGCTGACATAAGGAACCATGTCGCACCGCTCAGCTCCCACACACGTGTGCGCTCAGAGTAATAAGTTAATATGAACAACAGCAAGCACAAGTACACAGTGTTTCTCATATCACTAATACACAGACAGGCATTTGTGTGTCTTGCACATAATGTCCCCTCATCAGTTTGTTGCGCTGTGATTAGATGATGCAACTGGGAATTTATATGTGAAGATGTGTTTCCGCTGGGAGAGTCTCAAGAGACTGCTACATTAAGTCATGTGACCTGCCAATTTATACAAATTCAGCTCTTGTTAGTCTTTAATTGATGACGGGTTTGATTATTATTATTATTTCCTTTTTTATTTTTCTTCGTGGAAAATTTAGATCTGAAAGGATTGCTAATTATTACGTTTATATTTCCACCAACAGTCGTGTTTTTGGTCTTGTCTTTCTCATTATTTCTGGGGCTTTTGGAGGCTTCTCTGTCCTGTTCCTGTTGCTGCGAGGGATTTGTTACTTCCTGACATTTTCTATTAACAGAGCAGGAAGCTACATGCTGCCTCTTAACAAAGCTACCAACACCTTTACCTGCTTCTGTCTGTCACATGCCCCACATGCACGTCTCCTCTGCAAAGCCTTCAAAATGGAATAGAGACAGAAAGGAACTGCTAGCGATTTCTAGCTGATTCCTACTCAGGAGTTTAAATGGAACCGCATCTAGAATGATCAAATAGACATCCAGGCACAATGATGATTCAGTAAAATATACATCCATCCATCCATTTTCTGTACTGCTATTCCAATTCTGATAGGAGCCGGAGGCTATCCAAGCAGTTAAAGGCAAGAAGCAGGGTACGGTAAATCCTGGCATGTTCTTTATAAAAAGCTTGGCACTGATATGCTTCTTCTTGTCAGTGAATTGATTAATGATCAAGTTTTTACTTGTGCTGACAGAAATCCAACAGCACATGCACATTCATCCAGATTTTACTTTTGCTAACTGTAATTATTGCCTGCTCTACCAGTTCACTGTGACAGCAGGTTGCTTAGTATTGACAGCGCTGATAATATGTCTTAGCACTGTGAAGATGATTGCAGCACAGGTGCTGGAGGAGTTGGTGGACTAGTTTCAAAGGTGCTTTTCTCAGGCAGGATGGTTTACCTGAATATTGTTTAAAGCATCTTCATTGTAAGAGCTTAAATAATATGGCAGATTCTTACTACAGGAGTCAGTTACTTTAAAACAATGATAATATTAATAATTATGGCACTGCACATAAGCTGCGAATAGCTGCAACAAGTGTGATGCATTTATAAAACCATCAAAGAAATTCTGTTTCTGGTCAGAAAGAATGTTGTTTACTGTCATTAAAATATGTGGTTTGGGAAAGCTAAATTGGAAAATAGTAGACCAGAATATTTTCTGAGCCCAAAGTTTGTTGACTTTAATGATCTTAACGTGGATTAAGTTATTGCTTTCTCTTGATTCATCAACACATTATAGTACACAATGACAAAGCAAAAAGTCTAAAGCCCTCCCACCCAGTCATCAATCCACCTCACAATTTCCACTGGTGGTCCATGCAGGATTCAACTGATGTGCATTTAAGAATTCATTAAACATTAAGACGTCTCTTAGTCAATGCCCTATGTCCAAGAGCAAATCACGCCATTGTGATGTGAAAATTTTCTATAGACCTGCAAGGTAACTTCTACTGCATTTAAAATTCCCAGAAACATAGAGGTCTGTATCATTCTCAAATGGACGACATGTGGAATTGATATGACTGTGAGTCATATTCAGGGGTTTTTTGTGGAGATTGGAAAACTTTCCAGAAGGACAAGGCAGAAGTCATTCCTCAGTAAAAGGCCCATGGACAGCCTGCTGGAAGCGGGCCAACAGACACCTGAATTACTCTTGGGCCTTTAGAGGCAAAGTGTCCTAATATGATGAAGCAAAAATGGAAATATTTGGCCACAGTTTCCATCAGTGTGTGGCGGAAACCAGGTGCACAGCGTCCGTCTAAAAGGTGCAACTGCAGCCAAAGCCACTAAGTAATGGGTATGAATTGTAATGTCAGTAATAAATTACTATTGTTTATTTTTGAATGAATCCATAAAACACTCAAAAATCCTGATTTAGCTTTGGAGGCAGCTCTGATTGAGTGCAGTCCAATATTCTGTCAGGGATACAATGACATTCATTAACCAGCCATTTCCCTGAATATTGAAAATATTAATCTTCACCTTCAGCAAGAAATGTACAGTTAGCTATATAATTGTGTTTTTTTAGACTTCATTGTCTGTTAGAAAATGCATTTCTGCTGAATATAACAAATAGCATAAGAGGAAAACAGGCGCTTTCTCAGATTTTCCTGGGCTTTGCTGCATTAAATGAGCCTTAGGTTCAATGAAAAGCAACACCAGCCAGTTCCACAGTCAAATCCAGCTGCTTGCTAACTGCCCAAATCTGATAGGGTTGACTGATAGTGAGTTTCCAATGAACACACACAACCCACGCACCCATGTGAGCGCACACAAATGCAGATAAGAGTCAGATAATCAGTGCACTCAGTCCAGGAAAACGAACATCAGCATCGGCAACCCCCCACCACACACACACACACAAATACCACAGTGCAAACAACATCTGCAGCATGTGGCCAATCAAAGCTTTGATCTGAAGTCACATCCCAGCCATTTTGAAGAAATGTGACAGTCATCTGCCTTCACTCATGTGTTGTTTGCTCTCCAAAAAACAAGCTCAGGAGGAACATAGCCAGTACTCACTGTATACAGTGCAGCGAAATCAAAGTCTACACTCTTGTGGGCCTTTTTCCCCCCTCCTCATCATGCCATACCCTCTTTATGTGCCACTCCCTTTGTCTCTTTTCCTTTCATTCAGTCATCCCATCACACACTGAGTCCAAGTGCGTCACTGCTGTCTTCTATGTTAAAGTTTGTGTGTGAATGCAAAGTGTGTGTGACTCCACCTCTAAGTCGGGCATCTGGTGGCTATCAGACTTAATCACCCCAGCTTCCTATGACTGCCTGTGTCACACAAGCTCAACCACACATACACCATAATACACAAACAGCAGTTATTGAAGCATGACACTGCATTAGATGATGTTGAAAAGAAACAAGGACAGAACAGCCAGGCAAAGTGACAAAAACGAAGCGAGGAGGGCAGGAGGAGGCTATGCTGAAGGAGAAAGAGATTAGAAGATGGTGAAAAGATAGGCCGTACAAAATAGGCTATGTCACATCGGGGCTAGAAAGGAAAAGATTGATAATGACACAACTCTGCTGATTAAATAGATGTGAAAGGGAGGTGTGAAATGCCCTAAAAGCAAGAGCAGGGTTCAGTTATTACTGTGAGGGAAAAAAGTGTTAAAAAACCACACGGGGAGAGCATCCTCCATTATGGCTTATACGTTGCTTCAGAATTCAGTTTGGCAGTTAATGCATGAACTTTTTCACAGACATAAACATCTAATGTTGCTCATTTCTAAGTCAGCATGCCAGTTCAGATTAAACAATTTTAAAAAAAATCTGACAAAATGCAGTAATTACCAATCCCTTGTTCATGCTGTGGATTTAACCAGACCCAGACAGGTTTAGCCTTGGAGCTGTTCTATGATACCACAGGCTCTGAGATTTGGACAAAGACTATTCATGGTCAGGGTTAGCATTAATTTGCAGGGCTGAGTCGATGCAGGGCTGTCCTGTTGGGGAGGACAGGTCAGGGCCTGGAAATGATAAATCCACTTATGGATGTAAGACAGAGAGAGCAAGACAGGCAGCTGTTCCCTGTTCTGTTCCACTGACACTGCTTCTTCTGCAGTTTCTGAGCCCAGCTACCTCCTAATCTTCATTTTGGGGTCAGATACAGTACTTTCTAGTGGTGCACAAGTTTTTTCTCATTTATATTTGTTTTGTTTTTGTTGTATTTACTTTAAGGTTTGGGTGAAACTTTTTATTGATTGGGTATCTTGGAACTTCTGATCACTCTCTTACTTGCCTCAGCTCCTTCACTATCATCTTTTTCCGTCCCTCGAGATGAGTTTACAACGGATGATTTGTACCCTACTACACTTTATGGCTACATGACCGTGCTTTCACGTGTTTTTTTTTGAGTTGCACAACTTATATAAACTGTCTGCATGCGTCCACATAAAGCCAAGATTAAACAGTGGCTCGTTTCACAAAAGTGCTCATAAATGCAAAATTTGCAAGATGCAGGATGAGCTGAAAATGTCATTAGGAGTACTTTTTTTTATCAGTTAAGATCTGCAGCACTATTGCATTCTTAACTCCAAAATGCAGCCAAAATGACATTAGAGTTTATTGATTCCTCCCATCTTCATCTAATTGCCTTAGAGTGAAAGCTTTCATTGGTTGATTATCAAAGATGCCATGTTCATCCCTTGTGTGTGTTTACATGATGTGTACAATAGAAACTCTGTGTTCTCTATAGCACCAGTAACAGGGCAGTCAATAGCATCACTGTTGAGTGAAAAACAACAACAACAAAATGTAATCACAGATTTGGTTATTTTGAAAATTTTAGATAAGCTGAAGGATAATGTTTCCTTTTCACAGTAGATTCTTTCGCATGGAAAAAAAAAAATAAAATCAATAATCTGACAAATGCACAACAAGAATGCTTAAAACGTCAATGTTTTCCTGAGTGATTGAAACAGTCTCAGAATAAAAGTGGTTTCACTACACAACAGTGTTTTGTCTTTTCCTCAGTTACCTCAGCAGATAGTTTCAGCACTTTAACATGAGACAGACCTGGAGAAGCTGCGTTCAGCTTCTATGCTCCACATGTCTGGAACAAACTCCCAGAAAGTCTCAGATCAGCTGAAACACTTAGTTTATTTAAATCCAGGTCGAAGGCCCACCTGTTCTCAGCTGCATTTACGTAGATTTTATTCAAAAGTTAAGATTCGCACATCTCTACAGTATATTCTCTCTTTTTAATCTTAAATGCTTTTAATTTTGAATCATGCTTCTAATTTTTATTCGTAATTTTTTTTCCTCCTTTTTGCACCCCGCTGTAATGCTTATGTTTTATTTAAAGCACTTTGAATTGTCCTGCACATGAAACATGCTATACAAATAAACTTGCCTTGCCTTGAGTTCCAGCATCAACTTCACCACTGTGTGTGTGGAAAAAAAACTCATTAGTATCATTATTTTCTCACTAAACAGTTTGTGTGGTTGGACTTGTGTGTGGTTTTAAAAGCCTCTGCTGTTTTAAATGTATGCTAAAGAGACAGACATGCTAACTTTCAAAGGCACACTCCAAGTGGGCACAGTAAGCAACACTGGTCCCACTGCTTATTGCCTGCTACAATGCCTTCTAGAGATGGGCACTATTAATCGATGATCGATAATTGACCATTAAGAATTTTTTTGATCACTTAATTTTTTTCGATATCCAACAGTGTTATAAAACAGAGTTCATTCATGTAGTGTACGTCTTGGAGCTATGTAATAAATGTCACCATGTGGCAGGAATAAAATATCCTACCAATGGGGGACGATGTAGCCTAAAGACACCAATGACAGCCGCCTGCGACCTGCCGGCCTCCCCGTCACAACGGCTGATAGAAGGCTCACCTAAACATGAAACGAGCACGGCGAAGTCTGGTTTGGGACCATTTTACATTACAAAATTATACTTTACATTGTAGATACTACGACACGTTTTATAAAAACAACTCCCATGATGTACCATTTAAAAAATGCTGAACCGACCGAGCTTAAAGGTAATGAATCCTCCGTTCAACCCACTGTTGCCTCAGTCTGAAGCTGGAGGAGCTGTGATGCAAAGCGGGCAGACAAAGTTACGGAGGGAATCTGTAAAATGATTAAAGTGGATATGTTGCCCAAAAGTGTCGTCGATGGTAAAGGTTTCCGAGATTTGATGAATTTACTCGAACCAGTCTATCAGTTTCCTTTACGGGGCATTGTCACCTGGCTCATTGAAACACGGGACGCGAGAGCAGGAGCTGCTAATTAAGTTAGCCACAGCAGCTAGCGTTGCCATGACAACAGACTGTTGGACCACTTTAACAGCAGAGAGTTACCTCATCGTCACGTGCCACCACTGCCGACCTGCTCGCCGAGATGATTGAGACTGTAGAGCAGTGGGGAGTTGAAATAAATAGTCTACGTATTTGAAAAAAAAAGTATGCCTGTGGTATGTGTAATAATTTTTTAACATGCATTTCTTAATGATTAAATCAATAATTGATCGTTAATTCTCTCGACCATCGATAAAAAAGATGTTAGCAAATGCCCATCCCTAGTACCTTCTTCTCCTTACACTCCTCTTCCCTCTTGCAACTTCGCCAGCTATGAAGTATCAGAATTTATGTCTTAATTGACCTGCCCGTTTAAATTAGTGAAAATAAAAGTGAAGAAAGCATCTTGAGAGAGAAGGAGAAATATTTGTTTAGGTTAAATAAGCCCAAACAATGAGAACGAACAGTGTAAATAATGTGATTAAGACAATCAGGATGTTTAATTTTCTCTATTAAAAAGTGAAGGGCTAATTTGATTCATTTATAGTTCTTGGCCCTAATTTCTTAATAGCTCTGTGAGAAACTGAAGTACTCACTCACAATCACATGCAAAGTGTAATTGAGTTCTTTTATATGAATTCAAGTTTATATTGGCGAGAGAGCTGAAAGCAACTCAGTTTGTTCAACAAACCAATTATACAAAAACAATAAAGAGGGTTGCCTGCCATGAGTGGATAGTTTAGTAAAATCTATTGTATCTATTTAAAAAGATATATGAACTACTCAGCTATGTCACACTTCATCCTAAAAAATTAAGTTTGGGATCAATGTACTGTAGTTTAAAAAGAAAAGTTTCACTCCAAAATATGTTACTAAGGTAATAATAAGTTTTACAGTTCAGTGTTTTTTTTCAGTGACATGCCCCAGCATCAGTCTTGCATCCTGTATTGTGAGCTCCCGCCAGCCAATTAATCTTTTAGACTCTTGTCTTATCTGTTGCTCTGTCCCTTTCTCTCTTTCTTTTCTTTTGTTCCTGTGTTCTTGCATTTTTTCGCTGAATCAGCCACAGTGCACGTTCAAAACGGCCAGCGTGATTATACAGCATCTGCTTGCTAGCGTGTGACAGAGAGCATAAAGCAAAACTCGGCTGTAATGTCACACGGTTCCTGGAAGAAAAAGTTGTGAAGTGCGGTTTCTCAGCCTGGGGATGTTGCTGATTCAGAGTTTTACGGTTGGAAAGTTACATACTGTTGTGCATGTTTAAGCTAGGAGCATGCCAGTCTGTTAGCTAATTGATTTTTACAACCTCCTCGCACACAATGCATCATCACTGAAATGCAAAACAAAAGTTGAAATTTTCAGCAGGCTTGAAGCAAATTCCTAGACAGAAATTTCACAAATGTTTTATACCTTTCCTGAGTTATTTGTCTGCATCCCTCAGTCCCCACTGACTACTATTTTCTTAAATGTGTAGATGTACAGTCCTCTAAAAGCCTAACATGCATACCCTTCAGGGACAATACTAAATGGTGGTGAATAAAAAGTTAGCTCCAGCCAGAAGGAGCCAAAAGCAGCAGTTTTATGATGTTCCAAAACTTTAAATTGCAAAGAAGCATCATTGGTGAACTGTTAAGCCAACAACAGCTCTGGACAATCTTCAATATTCAACACTTATGGTCCATTTATGCTTCCTTAATGTAGGTAATTAGGTTTTAAACTTCACTGCCATGATGCTTTCCTGCATCCTTTACTTTGGCATAGTTGTTAGCAACACATCCACCTGATGACAATGCAGACTTCGCCTTCAAGTTCTGAAGTCAGTTTTAGACAGCCACACACGGCGACGATGAAGGAGATCATTAAAATGTGCATTGTTGGCGACAGACATAAAAGAGGTATGTGTGGCTATTAAAAACATGCAGCTTTTTTTTTTTACTTTTTTCCTTTTGTGGATCACACATCAGCTACATTGGTCAACACTGCTCCCATGGCCTTTCTCTGTCAGGGTCCTGAAAACAGACCAAATTGTGAATGTATAAGTGAGGAAGACAGGCAAACGCTACATCTCTGTCTTTCACATAGAGCATAAATGGGCCTTTAGGCACTGACTACAGAGTTTGTTTTACACAGACACCAGAGTTTGGAGATATATGGCAACAAATGGGCTACATCTGTGTGGATATACAGTAGATATGTCATAATGAGGTTTGATCATCAGATGTCTGTAATTTCAACTAAAAGGGCTGAGATTTGAGGTGCCAGGGTGCTCAACTGGATGAGTGGCCACCCTGTGTACACAGGCTTAAGCTCCTTAAGCAGCACTGTGCTGCATGTCATCCCCGTTTCCAAAGCAACTTGTGCCTGAGTGGCTCTTTGGTTTTTGAACAGTAGACTGGTTCACAAATAAAAACCAAACCAGAGAAAACTCCATGACAGGTTTTAGTGCATACATGCAGGGGCTGTACTGCTTTCCATTTGATAAATTAACTGTCAGATTTTTTAAATCACCACTTCCACTATCCATGTGGTCATCATATCAAAGACTTATAGTTATCCTGTGATTCTTTCCTCTTGGAACATGCTCACTGATTGGACAAAGAAACACCATAGCAACAGCTAGGTGATGGATTAAAGTCATAATTGGGGAGAGAAAGCGATTACACACACACATACAAACTCACACATGTACTCAAACACTGTCGATCACCATCGGAATCAAACATGGAGGCCTCTCTTTGGCTATCAGTGTGGTATTAACGAAAGATAGATCCAGCGTATTCCCCATGTCCCTCTATCATCTGTGTTAATCAGCACCATGTGGAGCCACTCCACATTCATTACTTCTTGATTAATCCAGTAATTATGAGAAAACTCTGTTTGATTGTCACTCAACAATATCACTGTTTGCGTGTGTGTATGCTTGTGCCGACAAATGTGTGCACATTGGCTTTGTATGTGTCATTGTCTTCACTTACATGGAGGAGCGTGTGCAGAATATATTATTAAGCTGATACGTGGATTTAATTTGTGGTGGGCTAATAGAGAGTGGTCATGCCGGCAGGCCCATTGTAAATCACCACAGCTGGCCCGTTCATTCTTCAAGGTGACATTCAGCCTCACCTGAAAAGGTGTGTTATGGTGTGTTACTGCTCTTCCCTTGTTTTCCTGCCTTCATTTAGAGCTATTACTGGTGAGCAATTTTGTTTCAAATAAGACATGATAGTGTTAGCATGGTATTCATTTCAAGTTTTGCCCTAACTTGTTTGCATATTATTGATATATGTCCATTTTTGATGGATGTTCATGTGTTTCTCATTATTTTTTTGGACTTCAAGTTTGTTGCATGAATGTCCCACTGCCAGCTGTTTTAGGCTCCAGTTAGCCTTTTGACTTAGCGTGTCCAACCCAGCGTGTCCAACGGCATCTTTCTTTTTTTCTGCTACTTGCAGCGTATGAATAGCAAGAGCAGGGACAGCAGAGTTTTTACAGCCTTCGCCACTATACCCTCCAGCTATTCCTGTACTGTAGGGGTCCTGAGGCCTTACCAGGCAGCATAACATATACAATGAAATGATATGATCTAGGCCCACACTAGGGAGTCTTACTGTGTGTGTCTTGGCCTGGATACGTCCAAGATGTAGCATCCAGAGCCATCAAATATCCACCGCATCTCAGCTGGCTTTTGGAAAGAAAAATTTAAGCTTTGCCTCAAGACCTCAAGTGCTACCATTTTATGTGTATCCTTTGGTGTTATTTCCCAACATGTTGGCAATTGTAATCTCAATGTGTTTTTTCACCTAATTATCCAAAACTCCTAATTAATGCTATAAAATTAAATATTTTAAACAATAAACAGTATTTTTTTTACAAGCATGAATATTAAATATCTTCATCCCAGTATTATGTCCTGGTGGATTTTTATCACGTTAATGCTGCTTCACAATGCATGCCTTCATGCTCACATTTAGCATGTCTGCTCATTAGAAGAAACTTAAGGCATATTTTCTAAGAACACCGTCTTTTGGGGGGGCTTTTTTCCTTCCTGTTTCTGTCAAAATATCTAGAAACATTGGCTCCAGTGAAGTTCAGTTTAGAGCAAGAAGGCTGATGCACTTTGTTCTTTGTTTTGAGGTGTATGGATTCAGTCAAAACTTTGGATGGGTGTAAATGTAAAGATTGTCGTGCACATAAACCAAACTGTAGGCAGTGAGTAAAAAGATCATGCAAAACAAAAGGTTAGTGAGGAAAATGAGCTGCTCATGACTATATTTAAACTCAGTGTGATGAAAGCGATGGGTTATCTTCCTCTACCACTCCACCTTCCTAATGTTGCTCGCCCCAAAGGAAATTCTTTATAATGATGAGAATGTTTGCTCTTGGCTCATGATGATATTCCCCCCAGCGCATAAGGGCGCAAAGCCATAGAACACCTCATTTTTATGTATGAGATACCAATGGTTTCACAAAATGGGCTTTTACATTTGTAATATGCCTTGTAAAAGGCAGTGTTGGATGTTCCACTTTGGCTCCTTACCCAATCTCCAGAGCAAGGCCCATAAACTAAACCTATTTAAACTGCTTCCTTCCAATTACTACCCCAACCAAAATCTTATGACCAAAGATAAAGGTTGGAATGTGGATCACATGTTCTTTTTTTTTTTTTTTTTTTAACCATCAGGCTTCCTCTTATCATCAGCCTCCACCCCAACATCCTTATCACCACACCTTGTGGGATCAGGAGAGGATTTCCATCTACCATTTTCCAGCCAAGTACAGCCTCAGACATAGTCTTGCCAGCCCGACCTGAAACAAATGCTTCATACACTGATAGGGAGCATCTGTAAAAGAGGGAATGCCTTATTTGGAAAAAAAAATATTTGACTGTGTCTTGTCTGGGTTCACATTGTTACAGATGTATCAGCAAAGAGACACGAAGGTGAAGCAACCAGAATCAGGAATGCTCATAAACCACACTTAGGACAGAGTCAGCAAACAGCTGCACATCTTCATCTTTTTCTATCCAGACCAAGTAATTCATTTCTCCAAGTTTTTTCCCTCCATATATATATATATATATATATATACACACAAAAATCACGGTTCCGTATGTACCTCAGTACACAAGTCACAGTTCGTTTTTTTTTTTTTTTTTTTTTGGTACAGTAATGGAAAAAAAATACTAATAAATTTTATTAACAAATTCACTAAAATTAAACATCAAAGCTCTTTGTTTTGGGTTTTTGCCATATTGTTTGAATTAGAAAAATAACCGTAAATTGTTAATCCAAAATAAAATCCAGCCCTTTGTTTTTACACTTTTCAATGAAAAAGTGGGAAAAAAACACTGCTTTTACATCTAAAGTGACACCATCTGAATTTAAGAGCAGCATTTAGCAGAAACAGCTCCACTTCACTCATCCTCATCACAAAAGTAAACATAGCAGGTTACTCTTATGGACAGATTGCCTGAATAAAAAAATGCACAAATAAGTAACATACTGCTGCTTACACTCGTTTGCACGAAATTAGCCTGTTTTCTAGTCGTAGCATTCAAATTTGTGTGGTGTCGCTTTAGATGCGTTATGTTGGAAGTGTTTCTGAGTACATACCCGACCACAGTTCTAGAGAGTCACACACTACTTTTGTTTTGTCGGCCATTTTTTTTCCTCTC
Organism: Atherinomorus stipes; assembly: GCA_023101725.1. Classification (NCBI taxonomy): domain Eukaryota; kingdom Metazoa; phylum Chordata; class Actinopteri; order Atheriniformes; family Atherinidae; genus Atherinomorus; species Atherinomorus stipes. Next base: position 49,225 of record JALJCO010006862.1, read on the forward strand.
CTCCCTCTTCGTCAAAACCGAAGTGCCTCCAGAGGCTTGACGACGCTTTCTCTAGATCAACTAGCTTACATGCCATGTTGTTGTAAGTTGTTAGAAACAGGATGGCCAGTGCGCTGCACCAAGTGGAGGCAAAGTTCAACTGGTCCGTCACTCAATTATGTCCAGTGGCACGCAAAAGCTTAATGAAACAATAATGAACAAATCCTGCGCTCAACAGTATATATATATATATATATATATATTTGCTATACTTCTGTCTTCATCTCGTCCTTTCACCATGCTCCTTTCTCTTACTCCCCCCCCCTCTCCTCCATCCCATCATCGTTTCTACCTCTCTCAAGCAGTGGATTATTTTTGGTCTGCCTGGTTAATTTCAGTAGGAAGTCAAGCTCAGTGCCAGAGAAAGTGGAGCGCATATAAAAAAGCCAAAAGACAAACAGAGACATCAAAAAGCCTCTCATCTTTTTTCAGCATCTCAGCAAGACACTGCAGAGAAGCTTTGGCTTTAATATCTGTGTGAGTGTACATGAGTGTGTTTTGGAGGTGTTTGTCTTGTTGTTTTTGCTTAAATAAAGAAATAAATGCTTATTTCTGTCTTTTTGGGACAAAATTACCTTAAATGGCCTCTTGATGACTAATAATTGTGATGCTATCAGTACTTAGGGAACATTTTGATGCCTGCATTCGAAGTTAGGTCAAGATTAAAGTCTGCGTGAGATGACTGAGTTATTTGAATTCCAACAAAGTAGCCTGATGTGTTTTTTTTAACATGTGAAAAGTAACAGCCTCACTCTGCTGCTACTCTGTCCATTTACTGCTGTGCAACATGTTAAAGTGTTACTTAGTGTTACCTTACTAAAGCATTGTAATCTGTTTCAAGGCCTAAAATAAACTGACTGTTTTATAGCAGCTCCAGAACAGATTTTTATTTAGTAGTACCAAGATTTGGGATGATAAAAATGTGTGTGATTAATAATTCAGCTAGCAGCATGTCCTGTTGCTGGTGAATGTCGATGATCCAGCCGACAGTTAGAGAGGTCTGAGAGCTGACTGGAGACGGCAGATTATACCGTATTACAGGCAAAGAGGATGATGGCAGTCATTAATTTAATAACAGCTAATGGAAAGATGGCATGCGTAATGTTTGAGAACCAGAGCACAGTTTTTTGTGTGTTTATTCCCCTGCTGGTTAATGCTAGCTCTGCTTACGACTGCAGCTCAGCGTGAGTAAGATTTACGCTGCGTGCTGCACTGACCTAGCTTATTACCAACTCTGTGAATGTTTATGTGAGCGTGTGTGAGTGACAGCCACCGGTTACACTTTAGATTATCTCCATATGTAGGCGGCACATGATCAGCTTAGGGGACAATACGCTACAGGACACACACACAGACACACACACATAGGTGCTAATATCCTCTCGGGCAGCTCTGACTCACAGTCTACTCTCCGTCTCTTTAACGTGGTGAGTCACATAGAGGTAGATTGCCCTCAGGTGTCATGGTGTAAGATGAATAATTCACCCTAAGGACCCCTCCCCCCACTTTCCTCCTCACTCTTTCTTTTCTCCTCTTTTTCCCTGCCCTTTCTCTCACCCTGAGTGGCTCTGTTATTTTTTGTCTTGCTTTTCCTCCTGTAATTTGTCTGTGTATGAGGGAAATCACTGCATAGAGACATCAGTAAAAATGATAGATGGACAGACAGAAAGGAGAGTTTGATTTAAAGGAAAGAGACAAAAAACATAAATATAAGTGACAAAAGTCAACAGTGGCACTTAACTGTGTAGTGTGGTAAGATGTGTGCACAGAGCAGTTGAAAGGATGGAGGCGAACGTTTTCAGTGAAAATTTGGTCACCAGGAAAATACTCTGTTAGTTTCTCTATTTCCTCAGTCCAGATAGCGGAAGAGCAGGCGTGTAAAATTTGAAGATCTCAGCTTGTAAACCATGTTTGGATTGAATGCAGATATGTGCATCTTCTCACCCCAGGCTGATGCAAAGCACGTTAGTAACATTCACATCCATCATCACTGCATGTTTTACCTCCAAAGTAAAATAATTTTTTTTAAAAGAATAAAAGCCTGAACCCTGCCTTAAACCAGTTGTGTTGACCTTGTCTTACAATCAAGGCATTGATTGTTTATTTGTCAGTCTTTTGGCCTTTGTACCTCTGTGCATCAACTTCACACATGAAGGATTGTTCAACATTTAAAAAAGCAACATAATCTGCAACGGGGTCTGTACACTCGACTCTGGACATGCAACTGCACAGACTGTTGTCTTAAAATAACATCTACTGGACTGCGTTCCTATCATGCCCAAGAGTTTTGCACAAAGACAGTGGGTACTCTGTGCATAATCTGAGGTCCATGGTGTAAAACAACTTGGTAGGTTTACAACAGTCCATCTTGCACTGATGCTAGCATTTATATCACGAAGACCTCATGGAATTATTATGCAGATGTGAGACATGAGAACAACAGACCCAGCCCAAACCCGTACTTTTGGGTCTTGCTTGAGCTGAATTAAAGGTTTATGAGGAAGCAAACACTTCTGCAGCGAAACACATAGGCACATTTCCAATTCCTATTTTCATCCCTACCCCTAGCCCTTCCCAAGGGAATTTGGTCGTTTTCACACAGGACCCATTTAGGTCGATGTAACTGGGTTTTGGTACTGACCACGGCGCGACTGGGTCTGTGTGAACACGCCACTCGCGCTCGTAGTCGAGATTAAAAATCTCCTGAACTCTGGAGCAAACGTCTGTTAGCTGATGGCTGTTTGTCTCTGAGGAAATCTTCCTGCAGGCTGTTAGTTTCTTCCTCAGAGAGTGTGTATAGGTTAGGAGTCTCTTTGAGTTTCTGTTCAACAAAGAGGGCGTCTTGGTACGATGATGTGCATGCGTGTTTGTCGCTTCGTGATTGGTGCCACCTCGTTGCGTATACCGGTGTAAGTCAGTTATGTTAAGGAAGCTACAGCTTGGCCTGAATATTCATATATATTACTCAAATATGCACAAATGAAGAAAAAATGACTTAAATAAAGTTTTTATGGGGGAATAACACAGTAACATGCTGAAAAGCTCTTAAAAGTCCATTTTTCATGATAGGGCTCCTTTAAACTTTACATATAGTGGAAAGTACAAATTAAAATGTGTGTCCAGGCTTTCATAGACCACCAAGTTGTTTGATGCACTGACTGAAATGCTTATTTTATTGTACATATGCACAAATATGCATTTTTGTATACTCAAATACTACTCTGCTTTAATGTTTTACTAATTCCACATGAATTCATGTGCATGGGCTATCCAGCTCACCTGTTTTAAAAAGCAGTTTATTTTTATTTCATTTTCACATCTATTCAGTTGGGTTTTCCCAAAGTGAGAAATATTTATGTTCATGGGGATGATTGTAAATGGTTTTATTATGAGATCCAAGTGTCAAAGAAACTTGTACAAGTTTAATTAATGGGAAATGAATAAATTAGTTGTTTCAGTACATGTACATGGGTACAACTTTTACTTCAAGCTGCATTTTAAATTTCTCTGAAGTGCCTAGAATATTGCAATATATCGCAGTGTCACAGAATCACAATATTTTATCATATCATGACCCACATATCGCTATACGTACCATACCGTGAAGTCTTTGCCAAAACCCACCCCTACATTACAGACATGAGCAGATGTATGTAACATTACGAAACTAGCAATTTTTTTTTTTCACATTTGTAATAAGACTGTGTAATACATTGATATTTTATCTACACAAAAATACTCACATTTGTGCATTTCTCTGGCTGCGCAGCCAATTTCCTCGCCATTTTGCCCGTATTTTGCATGGAATTGTGGCAACATCATGTACCACTCGTTTTCTCCCCCTCGGTCTGAACTAGAATCAGGACACCACTGCCATTTCACATATACACGGAAGGGTTAGGGCCAAGGGGTAACTGGAATTCACCCTTACATCATTACCTCCATGTTGGGTTCCTTACACGTGGATAGTTATAGATCTGAAAAATATTGAAGTGCTTAAGCATAAAAATCATTACATAACATGATAGATTTGGTGTCTTTCCAGAATTTTTTTTTAACCTTCATAGTTCACAAACATTATCTCCACACTTTCTGACTGATCTGCTTGAGTGTTCAGGATGATCGGCTGTTCTTGTGTTCCCATTTTATGTCCCCAATGCATCAATAAAATGTCAAATATGAAAGGACAAGCAAGATAAAAATATCTATTTGGACAACTTAGGATGCTATTTCAGTGAGTTCACATTTCACCCTCGCTTTGAAGCTACTTGAAAAGCATTTTCTGTCACTTAATCTTCTTTATTCACTCAAGAATCATCTCAAAACGAAAGCCTTTTTTCTCTCTTTCTCAGTACCAGATGATGGATATTCAAAGATATGCACTTTACTGAAAAGCCACAGCAGCTCAGTGTCTTGTAACATGAAAAATGTGCTTCAAACACATCAGTTTTTTAGCTCATAATATTTATTGTAAGCACCCCTCTATCACACTTTTTCCTCCGTATGTAAGGAGGTTCATTAAGTTCAATTCCTGCCTGGCGGAGTCACATCCTCCCTGCTCTGACATGAACAGGTACACTTCCCTACCACCTACCACACACACATACTCACACTTTCTCTCACCTCACCCTTTTTCCTTTCCAAAAATACCTTTAAAACCAATTAGTGGAATTAATTTCACTTATAGCAAGTTAATTATTTTGTGATGGATTGTAGAAGGGAGGAGGCCAGGAAGAAAGAGAGGAGAGGAGGAACCTTAGAGGAGTCCTCAGGGGAGAGCTAAACTTAGTCTCTCTTTATAATCTTTCTGTCTTTCTGTCACTCCTCTACTTCTTGATCCAAAATGCCTGTTTATGTCGTTTTCTATGGTCTGTCGTCCATTTCTTTTTCTTCCTTTTGTCTTTATCCTGTCTTTCCATCACTTTCTGTCTGCAGTTAGTCAAATCAGCAAGTTACCCCAAAAAGGACCAAAAATATATTGATCAATCATAATGTATGTGTTTTATCTTAACTTGTAAGTAACATATTGACACATAAGCAGAACTCAATAACTTCAGCTCGGGGCTCCCCCTAGTGGCGTCCTTTCACTGTTGTAATGTTTGTACCCCCCTACACCCCCACAGCATACAGACGGCTTCTCTACCCGTCTTTCCTCTATTTTAATCCCTGAATATATTTCTAAGCTTTTACTATCTTGTTGATGCTACGTTGCTGCATTGTTAGCAGCAGCTCGTCTCCCTCTGCTGAAAGCAGAGTCCTGTCTCTTCTGCACTGGGACGTTTTATCCGCGTTTTGCGGGTAAATATGCTGTGGATTATATTTTTCTTTGGTGTTGGCGGGCAGCAGGTAAGAATACGAACTTTTATTTACTTTATGCGGACATGACAAGTGATTATTGAGCCTGAAGCAGTGATGCTTCACCCGGCGCCCAGGCAGCGCAAGCTACGTGAATCTGTTCTTCACTCTGGTCCAACAAAGAGTTGGTTATGAGAGCCAGGAGCCGGTGTTTAGGTGGTGGGAAGCTAAAGAAATGTTTTCTTCGAATCAGAGCTGGAAGCAGCTCGGTAGATAACGAACTTGAGTGCCGTACAGCGGTTTCTGTTGTTGCAAGTTCTGTGACGGGTCGGCTCAGGTAGACTTGCAAGAGCTGCTCGCAGGCCAGAGACACCGGCGGGAGGGGGGGGAACATCGAATCGCTCCGTAAACACTTTGTTTAGCACCACAGGGATTCTGAAAAGCATTTATTGAGGTGAGAAAGTTACTGAGTTCTCCTTTAGAGGTAGAGTCTGGAGTTTTTACCCTGAAAATAAACGCTAGACTTGTGTGAGTGAAATCCGGCTCCATCCTCACCTTTGGGCCTCTGCTTTCATGTGGTGGCAAGTTTTGTTTGCAACTCCCCCTCCCCTGACTCTATTTCACATTTTCCCTTTGTTTTGGTGTGTTCAGTATGTTTCCGGGTGGAGATTTGCGTGTTGTCTCGAGCCAATGACAGAGCCAAGGGGGTTGCGTTCTGTTAGGATAAACTAGCAAACTTTTTTTTCTTTTTTTTAAAGGTGGACTGGATCCGATGCCAGATTCACTTCAAATTCTCGGTAAAAATGGCGGATGCAGTGAAGAAAAGGATGCTTTAGAAAGCTTTAGAAAGTGCACACTCAAAAACCATGGGTTAATATTGGTTTGGCTTCACACTTGGGGGAGGGATGGGGGGCCGGGTATAAATGGGGGAGTTCTCTGGACTCTACCTTTAAAGAACTTTGATTATTTTTCCTTTTTTTTTTCTTTCATTTTTTTTTTTTTTTTTACGTGCAAAAGTTTGCATAGACATGACTCGGTCTCTTTTTGTTGCACATGTTAGTGCGTTTGTGATCTTGTTTAAGGGTTTTCCCCACTCACAAGGGTGGACTGTTAACTGCCCAGGGGTTGGTTAGATGTATATTCTTCCATAGCTTATCATTTCACTGTCATTCTAAGTTTAAATCCACTCATGTGTTTTTTGTAAGTGAGTCACACACATTTCCTATTGGTCATAGCCAAGACGTCAGTATTGATGAGATAAAAAAAAAAAAAAAATGCTAGGAGTTATGGGTTAGTGTTTGTTGTCCAGACATACATGCTGTATGGTGGATTAGATCACTATTATGTAGAGATTGGAGGAAGGTCGGTCTCTGTCTGACATCCTCTTCGTAACACTGCTGTCAAGATGATGCTGACCAAGCTTATGTCTTCCTCTAAAGTGTACTTGATGTGCTTAAGCCTCCGTACAAGGCAAGACAGAAGAGATAAACGTTGCACACACACAGAGGTCAAACTGCTACCAATCTCAGGGTGTATTATATCAACAGATAAAAAGCATCTTAAATGGGACAGCAATTAGGCCATAAATAGACTGTATGTGGCCTCTCAGTGTGCTCTGCTGGATATAGCAAAAACAAAAGCTTTAGATTCTCCTTTATGTGCTTTTGGTATGCTTTTGTGTTCCTGTGAATCAGTGTGCTCAGTTTTGTTTTATTCATCCTCAGTGAGCAGATTTTATCTTCTTCTACCTCAAGTTTCTGCTTATTCTCTTTCCTTCTGCCCATTTGCATTCAAGGTAATCTGGGGTTTTCCTTGGTGTCCCTACTTTCGTCCTCCCACCACTCTCAATCTGGGAAAACTTCCAGTTCAAATTGCCACATGGCTTTCCAGTATTCCTAATTATTTCGCCTGGAAGTCTCAAATTCCAGTGGAAACAAAGTCAAACCATTCCTATTCTAGCTGAGGAGTGGCTCGGGGAAATATTTAAGTGTGTGTGTTTCATCAGTTATCCCTTTGCTTCAACAGGACACACTCATGACAAGTCGAGAGGACGAAAGAACGCAAAAGCAGAGAGTAGTATAAACTCAACACACATACACAGACCTTCCCGTGTGAGATTCGATGGCACTTCAGCATAAATGTTTACAATGGGACTTGATGGTTTTGAAAGGAGGAATGTGGAAGAGAAAGAGGTCTGTTTGTGGCTATCTAATAGCTTTATGACTCAGAAGTGCTGGCAGCCATAAGGCACCATTTCTCAGTGTGTATATGTGTGTTACAGTAAAGCCTTGCACATGAGCAGTAAATGAGAGGTCACTTGTTTATTTAAAACATCAAATCCCCTCACCACTTAGCCACACGCACAACTCATACTGACACATTGTGGCTTTCTTCTCTTGTCACAGAATAGCGTGAAAATGCAAACACACATGCACACACACGTCGTCAGGCGGGGGTGGTTTGCCTCGGCCCACAACTCAGTGTGTGTTGAATGCGATCCAAATAGACTCTTTTCATACCAAGATGATCTGCTCACTCTGCAGCATGATATGCGATTGCACAAGTCTGCACATACTGTACCTGTTTGAGGAACAGGCGCAGACCCTCTGAACTGTAAATACAAGAGACACGGTGTTTTTGTTTGCACATTAACTCTTCTGGGTCCTGATGTCCCTTAAATCCATACATTTTGTCATCAAGGCTGACTGGGTCAAGCATCAATCAGACCCCCAAAAAACCGTCAGTTTTGGGCCCCTCTACAGACGTGAGAAAAAAATTGTTGTTACCCCTAAATAAATGAAAGAAAAACCCACAGTGGTCACAGAAATATCTAGAATCTGACTAAAGCAATAATAAATAAAATGAAAAGTGAAAGTCAGACATTGCTTTTCAACCACGCTTCAACAGAATTATTTTAGAAAATAAACTCATGGAACAGGCCTGGACATTAATTATGGTACCCCTAGAAAAGACTGAAAAAATGTGACCAAAGGGACATCTTAAATCAAGATGTGTCCACTTATTGGCATCATAGGTGTCTACAGTCTTGTAGTCAGTCAGGGCCTACAGGATACAGGTAGTCACTGTGCTAATTGGTGACATGGTGTGTACCACACTCAGCACAGACCAGAGGAAGCGAAGGAAAGAGTTGTCTCAGGAGATTAGAAAGAAATGATAGACAAGCATTTTAAAGGTAAAGGCTATAAGACCATCTCCAAGCAGTTTGATGTTCCTGTGACTACAGTTGCAAATATTCAGAAATTTAAAATCCATGGCTCCCTGGACGTGGCCGCAGGAGGAAAATTGATGACAAATTGAGATGGATATCACGAATGGTAATAAAAGATCCCAGAAAAACTTCTAAAGAGATTAAAGGTGAAATTCAAGCTCAAGGAACATCAATGTCAGGTCACACCATTCATCTTTGTTTGAGCCAAAGTGGACTTTGTGGGAGTCAACCAAAGAAGGACACCACTGTTGAAAACAAATCATAAAAAAAAGCCAGACTTGAATTTGCAAAACTTCATGTCGACAAGCCACAAAGCTTCTGGGACAATGTCCTGTGGTCAGATGGGACAAAAATGAAACTTTTTGCCAAGACACATCAGCTCAAAACCCCCCCAAAAAACCCTAAAGTAAACAGTACCTTATTAATATGTTCTCTAAATTAAAAAAGGCAGTATTTGATCAAATAAAAAAAAAGATACATAAATGATTGGAATGAACAGAAGTCCATCTGTGTGACTTTTTACACATTGATTAATTTTCTGAAGGTGTCGAGGTCATGGAAGCTACACTCATCATGACTTTTGGGGCAACAGGGCCCCTGAGCAAGTGCTTAGCTCACTTGGGCCTGCTGGGTTGAAGTTGGAAAAAAAGTTTGGGATAGGGTAGTAGTGCTTGTTATAGTCAACCCTTAAATGTCCTGAATAAAATCTGACTTTACCGTCTCTTTTTAGAAATTGGTGGAAGTAAACCTGCTTGACGTGTCTCTACCTGTGCAAGGGAAATAAAATGCAATGACACATCTTTCCATTCTTTTCTTTTTTTTTCTAGTTGACAACATAAAAGGGTTAACACAAGTCCTCAAAAAATTATAATTATTCTTAGAAATAATAGTAATGGGTTAGATTTATGTTACGCTTTACTGCTGACAGCACTCAAAGTGCTTCCTGTAAATTGGATCTTTTATTCATCCATTCCTCACTCATTCTAAGCTACATGTAGCCACAGCTATCTTGGGGCTGACTGAGGGAAATGTGATGGCCAACGGCCTCTCAAACCACCACCGAAACATTCATACACATTTATACACCAGTGAGGGAGGATGCCAAAGATGACTGGAGGAGTGGGATGTCTTTAGTGTATCCAACTGAAAATAATATTACTAACACTAAACTGCACAAAAAGAGGGAAATAACTTAAAAACACAAAGAAAATTACTACATGCAATATGATAAAGTTTAACAAATGCATGTTGTACAGCTACAGAAGTACAATTCAACAAGTACTGTACAACATGCAGTATATTCTGAAGGTCAGCATATGTGCTGTTCCTATTCTATTTGATTGTACATTTTTAGCATAGTAGCCCATATTGCACTTGGAGTTAGAGAGCAGGTTTTTCAAGTTGCCTTTATCTCTTATGTAGAAGTGTGTCTGAATCCAAAACTTCAGTTCTTAAGCACCACTGTCTTGTGGGTTTTAGACTTTTTCCTGCTGCAACACACCTGATTCACATTAATTTGTCACTGTGCAGGACTTGACAACAATTTCTTAGACCTTTTCATCTGAATCAGTGTTGAGACAGTGCAGAGAAACATCTAAAACCTGCAGAGAAATGCCTCTCAAGGACCAGAGTTTTAGATTGACTGATGTGCTTAATTTCTGGCAGACAAAACAAAAAAATGATGTTCTATTAGAGTAGATCCCTGTTCCAAACACAACCTTTCTGCTTATTTGTTCAGAATGTAAAATATGACCCACAGAAAGGTTTTCCAAATAAATCCATCACATCTCAGCGACTGCTGGGTAGGCCACTCATCATTACCCTGAATTCATACGAAGCATTTTCAAGGTGATAAATGATAGCAAATACTACAGCAGATGTCATTATAAGGTATTTTTTCTCAACAAGTCAGGTTCCAGAAACAGACCTGGAGGGAGGTAAAGGACATTCACAGATTAAAGCCCTTAACACACCTCTGAATATTTTGTCCAAAAGATTCGTGCGGCAATAGCTTTAATCAAATTAACATCAAGTCAACGGGAGCGTTCACATCAGTGACAAAATTCAGTCTCGCGATTTTGCAATGTTTATTTTCTTTTAGCTGAGATCGATTTTCTTAATATTCACATCCAACAGATACACAATCCACCAATCAGAGAAGGCGCTCTGACTGTCACAGAGCTGGTCGCAAGCAAAAAGACAAAGGAAAAAAGAGAAGTGTGGCTTGGTCGCTGCTACTGTATCATTATGGCACAGGTGTTATCATCTTTGTGCTACTGCACTCTTGTTTGGCAAACAAGGGGAAAAAATCATAGCTGAAGTAGCAGTGTTTCCCCTACATTTTGTAGCCATTCAAGGTTATTATTTAAAATCCGCATTTGGCATCTCCACAGTGAGATCAGCTATTTTTTAGCATCCAGAAGTTTACCTGCAGCCGTCTCCCCCTCCGTTACTACTGCATGTGGTCACCTTCCTCTGGAATAACCGATGCGAGTTTGTTCTTGCATCTTCGTAATTTAGCATCGGAGCAGGTGTGTACGTATAGGCAAATCTGTCGATATTTCTCCTCCGAATTATTCGCAATTTCGTGCCGTTTATTTGCATCGGTCCCGGTGTGAAAATGCCTTGAGAAGTAGGAAACTTTTTTTTCCCCCCTGGGTTTATTCAGCACTATTTTACCATTCACATAATGAATGGGATATTAAAAAAGTGTTAGTATTTATATAAATTTTAATACCTGTTTAAAGAAATGATCCAAGGTGTCATCTTTTTAGGCCAACTGTTAACAAGCTGTATTTTAAACATACAGACAGAATTTGTGTTTATATTCTCATTTACCTCAGTAAGAGTGCAAAATAAGCTTTGATTTGTTCATATATACTATTCTTATCTATTCATGCGTGTATTTAGAAGTGTTTTGATGTAAACATGTGATTGAGAGAGCGTTATTAGTACATAAACTGTGTTTAACTGACACCAGCAAGCTCCACTAAACACTGCACACTGTGGGAGTGGCCAGTTTGGTGTTACTGCTGTAAAAGTGTTAAAACTAAAGACAGAGTGTGACACGAACGGCGATAAGGCAGAGAAGTGGGGGAGAGAGTGGACGAAACTAAGAAAAAGAGAAAGTTAAATGTGCAATGAAAGAAAGAGAGAGAGGGAGCGAAAGGGAGAGAGACGATGTTACTGGAGCGCTTGAGGATGACTCATCCATAAGCTAGTGATTCCTCACAGACACACACTCAAACAAGTACACACAAATGCATACAAGATCGTGGATCCTCAGACACGCACACACACTGAGCACAAATATTTGGTCATATGCATGATCAGATGCACAAACACACACATTCATATGCACACCAGTACACCAGTCATCCATTAGTCTGAAACTGATTCACTGAGACGTACATGTTGGTTCAGCAGCTTGTTTCTAATGAGCCAAAATGGCCGCTGCCGCACCAGAATTTCCAGGGCAGAGCAAGGAACGGCCCCAAGGGCAGAGAAACTGGGCGAGAGGTAGGATCAGAGGGGCTGGATTTAAATGGAGCTCATTAGCTCATGGTAGCCGTGAGAGGTCCCTGCACACAAAGGAGAAAAACACACACATGTACACACTCGGGCATGAATGCAGGCGCACATTTATTCCTGCACAAAAGTTCTCTACTGAGAGAGGAGACAAGAAGCAGTTAAGCGAAGAGGAGAAAAATGGGGAACATGTAAGAATGAGATACTGTGATTTTTGGTTGGAGAGGACAACTGGCAGGGTAGAGAGTCCTGCAGATGGCGGAGGGACTCGCATGTGTGTTTGTGTGTGTGATTTTTGCCAGGCGTACCCCCTTCCCTGCCTTCCCTGCTTGTCCACCCACTCAACATATGTCCTCCTTTCCTCTCTTTCCTCCCCTCCTCTCCTCATTCCTAATCCCTTCATAATCATGACATATATTTTGTTGTGTCATTTCTATCATTTTTCAGTGTGAGCCAAAATGTGGGTGGTACGCGTGTGTTGTTTCTGCCATAGAAAGTGTCCTTTGTGCTCCACTTCAGCTTTCTGATGTATTTATAACCATAAACTCACACATACACACACTGTGCCTTTTTCACGAGGCAGCCAAACTCTCATCAAAGGGGTGTTTGATTTCTTCTTCTGTTGCCCAGGCCTCACATGTCCCAGTAGGCTGGGGGGTATAAAGAGCAGGGAGGGGCTGAGCCGTAAGCCAAGCATCCACTAAGCCTCAGAACTATAAATCTGCAAAAATGAAAACCTATTAGACGCTTTGTATTTGTCAGTCAAACATTTAGCTAATCTTTGTTGAGGAATTACATGAGATCTGTCATACATCTGCTGTATTTTGTTTGGCCTTTTAGAATTATACATCAATCACAAGTAGAATTGATTTAATGTGGGCTACAACACCAGTGATAAATTTAAAAACATGTGTATATTAATTGGCATTATATATTTATAACTGCCCTGGCATCTTTGCTGCTGAAATTAACATAACGAATCGTCTACTTTTCTTCCTGCCAATAGAAACAAAACCAGATTCTGCTTATGTGTGCAGCATATTGATTTTAGGAGACAGCTTCATAATGAAAGATGGAAATACCAATTAAGTCTTCAAAAACAGATTTGAGAATATAAAACTTTGGAAAGTGCTTCAGAAGCACAACTTAAAAGGAAAAGCAAAGTATGAACATGAGGTCAGTCAGAAAGGCCAAGTTCTTTTTTTCTCTCTCTCTCAGTTTAATTTTCTTTTCTGCAAAGTTACAAATCACAAAGTTCACACCAAATAAAGTTATTCTCTCCACAAAAAACACCACTTGATCCTGAAATGCATAATTTGGCTTTACTCTCCGTGTAACACATTTGCATGACACCAGTTTAAGAGCTAGTTTTGTGCGCCTCGAAAAACACACTGAGCAGCTGCTTCTTACTCACACACTCTGACCTATGAACTGGCTAATCATTGCACATTAAGCTTTTCGGGAGTAAGTTCTTAAAGTGAGGTTTGCTGCAAAAGCGTTTCTAGCTCTGATTTGGATTCAAAGCCTAACTTTGAGGTTGTGTTACCTGTAATGATCGCAAAAGCTCTGGTTCCAGGACTGAAAAAATATGCGGCCACTTCATCCTGCTCCTTTTCAAACTAGATGTCATTTCCCCCCTTTTTTCACTATTTTTTCTTTTTATCTTTTTCTTTTCTAAAAAATTAGAAGTGTAGCTGGCCTGGGAAAGAGCTCTGAAGACCAACCATGCTTAAAAAATCCAGACAGAGCAACAATAAAAAACTGAGCTTCAGCATGGATGGCGAAGTTGAAGCAGCAATGGAAGACCATGAGCTAAATGTTCCATACCAGTCACATCTGCCAGTACACCATAGACATGCATTCATAGCCACTAATTAACCATGTTGGGTGTTTTATTACAACAAGCTGATTTTCTAAAAACAGTGTAAATTCCATCGTCATTCATCAATACTGGTTAATACTTTGAAAATACAGGATAGCAGAGAATGTTAAAAGAACTTTAAAAACCAGACTGGTGGTTTAAATAGCTGCAGGAAAACAAGGCAAGCACTGCAATGTGTTGCTTTGTGGAGGATAAACTGTCTTCCCATTAGGGCTGTGCAATTAATCAAAATTTAATCGTGATTTCTGTGTCAAACCATCTCCAAACCTTTACTGTATAACTGTTTTTTTGCCATTTTTCTTTACACAATTTCTGAAAGTTATTCTTAAGTTAAAGTTCATTCCAGTGACTTCCACCCAAGCAATTTGTTGGGTGTCATGAACAAAAATGTTAGATTTGGAATGTTCTAGCATTGCACTAAAGCTTAACAAAGTTAATTTTGGGATGTTTTTATATAAAGAAGATTTATTTCATCCTTCAGAACTGCAGAACAGCTGGATACATTGTTTATTTTGGATACATGTGTGTTTTTCTACATTTTTTGCATTTATTTAATGCTCAAAGTTTATTAATTTTATTCATTAAATGTTTTAAACACAAAAAAAGAAAAAAGAACAAAAAAAGAAAAAAATGTTTTATACACTGCAAAACAGCTATATGGGTACATATTTGTAGCTTATATTTATTTTCACTTTGAACGTTTTGCATAAATTATCAATGAAGTGAAAGAGAAAGAAATGCTAAATGAATGCATTGTGTAACTAAAAAAATAATTGTTTGAATAATCGTGATTTCAATATTTATCAAAGTAATCGTGATAATAATTATTTTTTCCATAATCAAGCAGCCCTACTTCCTATGGTCAGCTAATTTAAAGCACAAAGGAGAGTCAGATGTGTTGAAGAAGAAAAAGGGATGTTATGCTGTGGCTCTGCTTTGGTGGCCCAGCTGTTGAAAACCAAACCAGTTCTCAGCAGGAGTCTAGAATTTAGAGCACTAGTCCTGAATGTGGAACTGCATCCATCTCTTCTCTGCTGCTTGTCTGTGGTTGGGTCACAGTAGCCTTAGCAGAGAGAACCAGACTTCTGTCTCCCCTGCCAGTTCTTCAAGCACCCTGAGGGAATCCTGAGGCATTCCCAGGCCAGCTGAGAGATGTGCTCTGGGTCTTCCCTGGGACGTCTCCTGGTAGGACGTGGCTGGAAAACCTCCCTATAGGGAGGCATCCAGGAGGCACCTTACCAAGCCTCTCACCCTATCCCTAAAAGGGACCCCAGCCACTCTGTGGAGGAAACTCGTTTTAGCCTCTTTTATTTGTGATCTAGTTCTTTTCGTCAGGAACACAGATTGCCTGGTAAATCGAGAGCTTCGCCATTCGGCTCAGCTCCGTCTTTACCACAACAGACCGATGCAGAGTCCGCATCAGTGCGGACACTGATAGGCCTGACCATTTCCTGTTTCATTCTTCCCAAGATACCTAAACTCCTCTACTTGGAGAAGGATGTCATTTCTAACTTGGCCAGAGGGTCGCCCCCTGAAGATACTGGATCATCTTAGAAAACATCAGAAGCAAATGTAGATTCTGGTGACTTTCCTTTTCTAATCACAGTATCAGACCATCCATTGGACCATTGGATATTAATTGGTTATTAATATTAGAAAGATTACAGGAAGTGATTAGGATATAAAATGGTTTGTCCTGTTATTTCATGGCTATAGTCCACCACAGACAAGTTTAAGAGTTTTGTATTCATTTGGCAGACCGTCTGAATGGTGAATCAAGGGATCCACAATATTCTAAATGTCCATGTCAGCTTTAGATGGTATATACTCTGAGCGTTCTGTTCTTTTCTTTACAGATTGAGCTGTTGCATAACTTGAATTAGATAGGTGCAGTGTTCATACCTCTGTTCCCAGAGCCTCACATCTCCTGTGCAGGACGGGTAGAGCCTGAGTCATAAACTTAACACTCCCTCTGAGACTGTGCTGATGCCAGACTGTCGAAGCTAAACTATGAGCGCACATTCATTAGCGTTTTATTGCTTTGTAGGCGCGTCGGTTAATGACAGGCGTGCACTGATACAAGCACACATGCCTTTTTTGGCTCTACAACACATGTGCTCTGCTTGATGGCTCCCTGGTGTGTTGTACTGGACCTTGGACCACAGATTCTCTCTGAGTCCTTATATCTACTCCTCTGAGACCACATACACTCATGCAAACGTGCACAGACTCACATAATGTATCTGCACCTCATGTAAAGACACCTATTTGCTCAACAGTAAAATTGGGTTGCCTCAGCTCGCCTCTTATGTTCTTTGCAATGACTATTTTACAACAATGACAATATCATGTTTATCTTTTTTTTTCCTATGTAAATTTCATGATTCAAACTGCTTACGTGCATTTCAGTAGTTCCTCTCTCTTCTTGGGCCATGTAAAACAAAATATTTTAAACAGTCTAATAAACATGATTGTTCCCTTATAACCAATTTTTTAAAAAAAATATACAAAAAGACTTGAAATAAATTAGCCAGTTTTGCCTTAGTGCCTTGTGATTGCACCATCATTTAATATTTCTTCTGAATGAGGAGCTGGTATTCATCATAGAAAAATGGAGCCAAATGACCTGGTCAACAGAAGCCTGGAAGAAAAAAAAGAGAGAGAGAGAAATAGGCTTTCATAGGAGGCCTTTGTGTTTCCAGGAGAGCGGGTTGGATTTTACAGAATGAGGGGAAACAGGCACCAAAGAGGAGCTTTAAGGTGCATTCACTCTGCTTTTAACAGGCCTTTGTCAGCTTCAACCAATAGTATGATTTGTTCGGCACAGTGTGAACACCAACCACTCTGATGTGGACCAAAGAGACGGACTTTGGTCTGCTTGAAAGCCGGGGAGTCTCGGTTCACTTGCAAACTGACCATCCAGTGGACCAAAAAGGAAGTGACATATGCGAACCTGGTTCCACAGTCAAGAAGAAGGAAGTGACTTCGCGTTTCCCAACTGTTCAGGACCCACTGCCGTGCATGTCTTCGATGTGTTCCAACACCTGATTCAGATTCGTGAACTTCCTCATCAAGTTCTTTGCGAGCCTTTAAACAAGCCATTCATTTGAATCAGGTATGAAAAATTAGGGTTGCTTCCAAGACACACAGGGCGGTGGGTCCTGAGGACTGGAGTTGGGAAACACTGACATAGAGTATTGTTTTGCTTGGAGGAAGAACGAAGCCAACAGTGCATGTTTGATGAACCCAAAGTCACAACAGCAATTAAAACAACTGGACAATGTCTCATGGACAGACAGAGTAAAAATAGAAGCATCATGTGGCTCCATTGTTCACTGTTTACTTGGCGTAAAGTAGCTGACAGAAGCAGACAAATTTCCTATTTTAATCCTGACCAATTAAGGAGCACATTTCTTTCTTCTTCCGGATTTTTAATTATTGATCGGTGGTCGTTTTCTGGGAGCACCGCTCCCTATAGCGAGCAGTGTTTGTTGTCCAGGCGGTTGTATCCGCTTGAGTTACTGCATGTGCAGTTTGAACACAAACTAAACCAAAGGAAAGTGTGAAATTTTTCAGAAATCCTGAGTCCTCTAGTCGATCTGGTGTGAATGCCCCCTTAAGGAGGACTTTGTGGCACAGTGAGAGAAATCACTGTAGCTGAACAAATCCAGTTTCAAAACTGCATGTCAAGTCTGTATGGGAGAGCAGACAGTACTGAGGTGTTGTAACAACCACCTGTGAACACAAAGATACTGAACATGCTCCCATGACTACACGGTGTATCATATCATGTGTGTGACTGTAACTTCAAACATCACAAAAAGAAAAACCCAAATTAACACGATGTTCTGTGAGAACTAACAGCCACAACCATGCGGTCCAACATCACTGTTGACTTAAAGGCTTTGGTATTTAAACTGAAGGCTGAAACATGCAAGGAGAATGTACTACAAAGAGTTTAAGACTTTTTTTCTGGATGTTTACTTCAAAGTGCTGGCGTAGTTAATAACCTCTAAACATCGCCCAGCTTAAAGGGGCTCTTGGGGAAAGTGTGAAATGAAATGAGCAGCGAGGTCTTGATCAGATGAGCACCATATAAGTAATGACTGGTGTACGAATGCACGGCGCTGTAGAGATGTTTCTGAAGGCTCTAACAGAAAATTGCAAGTTCTTTACTGTAATTATACCACAAAGTAAAATGGAATTAGGCAGACATAGTATATAACCTTTTTCTTTTTTAAGATGTTCTGATGGGCTCTAATTCTTGAGCTGAAAAGGGTGAAGGAAAATGCATGATGCTTTTACAGTTCTCGTTTTCCAGCTGTGGATTAATGTTTGCTCCGGCATACATGATGACTTCTGTTTGACTGTTTTACTAGTTGCAGAGGTGTGGAGAGCAGCTGTGTGCAGGTGGTTCTGTTTGGAGTCATCACCAAGTCATTTAAGGGGAAAACACAAAATAAATGGGCTGCAGGCTTACTCTGAATAAGTACGGGGAAAAACTGTGTTGGGCTAATATGTTAATTTGGTTGGTAATGTTACAGATTTGTTGAAAGAAATGAATGGATGGTGTTATGTTACACAAGTGGCAGAGTTATGCAAACACAGATTTTTCCAGCTGTGCCTGTTGAAAGTTAGAGAGCAGATTCTCAGGAGGACTCTGACCTCCTGAGAATCCAAACCAACTCACTGAAATTAAACATACTCTACATGTAAATGCACATATTAGACTCTTTTATGTGCACTTACATTTGGCCATCTGTGAACAAAAAACCTAAATGTTTAACAAGTTCTGAGCAGCAGCTGTGATAAGAGTCAAGAAAACCTTGGTTCAAACCTAATTCACAAAAAGATTCAGTTTCAACAGTCGAAACTTTAACATTTTTTGGTGACTTCATTGCAGGATCAGGTTTTTTTTTAAATGTTAATTACATTTCCATCAGTGCAGAGGTTCGCATTAATAAAGCTCCATACACACTCCCTCCTGGAAGCTGCCCAGTGAAACCACAGTCTCCAACTGCTGACTGCTGAAGTAAATGAGGGCTACATTCCTTGCTTAAGGGCATAAGGGGAGTGTTAGTCGATCCCTGTGTCCAGTGATTTTCCTTGTCTTTGACTGCAGCATTTAAAGCAGTTCCAAGTCCTGCTCTTTAGGCCCTACTTCAACATCTTGTCAAACGCATCTGGTAGCAACAAGCTTTGTTCGGAGCTGCACGCTTCTTAAAAGAGTCAGACTAGTGAGTCCTGCTGGCACACTTGGCAAAGACTTCAAGCTGGCAGAGCAGGAAGTTAAGAA
The DNA here is from genome assembly GCA_023101725.1 of Atherinomorus stipes. NCBI lineage: Eukaryota > Metazoa > Chordata > Actinopteri > Atheriniformes > Atherinidae > Atherinomorus > Atherinomorus stipes. The sequence continues at coordinate 68,494 of JALJCO010006862.1, forward strand.
AACAAAACAAAAACAAACACAAAAAAAAATTTGAAAGTGAGGTTTTGATGTTGGTGATGTAGACATACACAGTGCATTTTTCTTGTTTTGTTTGACACCAAGAAAATTGCAAGCTGGCTGTTTGACAGCTCTGGAAATAAGGTCCCACAGATAGATAGTACATACAGTACATCGTCCAACAAATGGAAAGCATGGTCCCTATGTGGTGCCAGAAAAAAGAAAAGGGTTGTAGGCATGAAATCTCATGGACTTTTAAGGTAATTTCCTGTTTTACGAATCTTTCAATACAATTTGTTCTTTAAAGGATGACCTGAATCAAGGACAGGGTGTGTTAAGAACAAACTGTTTCCTAAGATGTTACAGTAAGAAACGTTAAGCGTGCTGTTAAATGTTTCTCCCGTCAGGCTGGAGCTGATGCAGAGTTATGTTTTCAGTGCTCGTTGTTTATCTGTCTGTCTGTCAGAGTCACTCTGAAACTGTAGAACAGGACATGGCTGATATCGACGCAATCTTAAACACTTCTGGATTCAACACCCTGTTTGAAATTCTACTAAAGCTTAAATGTATAATCCTTTTGTCTAAAGCAGGGATGTCCAACTCTGGTCCTCATGAGCTACTGTCCTACAGGTTTTAGATGTTGTGCCTCTGTTCAGAGAGAAGCTTTCAGTCTTTTCACCTGCAAAACGTGCACCAAATTATGACATCTTCCTCATTTAGCTCAGAAAAACCAGAGACCTTACACGAACACAAGTCGTGATGAAAATCAGGGAAAAAAATTCTTGATAAAGTGAGTGATCACACAGGCATGAGATGATCTGGTTTAATCTTGGCAAGCAAGCATCTGACAATTTTTTCTTCTTTTTGAAAAGCTGAAATATTTTCAGTTTAAAGTTTGTTTAATGCTGGGTTGAATGCTGTTAACAAGTCAAATGAACACACGCAGGTGGTTCATAAAAGGTCAGGTTACTGCAGACTTGCATGTACTGTTGTCACTTGTTGTGAGCATCGGCTCATCTTACTTTTTATTTCTATATCTTGCTCTTTTATCCTAAACACTGCCTCTGCTATATGACTGTCATCTACGAAACTTTGTTGTAAGTTTAAAATGACGATAACGTCTCGTAATCTTAACTGAATAGGAAAGTCGTGACTGCTACTGACAATATAATGTTTGTTAACACAGTAAAATGTTAAGTGTTCCAGGCAGGGCTTCATTCTGCACTGCACAGGTGGTCTTGTGCGCCTCAGTGGGTTTTGCATCATATGACCTTTGCCAAGGTGCAGGCTTCCATTTGGAGCAACTATAAAATGCAATTACTTCATGACAAACCACTTTTGATGAGTGCACGATCTGAACAGTGAGTAAGAGCGAAGAAGGTGGAGAAGAGATAGAAAATGATACAATACAGTTTTATTACTCCGGTTATCAAATGCTTTCAAGCTCTTGCTAAAATAACACTTTATGTCTGCTTGTTTTATTTAATATTATCTCAGCGTTCACATTGTCCACAGCAGTTGTGTGTGTGATAAAGTCCTTCAGGTGCAGAGAAAGAAGGAGCTGTTTAAACCCTTTTAGTCACATGAATGGGATAATAGTGACACCTAAATGGTTAATATGTACATTACTAAGACAGGAATGAACATTAGATGCAAGTAGCAACGTACAGAGATACTCCTGTAGAGAGACGGTTGGTATCTGGGTTACTCTACCCTCACATCTCCCCACTGCAGATGAATATTAATAAGGAGTTATTAATATCTGCTGCCTGCACTGTGTGTGTGAATCTGTGTGTATGTGAGGTCGGCATGGAGGCGCAGCATGAACAAACCTTCCGCCTTATACTCCCTCTCTACTTGTACATATATACTTATCAGTTCTCCCTCTTCTTCTTATCTCCTTTTGCTCCCTGTAGCTTCCTCTTTCTGTGTATTCTTGTCTTTCTCCATCAGTTTCTCTCATGTCTTTCACCCCCACCATCCCTCGTGGCTATCACAGCTCCTTATGTTTCAGGGAGGGATGTGGTTGCCAGTGCTGGCACTTGTCATAAATCGAAGAAGAATGATTTAATTTCCCACTATTTATCAGCTATTACAATGCTTTTTTTTTCCTTTAAAGATTTCTTTAGAGAAGAAAATGCATCATGACTTTCATCTTTATGCATCCATCATCCAACACTTCGATCAGATTTGCAGTTTTAAAATGTTAGGATGCAACACGACTACCATGAGACTTAGAGTGAGACGTCTAAATTGCATGCAAGGACACCTATCCTGTTTTTCCCATGACTTTCAGCAGTCAAACCTAGCCAATCAGAGTTAGGACTGCACCTTACATTTTTATCTAAACTTATAAACTTGAAACAGTATGGAGATATTTGTTTGAAGGGGTTACTTTCTAAACACTGAGTCAAGTCTGTGATTAACCTTGGCCTCAAGTGCTATTTCCTAAATTAGTTACACAGCTTCTTATGTAAATGAGTTTGATCAGTTTCATTTAATAATTTTATCCTTCATGAGACAGTACTGTTTGGTGGAAAGACAGAAACACAAAAAGAAATGGGGGAATGGTCTTTCAACCCTTGTATCTAACTGGAATCACACCAGAGATGCACTTGAGGACAGATATTCTGACTTTATGTTCAAGTCAACATTTTAATTTGATAATCAATTTTTGATTTGTTTTAATTAACTTCACTTTGGCAGGCAGAATTATTTGAGAGAAAGTGACTTTGCAGTAGCTTTGGATTTGTCTTTTTTTTTATTTTTTTTTTTTAACTTGCCCGCTAAGGGATTGATTTGACTCTAAGCATTACACAGCTTACACCACACGTCTTATCTTTGGCTTAAATTTAGCCTTTCAAGGATTTACTATAATAAGTAATTGTTATTAAATTTGTCATTTCAAAAGGGAGAAATGAAAATTAGCACATCTTGCAGTCCCTGTGTATAATCACCAAATCTTGTATTGGGTGAAGCTCTGGTTAGTACTACTGCCTTATAGCAGAGGTTACTGGGTCAAAACTTTGCTGTAACATATGTTCTTTTTTGTTCTTATTTGTTCAAGTGGGTTGAACCACTTGAACAAATAAAGAGGTTATGGAAAATGATGGAAGGATGTAAATCATGTGTTAAAGAGGAAAAAAAACATTCTTCAATAACCACCTTCAGTTTTCAACATCATATTATTTTTTTGACAGAAGGCTGCAAATTCATTTTGAGCCCCATTGTTAACCAGCGCTTCAAACACGCATGCAGTCCCTGACCTCCTGGGAGCACAAAGACGAGAACCAATTGGTGCCTCAGAGCCGTGATTGGCAGTTTGAGGGTTTTGGTAATAAACTAGAAAAGTCCAAATGACAGTGAACGATGTGCTGCTGAATATGGAGCATGTGCGCATATTTCATCCACGTGTACCCCCTCTGCTTTTTATTGTCAAATGTATTTCATATAAGAGTGTACAAGCACACATGCTTCCTCATTTCACCTTCGCTTCACCTTTAAGACCAGATAGCTTGTCAAATAAGTTCATAGGTTATAAGGTTTTAAATGCTTGCTTAAAACGCTTGTTTTTAAACTGTGGTCTCTGTAGCACTTTGAGATGTGGTACAAATAAAAAGTATTATTATTATTATGATTATTAAAAGTTTGTGCTCTATACAATGCAACAGGTGAGAATTATAAGAGTTAAGCAGTAAACATACTTGTTGGTAAATAGCTTAACTTTATATTACACAGTATTGGATAGCAAATGTGCATAGATACATCTCCTTTCCTGATATTTCCTCTGTCAAACCATTTTAGTCCGATACAAGCTATGATATGCCACTTCCTGTACAACTGCATGTATGTCCTGCTCATGCTTCTTAGGTCAGCACATATTGTGAGCATCTGTTGGGGATAGGATAGTAGATGAAAAAAAGCAGGTGTGTATATTGTGTCTTTCAGGGAGAGCAGGTGGGTGTGCAGTGTGCTTACTTGGCCATATAATGTACACGTATGGACAAAGCAAGAGAAAGACAAATGAGTCATTCACATGTGTGTAGACAAATGCATAAAGGTGATGCAACCTGCAAATTCATCCATGTGCGGAGCAGGGATGTCATGAATACAAATTTTCTTGGTAAGATTATTCTCAAAGGATTAACCATGATTTTATGATTATCATGTTTAGGATGTGTTACAGTAATTAATGTCCCAACACTGTAAACATGTAAAAGTACGTGAACGATCCTGATAGGTCTTTAAATTTTAATAAGGGCTGTTAAGATTAATATGTCAATGCAAATGCTCGAAAGTTTACATACCCTCACATTAAAGAGAGAAGAAATAAGCTGCCAGTGAACTAAGTTAAAATTGACAAAAATATTGATAAATAAAGATTTTATGAACATCATGATGTTGATTTGTATTGTGGTTCAACAGAAATGTTTAAAACATACAAAAATAGAACAAGTATACAAGCATGATGGGGTTTCTGACCAAAAACTTTGTTGAGCAACACTTTGTGGCAGTCATAGCAATCAGGTGATTTCTGCAATGTTCAATAAGACTTCTGCACCTGTTAAGTATTTTAGTAGACTGTTAATGAGCAATGTGCTTTAATTTGTCTGGGACAGTTTGATTAGGTTTTTTTCATTTATCATTATCGTCATTTTAACAAAAAATCAAAATCAGTCTCTTATTTTACTAAATTATAAGTTAGCAAATTGTTATTTGTTATTACTTTTTTCAGTTTCTTGTTATTTAAATTACTGTTGTGAATTTAACGTTTTCTGTAATGGGAGGGTATGTAAACTTTAAAGCACAACTCACTCATGTCATACTTAAAATCAGAATTTGGCATTATCTCAGCAAGAGAAGCTGATATTGGGCATGTACAGTCAGCCTCAAACTTATTCATACCATCCAGTCAAAGAAAAGTCTAAATTCACAATAGTATTAAAAAAAACTAAAGAATCTAATAATAAATGAAAATTTACAAAATTATAATTTACTGAACTAAATTATTGCTTTTGAATTGTGGTTGGAAATAATAATATGAAAAAACAAATCAACGAAACTGTCTGAGACACATTAGAGCACCTTTCCCATGAACATTTGACCAAAATACAATGAATTTTTATTTATTCTTTCTTTTGTCAATTTCAACTGATTTCACTGACAGCTGATTTTTTTTTCTCTCTTTAATTGGAAGGTATGAATTATGACAACTGTAGGTGTCCTGTCACAGTGTTGAGGCGAATCCACCAGAAACCTCTTTGTCCCCCTTATTCATGATGTTTCTGAGATTTTTCAGGCCTTACATTAATAGGACGGCTACAAGGTGAGCCACTTGATATATAAAATATATTTGTTTTTGTTCTGTGCACAAGTTGCGTTAATCTGTTCTTAGTTTCATAGAAAGTGCTGATATTGAGGAATCTTAACCATTAATTAATTGTGCCACATATTACTGCAATCTATTACAAAATCAAATAATTGTGACATTCGTAGTGCAGAGAGCAAATACATACACACACTTTGCTTTTGGTTTTGCATGTGTGCGGCAGCATGAGTGAATGTATGACACGTAAATTGGATAAAACTAATATTAGGTTTACAAGTGGTATTTATGATGACAGTGATAACGAGTAGTAAGCAAATGGGATGTCATACACAGTTCATTAGAATCCTGGACACACTGGTAATTTATATGACATAAATAAAACTGAGACTTCACCTACTGAACATCTTTTTTTTTCTTAATGTTTGAGTTTACATTTAAGTTTGAAATGTGGCTTATGAGATAAAAATAATGCTGCTAAAAGACAAGCATTTTTTTCAGCCACATAACTGGGTGAAAGCAGAGGAAAGAGAATAATTGCAGCTATTTGAAAATGACAGCGAATGAAGTGATGGGAGAAAGGCTGAGAAGCAGCAAAGCAAGGTAGATAGAGAGAAATGGGGAGATGAGGGAGTAGATTAATGGAGGAAAGAGGAAGGGTGCAACTGAAAATGAACTTGTCTGATCTGGAGAGTCAGTGAAGGGAGTGACAGCTGTATGGATTAGGGAGAAAAGAGGATGAAGAAGGGGGGTATATGGCGAGGAGAAACTGTGTTAAGAGGGAAGGATGAATAGGAGAAACGTGTAGGATGGGGCAAGATGTAAAGGAGGGAAGGATGAATTATTTGGCAATGACAATGTGAAGAAGTGGAAGCAAAAGAAGGAGCAGAAGTAGAGTGGAGGAGGAAAAAGAGGTACAGTTGCAAAAGGAGGTCATCTTTTATAAGTAACGACAATTTAGCTGGGTTGGCAGAGGACTGCACTGAACTGGAAAAAAGAGCATTGGTAAGGCCCAGTTTTCTGGACCTCAGCGAGGCTTCTTTCTTCTCATTATCAGAGCCTCTGTGAAGTATATTAACGTGTGTCTGCATGTGTGTCCCTCATTAATTAGTGTCTGATCAGGTGTCATCATCAGTTAATTGACTGATAATTACGCCTCTGCTGTCCAACCAAAAAGATCCCTGCTGAAACAAACGCAGCGGAAGGAAAAACAGACGGAGGCAAAAAGTTAAAAAAGAGACAGATGAAATGGGGAAATAAGTGAACAATGACGGGCACACAGAGGAGAACAGACTTTTAGGGTGACTGGTCCTACCCTTTGTATGTTATCTGGTTGAACCAATTAAAAAGGAACAGAGCAACGTAAGACTTTTTAAAGCTTTTTGTTCCACTAATGCTGCAATTTGCAGTGGAACCCACTTGTACTGGTGACCAGTATTACACTGAACAATCTGTAGAATAGTAGAGTGGGCATGCGTATTAGAGCAATGACATTTTGAGGCAGAGTGCTTAGAGTTGCAGTGATAACATCTGTCTCCAGTCTTTATCATTTAGCAGATAACAGCTCCGCTGACTTTGGCTTGTATCACAGCTCATTACAGTTTGCAGTTCAGCTCTCAGTGAAGTTCGGCTCAGCTGGCTTCACTGCAGATTCAGGCTCGGTGAACGCTGGCAGCCTTTCCATGCATGCACTAATGCAAAAGGTCTGATGAAACATCTATCTGTGAGGCTGAGCTTGATGAAGCCTGTTTCGTGCTTGTGCAGTCTTGCAATTTAAGTTTCACAGGCTGTAGCCTTTACACATTTAATATGATTGATTATCACACAGTAAATGTTCATTTGCTACAACATTGGAAGTATGACAGCTGAAGAATAACAATGATGCTCTCACTACAATGTCACCTTTCCAGTTATGGGACATAATAAATAGAAGGAACAAAGGATGTGTGTGTCCTTGACAAGAGCCAAATTGTGACAGCTGCATGACCGGGTCAGAGCGTCTCCAAAACAGCAGGACATGCAGGATGCTCCCAGTATGCAGTGCTCGGTACTGCACCTACCACAAGCGATCCAAGGAATAATAACAGGTGCACTGATGGTGGCTCACGATTGCCCAAAGCTCACTGATGCATGGTTGGAGAAAGTTGGCTCTGTTATGATCCAGTCTCACCAAACAGCCATCCTAAAATCAAATGTTGAAAATCCCCATCAGAGATAGCCCCGCTGCTGAAACACCATGTCAGAAATGGACCTTGTAGGACTGGAAGCAGGTGGCCTGGTGTGATTCTTCATGTTTGCTTTTACATCGTGTGCATGTTTGTTTTTACTCAGAGGAAAATATAGCAGCGTAATGGATGATAGACAGAGGGCAAGCCTGCCAAGATAGTCTGATGTTTTGAATAATGTTCTGCTGACTGCTTGATCATATGATAGATGGATAAATTATAAGCTTAAGTCCTGTCACTCACGGTTCAGCACCCTTGCCCTCGAGCCACTTTTATCAGTCTGTCTTCTACTCCATATTTACAGTCAGTCCTAAATTCAATTTCTTTGGGCCCTTTAATTCTATGTTTCTTCCTCACAAATCCATGCCACTCCACCTCCCCTTTGCTATTATCAAACTTGCTTCATCCTCTGCCTTTCTCATCCTCCATCCTTTCAGCTTCTTCTTTTCCCCAAGCAAGATTCACACATCCGTGGAAAGCTGTGTGTCTTCCTACATAATAGAGAGCTGCTAATAGAATTACAGCCAATCACACGAGCACTCAATTTATGGTGCAACAAACAAGAAAAAGTGGCGTGAGTGTGCACATGCATGTGAAAGGACAGAAACATGCTCAGACATGCAGCTTGACAGACAGATTAGTGAGCTCGTTATTATTAAAGTTTTACTGTCCTTTAATCCTGACACACTGGCTCACACACACAGACACACACTTGGAAATGAACACTCACAGTGGGGTGCCCTGCGAGAGAGGCAGGCAGGGTGAGATAAACTGATCAAAAGAAGTACAATATGCTGAAAGTGATTATGTGACAGTGTGTGTTTGTGTACTGAATGCTTGTGTTTGTTAGAGGAAGTAAGTAGAAGAGAAACAATGGCGTGCAGCAGCAGCCAGGAGCCAACACAAGATTTAATGGAGGGTGTAGAGGACTAGGAGAATACTATAAGGAATGGAAATGCAGACTGAAAATGTAGGCAGACTTGTTGTTTCATGCTGTATAGTTGGACACCAGTAAACTTAGCTTTGGATAGTATTTTGTTTGAGAAATACACAGAAAACCTTGAAATTTGGTCAATTTTTAAACCATGAAAGTATAATTTTAGCCCAGTGAGGACAAGAAATGAGCTTTGAAATTGAAACCATAGTGGAATTTCCCATAGGACACACCTGGAGCTGATACAAAGAGACTTCACTGCTGGCGAATGTAAAAACACCTCCTTAGGTATGACCGGTTTATTCAAATCACACTGCTGCATTGTGAACAGATCTTGTGTTGTTGAGTCAGTGCATTTATTTGAAGAGACCTTCAGAGCAGTTCAGTTTTATTATCACTGAAGCAATGAAATTTATTTTGTACTTACAGTATCCATACAAATATTATATCAGACTTGACATATACAAAGCAATTAAGTTATAGATATGTATCACAGAAAAACATCAAATGAGGATATCTCAGTAATAAAAAATAGGATATGTGCTTGTTCTACTTTACGAACAGATATACAGCATTAAGTTTTTTCTTTAAAAAAAAAACAACACTCACTGTAAGAAGTTACCTTTTAAATGTACCTTGCTTACATTTTCTAATCCCATTAGAGAGCAGTTAGCTTGTTTGCTACAAGCTAGCTGTTTGGTGCACATAGTGTTAGCCAACATCTTTACCTTCCAACAGTTGTCTTCAATATTATCCCCACCATATGTTGTAATACTACACCTAATGTAATATTCATTCATACTTCTTGTCAGGACACTTCTCCTACTTTATTTCTAGAGTGCCATGTGTTGTTTTTGTGTTTAAAGGTAGAGTCCGGAGCCTCCCCACCGTTTCTGTTTGTAAATGTGGGAAGGTATGCAATGGAGGGCTCGGACAGGATTCGACCCCAGGCTCCTGGGTCAGAGTCATGCGCCCTGACCATTCAGCCAAAAGGATGGCCAAGTAGCCAGGGGGCATGATGTATCAGAGGTATAGTGACAGGACCCCACACTGTCACATAAAAACAATTCAAAATGAGCCCCCTTCCCCTCGGGCTAATGGCCGCCTCGCTCTTCAGCCTCAAGCCTCTCCTTCAAAGCTCGGAAGCGGGTAAAAGCCAAACCAATATTAACCCTGGTCTTCCAGCGTGCACAATCTAAAGCTCTTTTCACCGCACAGTACTTCCTTTTCTTTGTTGCATCTGCCATTTTTCTTTCTTTTTTTTCTTCGAGTGTTCGTGTGACTGGTGTCTGCTCCAATCATGAACTTATTCCCACACAGCATCATGCCCTTAGCTCTGCCATTGGCTGGTGTTATATACAGAAATATCCAAAAGGATAACGTCCCGACCACTACAAAACAAAGGGAAAAGTCGAATTACAGACAGGGGGAGAGGGCGCTGCAAACAAACTAACCACTACACAAGAGCAGAGGTCCAAAGGTGCAGATTGAGATGGATTTCACTTGCACAAGTCTAACATTTATTTTCAGGGGGGAAACTCTAGACTCTACTTTTAAGTTAAGTAGCGGCTGTTATCCAAAATACATGTTGGCTAAAATGTACTTTGACTTACTTTTAAACCATTTGTGAGAGATATAGACCTTTCTGCATTCTGTACAGCTCATTATACAATCATATGATAAAATACTTCAAATTTTCAGCTATATGTTGGTTGTAGTTATTATAATACTGCTTGCTTCTGCAGTATATCATGTACAACTTTCACCATTTGGGTGCTACATAAAAAATAAGCAGTACTTCTGCAATATGAAAAGCTGATGTGTAAATAGTTAAATTAATGAAGACTCAGTTGGCATCAGCTGGTTTGGCTTCACCAAAGTCTTGTGCGTTGCTCCCTCTCACATATTTTTGTGGCATTGTTAAAGTTATCAGTAACACCTGTTCATCCTTCAGTAACAAGTCAGTAAGTCACCATCTTTGAGCAAAGCTTGTAAGTTATGTATACTTTGTTCAAGTGTAACTCTTCAGTAAACATTTCAGGGATTTTATCTTAAGCAGATAAAAGGATTTTATACGTAATCTGGATATTTCATTTTGTTTTACAAAGGACACAGTATGAGTGTGGTTGTTTCAGGGCTGTTTCTGTTAGGATGCTGATTAATTTTATCTTAGAGTAATTCACCTCAAACTCTTTCACAAAGCCAAACACTTGGAAAACACCTTTTTTCCCCCTTTTTCTTGTCTTTTTTTCCTTTAGGAGGTGTGATTTACATTTTGTACTTTAAAGTTCAAAGAAACTGTCATCAATATATCAAATATGTTTTTTCTTGTCCATACAGTACATGTGGACTCGAGTGAATACATTTGTAAAGATGACTATTTGATTAGTAGAAATGATTAGATCAAGGTCATAATTTTAGCATGGAACGCACTTATCTCATGTCCCTTATAAGTAAGTTAATTCGATTTGATAGTCAATTTTATATTGGCTGCCAGATGTTACTTATTGAACAGTGTTCAACAAAATTCAATACACCCTCTTGGCTGAGACTCAACTGGTCACATTTTGCTGTGACAGAGGCAATTAGCACTATGAATATAATCACATATTCACATCTGATATATATCCCAACTGTGTCCACCATATGACATTTTTAGATCAGGTAACAGTAAAATTATACTATCAACTAACATGTCTCTCTTTCAACTCTTTGTACATGTTGCCATGTTTGTTGGCAAGAAGCGTTATTAAGATGGTTGTGCTTGCTGTGGGTCAGTAGCTTTTAAAAATTTTTTACAGGTGAGCTTCATGGTGTTCGTAGGCTTTTCTAACTGGATTGTCTGGATGACAGCAGTTTAGGATTTTCAGTCATGTGTTACTGTCACACTGATATGTATAACAGGAAATCCAGGTTTTACTGCTTCTATACAAACATTGTCATTTTAAAAGTATTTGTATGAAAAAAAGAAAAAAAAATGCCATAGGGATCTTTTTAATGGCAAGGTACCAGTATGTCTTTCTACTATGGCCTAGACTTAGAGTGTATCAGTGCTCATGATCTGTCTGCAGGCTATCACACAATGTGAGTCCATACATGAAAAATATGTCACAATGAATGGGGAATAATATCATTTCAGCGATTTCGGTAAATTTTATAAATGCCTTTTAACTAACTTTTGTACTCTGCACAAAAGGGATGAGTTTCTTTTTCCCTTTGTCCCTGTAGCATCACTTTCTCACATTTTCCTCTTTCTCAGTGTGTCTCTCTTCTTATCTCTATTGTAACAATGCGGATTGGATTAACTTCACAGGGCCTCTGTGAAGTTTTCTGTTTTTTTCCATCTAAACTAATTTGTACCTTATAAGATTTGCGGTTGGTGGCATTTGACATAACCGAACATTCAGTTAAATTTGATTTTGCTTGTAATCAGCACTGCGATATCTGAGTCTGAGTTGTAGAATATAAAGAGCCTCTTAAGGTTTCCGTTCCCACCGAACTACTTGTGCTGAAGATATTGTTCCATACTGCCTGTATGCATCCAGTTAGTTGTTAAGTAGTGAAGAAAAGTTATGCTCCCACAAGTATGCTGTCCAAACCAAAGTAACTGATTTGTTATCATCAAAGGGAAAAATTGTTTTGTTGGTTTTGTAGTTTGATATCATCAATACTGCTTCAAATGTATAGTTATTTCCCTGATTTAAACCCTTTCATCCACAGAAAAAAAAATAAGAGTGCTTGCATAATTTGCTCTTGTGGTAGAAATAATTGAAAAAAAAGTGCAGTTTTAATCCTGGGAATGACATGGTTTCCGTGTGTAATCTATCATAGGGTGTGAACATTTGTGGAATCCATACTAAGATGTCAGAGGGAAGGGCTGCTGAGAGGATATTATTACTGTCTTTAATCTGGCAAAGCATATGGATAATCCGCTCTTGCTTACTTTTACTCATCTTCTTTCTTCTGTTTGTATGGGTGAAACTATGTAATCTCTCAGAGATTACTGTAATTCTGCCTCTCATTGCTCTCTAACTTTCTTTTCATCTTTTGGTCCCACATATCAATATATTCTCTGCATTCTAGTTACGTTTTCTCAGGCCTGAACATGCTGAATTTGTAACCCAAAAGAAAAAAATGTTGTTTTTTGTTTTCTTAACTTTTGACTGCCAAGCTTCAGGCTTAATTTTTTTCACCAATGAGACCAAGTCTGAGACGAGAACATAAATGCTAAATTTAGTGACTTTAAATGAAATCAAAACAGAAACTGATATGAAATAAAGTGCTAAAAAGTTCATCGAGGTAAAATTCAAAGCACAGAAATATGGTTAAAAGTAAAACACTGTGCAATGTACAATAGGAGTATGAGTGATTGGCATTTTCAGTAAGTTTTAATTCAACAAAAAGAAAATAACAGTAGGGCTCAGTCAATGGTATTAGCTGAAACAGTTGTGAATTCTTCCAAGTAAAACTATCAAAGCAGAAAATTAAAACACTTTGTCAACTTCAAGGAACACTGCATGATGTATTTAATCGAGAAGTGAATCGCTCTTTCTCAAAGGGAAGTGATATATTGGTTTAGGACTAATTAATGTGTGTGTTTTGCTAACTTTTTGTCTCCTCACTTTTGTCTTTCCCTTCCCTTTTCTCTCTGCTACAGGCTCCGACTACTCTCCCCCTCCTCCCCTCCCTCGCCCCCCTCCCCCTGGCCTGACGAATGAGCACAGTGGTGGCGGTGGCCATGGCGACCATAGTGGTGGAGGGGGAAGGGTTAACCACGGGGTGGGTGTGGTTGGCCTCGCTCCGGAGCACATCCCAACACCAGGGGCAGCCCTGAGCTGGCAGGCAGCCATCGATGCTGCGCGGCAGGCGAAGATGATGGGCAATGCTGCATCAGGTGGAGGGGCGGGACTTGGGGCGGGAGGAGGCGGGCCCATTTCTACGGCAAGCTCCACGCAAAGAAAGAGACAACACTACAGCTCCAAACCCAAGAAACAGACCACAACGACAGCCACGAGGCCGCCTCGGGCCCTTCTCTGTCTCACACTCAAGAACCCCATCCGCAGGGCCTGTATCAGCATCGTAGAGTGGAAGTATCCTCTGATCAACCATGAATGGAGATGTGCTTTTACCCTCTTCTGTCTGTCGTTCTGTTACAAACTTTTTAAAACCACGACTTTTTGATGGAAGACCAGTTTCCACATAAAAAAGGCACCCTTAGTTCTCAATGGTTTGTGAATTTGTTAAGTTGAGTAGCCTTAAACGGAAAGCTCATTTTTTTTTCAATCTGGACCTATTTTTTATAATGAAATACGTTCATTTACTCACCCAGACAGTTTTAGTGCAACTTGAATACCTTCAGGAGATATTTAGATCCACTCCAGATCAGCGTATGTCCATTATAATGTAAGTGATGTGGGCAACCACACGTAGCCTCTAAATTAGGCATTATCTGCCACAAACTCCTTCATTTCACAAATGTTTTGTTATGAATCATTAGTCGCATCACTTACTTCCCTATTGGACATACCCTGATCTTGAGTGGCTCTAAATATCTCACGAAGGAATTCAAGTTACACCAAAACTGTCTGGGTGAGTAAATAATCGTATTTCATGATTGAAAATAGGTCCAGACTGAAAAAAACGAGCTTCCCCTTTAGGAGCCAAGCTCGCCTCCTCATTATTTCTTTCTCAAAGTCATTTGCATAAAAACATCAATTTTATTATACAAAATCACTTTTCCTGTATCTGTAAAGCTCCACATTTCTTTTCTGAACATTCCCAAGGCCAATAATCCCTCACTGTCTTTAAAATGTGATGATACCTCAAGTTTCAAGAGCTCATGATGGCTAAGCTACTTCATCCACAGTTTAAACTCAAAGTGGAGTTTACAAAAATGTAAGTGCTAATGTTACATCAGATGGCAAAAATGTGTTAAGAAGCCCAAAAATCCCACAAGCCTCACTGGGCGTGCTTCATTACCACATCTTACAGGTGTGTAAACTCAATAGCATGCTAAAGTTCTTCCACAGCCCAAAGACTCGTGCAATGCCACTTCAAGCCCAATAAAGACACAAAAAGAGGAGCATTTTAAATAATACATTTAACATTTTTCTAGAATTTTTCCTGTTTGAAAGTGAAAAAGGCCAAAAAACAAAAAATCTGATGTGGTTTCATGGAGGTTCATCAAATGCTGTTATTTCAGGTTGCAGACACCAAGGGAAATATTTTATCTCTCACCTCCCTCAGTGATGTTAACACCATCTGTAAGGAACTTTAATCAATCTCCCTTCTGTCCTTTAACTTTCATTAAGTGTGATTTTTCTTCACTGAGTCATCTTAATCCCTTCTTCTATCTGTCTTAACTTAGTCTTTTTTATATTTTCTCACAAGGGGATAAAGGAAAATTGTGCCATTTTCATGTCTCCTTCACACCTCTCCCTAGTACCGCTTTCTCCCCTTGCGCTTCCTGATGGCATTGATCTCCCTCTCCCACGTCCATCCATGCACCCCTTCCCACTTTTCCTCCTATCCTCCACCTTGGAGCTTTTAATCTGTTTCTCTTTATTTGTCCAAACCCTTCCTCCTACTTCCATACATTTTACTTCTCAGCTCTTCCTCTTCTTTTTCCCCTTTTTATTTTCAAGCTCCTGATCGTAATGGCTCAGTTCTCCCTCAGGGTTAAAAAGAATGGGAGTAGTGACGAGACACAAAAATGGTCAGTGTCACAATCAAAGGAATCAATAAGAGGTGCAGATCACCATCAGTATTACCCCTGGAGGAGCACAGTCTCGCCTCATCCTCAAAGGGATAGAAGGAGAGAAAGAGGAGGCTTTGGGAAATGAGAAGGGCAAGGATGTGGGCAGGATACGGACATCCACAAGAGGGATAATGGAGCGGAGAGGCTGAGGACGGAGGGAGAGAGTGAAGGATTGAGGGGAAGATGGGAAAGGTAAACAAGAAGAATTACATGGCAGGTGCAGGGCAAATAATGAGTGAGGGGAAAAAGTGATGGTGTGGGAGGAGAGTGTAGAGGGATCATGATTGAAGACACAAGTGAAGGGGGAGCAGAAGGAACTGGTGAGAAGAGACACAAGTGTGTTTATTGAGGACGCCATTAGAAAATTGTTAAACAATAATAAATCAGTTAGCATCGCATAGACCCTCACATGTCCATACTCAACACTCCATCTATCATTTGTGGTATTTTCCCAAGCATTAAGCCCTTTTTTTTTAGCTTAGAAATAGCTTTTAATGTGATTTCAAAGGGATTAGATTACAAGGTACATTTTAGCAATTTCAGTTTTCCACAGTTTTAAATCAGCAGTGACAAGAAATCTGTCATGAGTATTGTGTGAAAAATGATGGCAGACTTGTTTGTTACATTCTGCAAATGCATATAATCAGCAAACTTGTGAAAACATAGTCGAGTCCAGTTTGGTCTTAACTTACAGATGATTTGCTCCGTACTACATTAGGGACAGAACTTAGTTTGGCAAAAAGTTGAAAACTCGTGATTGAGAGTCTAATGTCTTTGCCTCGCAAAAAAATAGCGTGCGCTGTCATTTTAGCGTTTGCGGGTGATCTACAAAGATTACACGCGCAATCTGTAACAGGCGCAAACAGCAGGATTTAAATGAGGATTTAGCGTGCGCCCTCCCTGCGCCACGGAAAGTTCAGAAGAGCTTGTGGTAAACGCAAAATGAAATTAATCCTGATAGAGAGATGTTAGTTTCAGAGATATAATGAGGCAAATAAAAAACAGAATATAAGATAAATATGAAGAGTTCATTTGCAAAAAAAAAGACAAACGCCATTTAGAAAAAACGGAGTTAACTGCTTTTGCAAATAAACTCTTCATTTACTTTTTGAATATTTTCAGAAAATCAAGCTCACGTGAAGTAGAGAGTTTTAATGATGTAAAATGGAGATCGGACGTTTGTACCCAACAGCAACAAAAGCAGTTAACTCCGTTTTTCCACAGTGGCGTTTGTCTGTTTTTGCAAATGAACTCTTCATAATAACTATAAATAAAAATAATGCAGCAGGTTTCTCTGTGGATCGTAAGAAGAGGCCAGTTTAAGGACATGAATAAGGACACGCTGTTGAAGATGATCTGATATTACGCACAGACTGCGCGCTCTTTGGCACAATGCCAGGCGCTGGACCTGTAATTGCCCCCCACCCCAGGCAAAACTCAGTAAAAAAATAGTATCATTAGTTTGTGCGACGTTACTGGTTATTTTCACTGAGTTTTTTGTGGGGTGGGGGCCAACTTCACGCAGGACAGCAACCTCAGAACACAGCAGCAGTCGCTGCGTGTGGAGGAGCAGGAGATGATTTTAATTGAAAAATATGCCATTGGCAAAAAGTAAAAGAAAATAAAAAAGACATAATTAATGTCAGCTTTAACTACCATGATGCTGCAGCTGCAGATGTTCTGGTTCATGTCTAGAATTAACTTGTGTTTACAGTGATGTTGATTGTTATTTAATTAAATAATGAAAACTTGACGTGTCGCCTGAACACATGATGAGAAATGATTCTGACCCGATGTCTGCAGTCCTGTGTGCAGCATTGTTTCAGCCATCAGTGCGTAAAGCTGCCAGTTATACCTGCTTTTCAGACGTGCTAAATTACACGCAATCTTTTGCCCCCGCATTCCTTTGAACAGTTGATAGATCACATTGCGCGTGTTGAACTGAAGTTTTGCATAGTCTCCTCCCAATATTTTGCGCCTTCTGGCAGAAACGCCCAGTTTGAATATTCATCTGCAGCAGATGCGCAAAATGGACAGCGGCGCTATTTTGCCCCTTGACAGGCGCAAAACCTCCTTTTTGCCCTGCTTTGTAAATCAGCTCTGGCGGATTATTGCGTGCGTAATGAAGATAGCGCCTGTTTTAACAAGCGCAAACCTTTCGTAAATCGGGCCCTTAGTTTGGCAAAAAGTTGAAAATAAGTGATTGAGACAGAATATTAATTTCTATACTAAGCACAAAAAAATAAAGATATTTTGTTTGATTAACTGTTTTTCATTGTTAGAAAGCCTGATTACTCATCTTTACCCCCCCACCCCCCACCCCGTCCGTCCGTCCGTCCACTGCCTCTGGTCCACAAGAACTGAAATCTGTTGGTCAGATTTTCGGTCAATGAGAAGCAGTCCACTACTCCGCTGGTGCTTCTCTCTGCTCCAGCATGTCCACTTGACGTCCGTCGGCCTCCACCAAAAATACGGATCACCTCTATTTACTGGTCCACTCTGGTCTGCCCGACTCCATTTGGAGGAAGTTGCTAAGCTATATATATGTATATGTATTACATCTACTTCAGAAATACTTTATATGTATAAAATTAATTGTTCATATTGCAGCACATAATACAGACAAATAACTCCTTTCGAAATAAACATTAACTTGTGGATAATGTACTCACACATAATTGACAACAAACCTATTGAAACCTGGCTTGAATGGCGCAATGTTTCCTTTGAAGTTGCAATGAATGAAAAGTTTGTTGTCGCCGCCGTTTATCGACTCTATGTACCACAGTGGTGTCCAAAGTCTGTCCTCAAGGCCCGCCATCCTGACGGTTGCACCAGCACAGCTGACTCAAATTAAATTAATCTAAAAGCCTATGAATTTGAGTCAGGTGTGTGTTGGAGAAGGGAGACATGGAAAACCTGCAGGATTGTGGCCCTCGAGGACCGGAGCTGAACACCCCTGATGTACCACGTGATCTTGCACTTTTGCCTGCTTTGCGGTTGAACGGAGAGGGCGCTGGCTGACTCATGTGGAGTCAGTGTACGAGGATTTTTACCTGCTGGAAAGACGGACTGGAGCGCAGCGGAGAGGATCAAACAGAGCGGAGCGGAAACAGTGGACGGAAGGCATTATAGCAAGGTCTAACTTATAAAGCTTCTGCAATAGTCTCCTGTATTCACTCTCTTTTTAAATTGCACAGTAGGTTGGGTGATTGGATGTTCCCACAGAATAAAGAAATAACACACATTGGCAATCTTTACACTTCTTTCATTTTACACTCAGGCATTTTTGTAGCACGTACAGATCTGGGCATGAAAAAGTTCCTCCTTTTTCTGCCAGAAGTGGTGCACTAATAGTGCACCATTACTGCACTATCACTGGCTGAACGGCCTGTCCCGCAAATACGGCATCACTTACGGTGTCCAAACTTGGTGTGTAGAAACATCCTTGTTCCGGGCATCATCAGGCCCCAGCCCGCTGGCCAGATACTTACCCGACAAGATGAGGCTGGGCTGAAAGAAGTTGATGGAGTTGAGTTGTCTGAATAGGTGTGGTGGAGTTGGAAATGGAATACAGCAGGGCTGGGGTCTGGGACGGTGGGAAACCCTGATTTATGCTCTGAAATCGTTTCCCCTGGGCACACAGGTGTTTCTCTGTGCGATTGAATTAGCAGACAAGTCGCTGGTAAGTGGCTGGTAAGTGGCTGGCAGTCGGCTGAAAGGGGAACTTTTTCATGCCCAGATCTGTAGACGATCCATCCACAGCCACAACAGCCTGGCGCCTTCCCCTCATGTCCAGCCTGGTCACTTTTGCTGTGGGATGATATCCCATTCCTCAACCAGAGGTTGTTGAAAGTAAACTATGTTGGTTGCTTTATAAAATGAAAAGCACACCCAAGCCTCTCATCATATTTCATCCTCTCCTTTCCCGAATTATGGAGGTAATTCTTAGTGCGTGCAAGCATTGCCGCCTAGAAAATCACGTTTGGCCCCAGATTCTGGAGCTATGCGATCGCCACTGACTCCAGAATTTATTTTGCCGATGTTTGGCATTCAGTGAGGAGACTATTCAGCTCCAGTCATATATCTGTGACTGGCACACACCTGGCAGCACTTTGAATCTCAAAACAAGAAAGAATAACAGAAGAATATTGTAGAGGATTTTGGCACATTTTGGGGGGGCATGACCCACATGTTTAATTGTGTTGCTGACCATTCCCCTGTACTCTGAATTATTGAGTGTTGAATAATTTCCTGCTGGTCTCTTGGTGACTCTCTTATTATCAGTAGTCACAGTCAGTAGCCCATCCTAAATCGTCTGCTCCAGTACTGCAAGGCTGGGAAAAGAACCATTTAATGGGAACAAGGAGGAATAAACCCTCAGGGTCACTTGAGCAACATAAGCCAATGACTGATGAGTCTTTAGATCATTACCCACAATTCCCAGAATCATTCATTTAAACAGATCCAAGGGGTATAGAGGGAGGAAAAGACAGGAGAGTGATGGAGTTAGAAAAGAGAGAGGAGCATGGTAAACATGGTTTCTAATGGAAAATATCTCAAAGAAAAAAAAATGGAAAAGTCAACTTTTAAAAAGTTTAAATTTAGGTTGTTGATCCAACTGTTGGATTATAGGATATCCTTCATACAGTATGTGTTGGGTGGGAAAATGGTAATCTATACTTTTGTATTCTATATGTATCAACACACTTTCATGTTTTGACTTTATTTCATAGGTTATACATGTATGATGTCATAAGTTCCAAGAGTACTCTCTCTCTCTCTCTCTCTGGAGATATCAGATCAAA
Source organism: Atherinomorus stipes (assembly GCA_023101725.1). Taxonomy (NCBI): domain Eukaryota; kingdom Metazoa; phylum Chordata; class Actinopteri; order Atheriniformes; family Atherinidae; genus Atherinomorus; species Atherinomorus stipes. The sequence goes on from JALJCO010006862.1 coordinate 88,541, forward strand.
AATCTTCCTCTTTTCTTCTTCTGTTACCATGACAACAGCTGCTGCTCTCAACAGGTCGATGGGGCCTGTCTGAGCTCACACATAATGCACAAATACACACTGAGATTAGAGGACACACGTTAACACTTTTGAAGAACACAAACATACTTACATGCAGATGAGAAAGCACCGAGGCGCACGGGTCTGTCTCATGCTGTGTAATTATACCATTTGAGCATTATGTGGACACTGCAAGGTCAATGTGAGAAACACAGTGAGAGCAGGGGCAAAATTATGCCTTCCAACCATATCATCTCATAAGAAATCACAGTAAGTGGTAGTTTAGTTAAGGTGCCACTGAATGCATGCAAAAAGCCCACCCTTTTACTCTTATTTAAAAATATCTCTCTCTCTCTCTCTCTCTCATATATATATATATATATATATATATATATATATATATATATATATATATATATATATATATATATATATATATATTTGTTTGTTTTGTTTTGTTTGTTTGAAATCATGCTGTAAAACAGATAAGTATTCTTAGTGAAGCAAAGCACAGTGTCAAGTTTACTCCTCTGATTAATTATATCAGGATGTACGAGGTTTCTATAGAGCTTTGTCAAGATAACATTATCCGTGTTATTATGAGCCACATGAGGTGTTTTTATGAGCCACTTGCTGAAGAAAATAACTGCTTCCTGGTGTGTTTGTGGATGCAACCCTAGTGTGACAATATGTCCGAGGCACATGCGGTTAGTTTGTTAAAATGACAAATTAAAAGAATGAATCAAACAGTGAATGCTATATTACTTCAGCCATAAGCATCTAACCCAGCTAAATGTGGATGTAAATGTTACTGTATGCAACAACTAACTATCAAAATGAACCCACCAATTAAAGTTTAACAAATCCATAATATAGCTGTTTTTTTATCTTCTTCCATGCTTTTAAAAAGGAATATTATTGTTGTTGTTAAGCCTGTTAATGTTCATTATTTATAGACTCAGAGCTTGATTTGATTCCTCACCCTTCCATTTGTTGTTTTGCTCTCAGCAGCGCAGCAGACAGAAGATTTATTATTATGTTGATGGAGGCAGACCTCAAGGATTTTTTTTTTTTTAAATTATGGGTCAGGAACCCAGACTGAGTCACAGGCCTGTGTTTCAGTGGGTCTCCACATGTCTTAAGTGAGTTTAATGAGCCCTTGGTACAGGGTGAGTGATTAATTTTGATGCGTTTTGGTCCCAGGCTGAATAAGCTGAATGATCTTGTGGCTGACACTGTTCAAGGGTCAGTACTTAATCCAAACATAAACAACATATTGCAAGTTTTTTTTTTTTCTTCCCTCTAACTATTTCTCCATCTGCAGAACTACTCCTGTTGGAGCTTTAAACTTAAAAGTGGGCATCAGGTTTTTTAGTGGGGCCACACACAGCAAGTTTGCTGGTCTCATTAAATACACACTTGGGCAAAATTATTTGACTTTTTCTTTTTCTTAAACATTAATTATTTCTAAGAGTTTTTGAATCTCTCCCTTGGGCTTAAAACATACATGTTTGGGACATTTTGAATAAAACAAATAAATTTTGAGGTAAATTTAAGCATTAAATAAGTTTTAGTTCAGTTTTTTTTTATTCATTTGATTTCAATTCAGCTTTATTTGTATAATGCCAATTAATACCACAAGAAAGTCAACTCAAGCACTTTATAAAATAAGGCTGTGTGATTCATTTAAATAATTTCCACATATTGAACTAAAATGACACAAGGACACATGAATTAAAAGGATAACTAATAAAATATACTTTTGTATTAGAACAGAGGAGTAAGCCTTCAAACACTTTTTTCAAGTATTGATTTCATGTTTGGTATTTGGAAATATGTCCTTTTACAATGTTTTTTCTTCTTTTTTTTTTTTTTTTTTTGGTCTACTGGGAACGAGAGGGTCCACTAAGCCAGTAGCAGGGCAAACACTGGCATTTCAAGGGTTTCAGAGGAAGAAATCTAGGAAAACTTGTTTTTTTCAGCAGCTAAAGGAGAAAAAAGATGGGAAGAGAAAAGGTACACAAGGAAGGAAGAGAGAGAAGAGAGCTGCGGGAGGGCAAAAAGAGGAGGAGGGAGGTGACAGCAGCGGCAGTTTGTAATTGTGTTGATGAAAACCAGACCTTCTCTATCTCTCCTTCATATTCTCTCCCTTTCTCTGCCTCCATCTCTCCTCTCTCGGTTCACCCTTTCTCTCAGAGGCCCAAAATAATGAGGTCAGTCCCCTCTCAAGGACCGTTCCAAATAAAACCCCTCCATGACTCTACGCTCATTCCATCTTGCTCTCTCTATGTCCACATCCCGTCTTCCACGCGACAGGCCTGCTCCTTAACGCACCCATATTAGGAGATGCACTGTCCCTCTGACCAACCCCCCCCCCCACCATCCCCACCTCACACAGAGGGTCCGAAGTTACTCAACATGTCTTATTGTTAACAAAAAGGCAAATTCATAGCTTTGATCTCTCAGTCTGCACCATGCTTGTGCTCTTTGCTGTGTGGCTTGTGTATGCATACTCCTGCTTATGTAAGGATGTATTCGTTTGTCTAAAAATATATCTCCGTTGAGATAAGATGCCTGATTTGAAGTATTTTAGGATGATCAGAAACCAAAGTCTTTTAAATTTAGTATCTTCTAAAGGTTTTTATTGATCTTTTAAATCTTTTATAATATAATAAAAATACCAATGCTGTGATGATCTAAGGAGGACTAAACTGAGCTTATACAGTCATTCAAATAGATGAGTTTCTTTTTGTATGTTTTGCAAGCTGTTGTCTTTGTTCCTTTACTCTTCCTTAACCCTGAACTCAGACCATTTGAGATCATCATACTGATGACCATCTTCGCTAACTGTGTGGCCTTAGCTGTCTACATCCCCTTCCCTGAGGATGACTCAAATGCCACCAACTCCAACCTGGTGAGTAGCGGATATTATTTCAGCACTTTTACTCCTGATTCTATATTTGTGTGAAAGGTTGCTGATTTAAACAGCTGTGTGATCCTTTGGCTGCAGTATGCTCTTAGGATCCTAAGGAGGTGTTTTTTTTATTTTTCCATATGTGGATAACTTATAGAGAATGAATGGGATTTATGGAGCATCACATCAGCAGTGTTTTCCTCTTTGTGGCACATTATTGGCTGATTTCTCTGTGGTTTGCTGCCATCTATCTATACGAAGCTTACACAGGTTTATGGAGGTAAATACGTGACAGCTTGAAAAGATGATTTGAAAGGAGAGCAAGCAAAGATTGTGTAAGAAGATAAACATGGAATTACGGGGAGGGCATAAAGAGCAAGAAATGAAGTGGGCAGAGGAAAAATTGAACAGCTGGAATGCTAGCTTGCTTTTGCATTTTTGACTGCTTGTATATTGGAGTTTTTTATTCTAATGTTTTGTGTGAAGCCTGGCTTCATTTTAAATTAGGACTCTGGAGTGAGGTCATTTGATCAACAGTCAAGTATCAGTTTTTTAAGGGCAAAAGAGTTTATGTCCAACTGTGAGCTCTTGCATTGGATCGATTTGGTTTGCATAGTAAGCCAATGTCATTAGTCCAATGGGTTGAAATTGCCAAAACAAACAAACAACAACAACCAAAAACACCAAACACGGTTTCTAAAGCTATTGCTCTAAGCTGACATGTCCACCCAAGATGAGTAACTTTGAAGATTTTCTTTTTTTTTTCTAAATGAGATTTCCACTGGTTCTTAAAAAGCTGTTGATCTTCTTTGTGCATTTATGGCAGAACTACTCAAAATTTGATGAGTCTCCTTGAAGAGAGCCAGCACATGATTCATGGCCACAAACGCACTCATCAAACAATCTTTGCAAACTCTCTGTTCTGTAATGACTTCCTGTTTTTAACAGCTGACAGCTAACCATGAACCTATCATAGGATTTATGAGTCACATAATGGTGATTAAAAATCTTCAAGTTAGTTCAAGTGCAGCTTTTTCACCTGGTTTTTAGATTCATGCTTGAACAGAGTTAGCATTTATCTTTCTTTTTTTTCTAAATCCTCCTTCTTTCACAACCACACGTGGCCTTCCAACTCAGTTCTGCATTTAACTGTTGTGTTATCGACTGTCTGATATCAGAATTTTTTACCTGTGACAGGCTATAATTCCTGTATCACATCTTTGAGACAATCATGCTAATGAGGCGAATGAATTTCTTCATGAGGTGTGACTGGTTGCCATGTGCTGGTGACTTTATGCAAATTGTCTTTCTAAACCTCACACTTGACTGCTTGAGGTTGCAGTTTAACGCAGCATGTTAGTGTGAGTAAAGTCAGCCGGGACTGTGCTCATGTAACAAATGAGCAGTCAGTGAGTTGATGTTTTAAATGTTAGTGACTGTTCTCTTTAAGAAAAAGTGGTTTCTGATTGTAAATGTCAGTTCTTTACTGGTTTGCAATATAACTGATCACTTTTATTGTTGCAACTGGGTTGGTTTATGATTTCTTCAAAGATATGGATCCCAGTTGGTTTTGTCTTCAGTTGTTTTGTCTCATAATGATATCACCTGTGGCTGTTTTTTCCATGAGTGCATGTATTTAATAATCAGCTATTTATAAACACTGCACTTCAGTAAATGCTATATAAAATAATTAGTCTATCTTTAAGGTAATATAAGCAAGTGTTTGAAATTGATTTTGGAATTATACAAAGTCTGTTTAAGCTTTGTTAAGACAAGATCTAATACAATCCCAGGGATATCTTTGGGAATTAAAGCAGCTTGTTCCATCTGTAAAGTCCTGATACCAGTTTTCCATTCTCTAACAGTTTGATTCATGTTGTTTCCAGTTCATCAAAATAAGATGCTTGGCTGAAAAAAAGGTCATTTAATGATGTTCGTAGTTTTCCACTGTACAGTGGAAGTTATCACACCCAAAATACAAGACGGAGGACGGGGTTTCTGTTTTATAAGAGGACAGTACCACAGCAGATGCATCAAGGAATCTGCTCCACACCCATGCCAGTACAATTTAGATAAGTTATGCTCCATTATATTTAAAGTGCACAGTGTAATATGGTGTATGCTCTGTGTATCATTTTCATTTACCGGTATATAATCTTATGTCTGACACATTTCAATATTGGTATACATTTAAGGGCAACGTCCCACTGTATATTTTTTATATCGTAGATATACCCATCTCACCTTCTTGTAGTAAATTGGTTGGAAGTTACAGCCAGGGGCCACAGACATGCTCTAATATATGCTTTGTGTGTTTGCTTTGTGTTATTGTTGTCTTTGCTGTTCTGACCATAACATATTAATACAAAAATAAAAGAACAAATGAAAATAATACCATATCATGAACTATACTGTATAAAAAAATAAATAAAAAAAAACTTGCCAATCTGCTTTGGATCCAATTTAAACAGTTACTGCCAGCATTACTGGTGAAACTGATCTCCCCCCACCCCTGCACCTTTCAGGCTGATAAAGTTTCCTGAAAAAGAGAACTGGTCCTGATTCAATTTTCTTTTTTCCAATTTTGTGATGCAGCAGGCGATGATGTGCTGCAAACTTGAGTCAAAGCCATATCTATCATTTATTTATTTATTTATTGCTAGCATGCAAACAGTAGCATCATCTTTCAATGAATACAGTGGCACACCTATCACATGCCTGAAAAGTAGTGGGAAGTAGAAAAACCTTATTGTAATCCCACTCCATTTCACATAAACAACTAAACATAAGGAAGGTTCGAGCACTCCTCTTGTAGACTTCAAGAATAAAGTAAGAAAAAAAGAGACAAGCAGATAAAACAAACAAAATCCTGGATGAAAATGAAACTTTCTAGTGATGATAGTGATCAAAGACTGCAAGTTCATTTACTTGAGCATCGATTTGCTACGTCAGGCAAAACAAACCTGTGTGAAAATCTGCATTTTCCTGTTATTTTTTCATAAACTTTTGGTTTTGTTTGTTTATTCAATAAATCGTCTTCCTTATTTATAAATAAATGTGTCATCTCAAACTTCTAGGCTCCACTGTGTGTATTTATAACATGTGTTTATGTGAGGAAGTGCCAGCTTAGAGATGTGCAGCACTGTGTATTATTAAGAGGTGGACACTAATCCCTCTGAGACCATGAAACATCTGTCACTCTGTCTCTGACACTTTCTTTCCTTCCTTCTAAGGATTATTTTGCTACACTTATTCTTGAGAGCGTATGGTGTGCTATAATATGAAAGGCTATTCATATGTCAGCATGCCTATGCATGCTGTGTTATTTATTCAGAGAAATATCTGTAGTGACATTCAAAAAAATCCACCATTCATGGAAGTAGCTGTTATCATTTGTTTGGTTTTATCCCTCCACAGAGTTGTTTTGGGCAGCATAATTTTGTTTTCACTTGTTTATTGTGTGCCTAGATACGTTACATAATGATACAGTTTGAGTGCAGGTAAATGAGTCACTAGAGAAATTCTGCATAAGGTGTATTTACATATTTCTTACATTATTTATAGGCAATTTTTTGTGTTTTTCCTGTATGTTATTAGAAACTTATTCCATTTGTTTTAGACTGTTTAAAAAATGTTCTCTTTTTATTATGCAGCCTTTATCTAACATATCAGAAAGTATATACATTTCCTAAAAAAAAAAAAAACTGTTCTATATTCTTTGTGGATTATTTCTGACCCTACAGGTGGCTCCCCTCCCTACCACCCAAGTTAATGAACAGATACAGCACAGACATCCACACCACCACACACAAGTTACTCAGCACCACCACAGCTGTGGTCAATTAGTTTTATAACCTTCTGACAGACAGGAAGCCGTGTGCAGATGGACAGAGTTTTAAATATATGGTTTAACTATTTATCTGCCTGAGACTGGGTGAGTGAAGTAAATGAGTTTAAGCGAAAGGGGAAAAAATGGCATTTTTGGCAAAGGATAGCATATTACAAGAATCCAGAAGGGGTTGTGTGCATTAAATATTGAAATACTGTCAAGTCACAGTGTGGTTCACCAACATGGAGGTAATGGTATAGCTCAATATTGTGGCATTGTGCTTCATATATCTACTGATATATAAAGCATATATGTATGTTGCAGCACAGCATGCCGCATAACTGATACATAACATGACGATTATAATAAACACGGTCCATTATCTGATGTTGACAGAAATCCATACTAAGTATGTTTGCCTTATATTTACAATTAAGCTAATTGGGGTATTTCTTTTGGATTGCTTTAAACTCAAGTCTGCAAGACACCATATTACTTATGGTTTCTTCATCTGCAAAAGTGTCCCTTGTGATTTCCTGTATATCATCATGTCAATCATTAAGTTGTAGGTTTATCTAAAACTGCCTGAAGCAATTTTTCTGCTTAAGGAAATGCTAATAAAGCAAATAACTCTTCTGTCAGATTCGCTTAAAGAGAAAGTTGTGGGTTTTTTTTTTGTTTGTTTGTTTGTTTTTTTAAAGCTTACCAAGAATTTTTTATTTCTCATTTGCATAATGTGAGAAATTCCACACTGGTGAAAAGGAAAGAGAAGTGTGGAAAGCCGAGCGCAGATGGAGAAAAACAAAACTACAGGTTCATTATGACATCTATAAAGAGAAACTTCACTTTTATAATTTACAGCTGAGGAATGCAAGGAATTAGTATTTTTCTGACATCATCACTAAAAACGGTCATAATGCTCGGGCCTTATTTGCTACAGTCGACAGGCTAACAACATTCTGCGTCAGTGGCACCTAAATTTTATTCTACCAAAGCCTGCAATGACTTTGCCAAATTTTTCACAGACAAAATTCAAATTATTAGACAAGCTGTTGGTTCAACAACAGCAGGTTCAGGTCATGTACTGTGTCCACCAAGTCTAAACACCATGACACAGTTTCATCCCATTACTAGCAAAGAACTGGAGGACATCTTGCATCAACTGAACTCCTCCTCTTGCTGTTTGGACATCCTGCCCACTGGTTTTTTAAAAAAGGTCTCAAAGACCTTGGAGTCAGATCTGCTTCAGATTGTGAACTCCTCTCTAACGTCAGGTGTTTTCCCAGAGTCACTGAAAACAGCTGTGATCAAACCTCTGCTAAAAAAGGATAATCTAGACAAGACACAGATGAGCAGCTACAGGCCGATCTCCAATCTTCCATTTTTAAGTAAGATCATTGAAAAAGCAGTTTTTCACCAGCTAAATGACTTTTTAAGAGAAAACAACTGTTATGATGTCTTCCAGTCAGGCTTTAGACAGCACCAAAGCACCAAGACTGCTCTGACAAAAGTCATGAATGACATATGTCTGAATACTGACACTGGAAAAATGTCAGTGCTGGTTTTACTGGATCTCAGTGCTGCATTTGATACAGTTGACCACATTACATTACTCCTACGACTGGAGAAGTGGGTGGGTCTCTCTAGTTCTGTACTAAACTGGTTCAAAACGTACTTGGAGAACAGGAAGTACTTTGTGTCAGTAGGTAATTTTACATCTGAGCAGACAAAAATGACCCGTGGAGTTCCCCAGGGCTCTATCCTGGGGCCTCTTCTGTTTAACATCTACATCTACTGGCCCAGGTTATAAAGAACAACAATATTAGTTACCATAGCTACGCAGATGACACACAGCTATATATTACAGTGTCACCAGGAGACCAGGGCCCTGTACAGGCTCTTGGTAAATGTATTGATCAGATTAATGACTGGACATTGGAAAAAAAAAAAAAAGGATGAAAAAGTCACAGAACTTCAGTCCATACACCTAAAAACTACCAATCAGGACAGAAATCTGGGTGTAGTGATGGACTCAGACCTAAACTTTGAAAAACACATCAAAAGGATCACTAAATCAGCCTACTATCACCTGAAGAACATCTCAAGGATAAAAGATCTGATGTCTCAGGAAAATCTGGAAAAACTAGTCCATGCATTCATCTTCAGTCGGCTTGACTACTGTAACATCGTCTTTACTGGTCTACCTAAAAAATCAGTTAAACAGCTGCAGCTCATTCAGAACTCTGCTGCCCGAGTTCTCACTAAGACCAGAAAAGTGGACCACATCAGTCCGGTTCTAAGGTCTTTACACTGGCTGCCGGTCCATCAAAGAATAGACTTTAAAGTTCTGCTGCTGGTCTATAAAGCTCTGAATGGTTTAGGCCCAAAATACATCAGTGACCTCCTAACCCAGTATGAATCTACTAGACCCCTCAGGTCATCTGGATCCGGTCTTTTATCAGTTCCCAGAGTCAGAACCAGACATGGAGAAGCTGCGTTCAGCTTCTATGCTCCACATGTCTGGAACAAACTCCCAGAACGTCTCAGATCAGCTGAAACACTTAGTTTATTTAAATCCAGGCTGAAGACCCACCTGTTCTCAGCTGCATTTACGTAGATTTTATTCAAAAATCAAAATCCGCACGTCTCTGTATTCTCTCTTTTTAATCTTAAATGCTTTTAATTTTGAATCATGCTTCTAATCGTTTTTTTCTCTCCCTTTTGCCTATAATGTTTTATATAAAGCACTTTGAATTGTTCTGTACATGAAATGTGCTGTACAAATAAACTTGCCTTGCCTTGCCTATTTCACATTTTATTGCATGTTTTATCTATGGTTGCTGTTTGTTTCCATTGTTTCCTGTTTTACCTGATTTTATCATTTGCACACCAATTACATAGAAGTTTTCTGTGTATGTGCGTTATTTTTTTGTTTTTGTTTTTTTTTTTTTTTTTTTTACCAATGATAGAATCAAGACAGCAGCAGCATCGCTGTGGTTCCTGTTGATCCTCTTAATATTTACCTCTAAGCCTGCAATATCTGGGACTGAGCCTGAATTTTAGAACAAATACAACACCCCTTGTTAGATTTGCACAAGTCCTTCTTATGTAATACCACAGATCTGTTGAACTGCTTCCTGTACATGATTTCTATTTCTGTCTGCATCCCATAATGTGCTGCTCTGTCTCCTTGACAACATGACCAATAATAGCAGCAGGAGAGGTTGTCATGGATATGGTAACCGTAGTGATGCTCCTCATCTGTCCTTGGTTACAGACAAAAGGCAGATAGGAACCAAAGTGTGAGAGTTTCCTCTCGCAGGAAGGAATTATATGCTGCACTTTGACTTGCTTGGGTTTGCATGATGAAGTTCCCTCTGAATATAATGCAATAATTATCTTACCACTGCTTCTCTTATTGCTCTCTCACCTTATTTCTCCTCAGTTGCTTTCTTTCATCGTGACTCAGTCACTTGTTCTTTCTTTGTCACTCCATCTTCATCGGATCGATATAAATACGTTCAAACTGATAAAATAATGATGCCATAACTAAGCAATTAACTAATCAATATAATACAGCAGATCAAAGACTGACTGGTGGAGGGGAAAAGGCGTGAGCACATCCACATTTACTCACAAACACTGTTTTTCAAACTGATGGAAGTCTGGCATAATGCCAATGTGATATAGTGTGTGTGCAGTCATGTGTATACGATCTCTTCGTGTATATAAAGCATTTTTATGGTAGTTGTTTGCACATCATTCATAAATATGTATTTACCTGAGTTCATGGTTGTTCACAGTCATCATTTGCATGTATGTGTGTCTGTGTGGATCAGCAGGAAGTGTCAGGGTGTTCAGTGATAAATGAATTAGCTGCTGGCTCTGGAGAAGGTGAGTGAAATGAGCACTTTCATATGAATGAATCACCTCTTAGAGGGTAATGAACCCCACCACAACAAACACACACACCTACCCACTCTTATGTCTTATTGTTTGTATATACACACACACATATATACACATACAGTATATAGCTTATATGTCTTTTAAAAAATGAATCTCCTTTTTTTAAAGTGGCATTTTGCAGTTTATAGTGCAGATTTTCTGCAATGGCATCTCAAAGACAGATGAACCTTCAATAGATGTGTATTTATATTAGAATAAGTGTGGGTGATAATAACATTCTCCACCTCCACACAACTCTAGCATCAACTCCAACTCATTTCATACACATACAGTGAGCACTCCATCCATTAATTTAATGTCACTTCTCACTTTACGTCCTTAGTGACTTAGCTGTAATGTGTATACCCCAGTAGTATACCTCAGGGTTCAGTCCTTGGGCCCCTTTTGTACTCCATTTACATGCTACCCATTGGCAAACTTACTCAAGATCATAATCACCTCACAATTTTTACACTGATGGCCTTGCAAATCTCACACTCACAATCTCACATAATAAAGCATACTGCAGATGCTTTATTGATCCTTTACAATAAATAATACCATAAAGATTGTTTTGGTTTGTTTTTTAAGTCAAGAATAAAAGCAAATACTTGCACTATAAGACATAAGATAAGAATGAATCAAAAGATGAAAAGAGCTTTATTACAATCTTCTCAGTTACTGTAAAATAATACTGCCCTACAAAGGCATAGAGCAGTAGCTTGCTCCTGTACATACTGTATTTGGTCAAAATTAAGCTTTGACTAAAAAATTCTTTTTACTGTAAGCCTTTTTCTCAGTTTCAGTGTTAGCGCAGTTACTGTTTTTTGCCTGAAGGGCAGAATAGTATGTAAGTAACACAATAGCTGTGTCTCAAACCACGCACTTTCCCGGGTGCACTGGAGTTCAGTGTGAAGTGCGCACTGTGTAGGCCTACTTCATCTGTATGGCACACTACTGTCACTAAATGCTGACCCGAATAGAGCACTGCAGTTACCAGAAGTGACGCACTAGCATTGGCCGCTAACGTGAGCTAACTCTCCTGAGCCTTATAACCCTGGCCTCAAACACATGATCAGATCACCGACTGTCATCAGGGAGTGAACAGCCTGGTAGCATGCTATTGTACATAAACATTAGTAATTATATCTGAATGATTTAATCAACGTTACTTACATTAGTACAGTACAACCTCCGCTGCGGCAGGGGTCACCACCGCTTCGTTCACCACCATTATTTAGCCCTGAAAGCAGTTAGAAAGTCCCGCCTCTCCCGCTACGTAAATGGTAAAAGGACTGTACTTATATAGCGCTTTTCTAGTCGTACTGACCACTCAAAGCGCTTTACACTGCAGGTCGCATTCACCCAGTCACACACACATTCATGCACACACTCTTGCCTTGATAGGCTTATCAGGAGGCAACGTGAGGTTCAGTGTCTTGCCCAAGGACACTTTGGCATGTAGTCTGGGGAAGCCTGGAATCGATCCCCCCAACCCTCAGGTTAAAAGATGTGATTGAACCTTTCCCATTAGAGCCCCATCATTACCCACAGCTACTTCTTTACCTTCAAATTAATCCTTTGGCAATCTTTATTATTGTGTACTTGAACTGTAAAAAATCTATCGGACCTAAATTACTTCGTCTTTTTTGGAAAGCATTTTGTGTTTGACATGTTTAAGAAAAGTGCTATACAAAGCTTATTGTTAGTATTATGAATAGGACTTCTAAACTCACTTAACTACAACAATGGCGCTTTATATATGCTCTGCTGTAAACATGCCCTCCTAAACAGTTGGATAACGGAGTTAGTTTAAACTTTCTTAAGATCTATTGTCATTAGAAAAAGAGCAGCATGATATGCTGTAGGTTAATGTTGTATTGCATAAAGGAAAAGACTTGCAAACTATCAAGGGATGGGAGGCTTTGTTAATGCAGTGCATTTGATTGTTTAGATTAATTGAATTATTGCTCCAGAGGAATCATGTTTGTTTATCTGGCACTTTATCTGGTGCTCTTAAATGTTAACATTTTACGTCAGAGCTGGGGCTCCCTGTTTCCCTTTAAGTTAGATACTGTGTGATGAATTTCTCTAACTGATTATATTGTATGACTTGAGCTTGTTCCATGGTCTCTTTCTCTTAACATTATCTGGTGTTTTATAGAGTCCTCGTCACTCTCTTTGTTTCCCCTAAGATTCTGCTGTAGAGGATAAAGTTAACATGCTGTTCCCATGGGTGCTGCTCTGCTGGTTGCTAGGAATGTCTATTTATAGATGGAGAAGTACAATCTGTACAATCACTTATCTAAACAGGTTGCCTCTGGTTTCTTGAAGTGATTGTGGCATCTGACTTGTCTTAGTGGCATACAGACACTTAGCATGCATAAGGAGATATACAGTCAATGTGTGTGAATGGTCATGTGTCTGGTGGTGTATGGGTGTGTGAACAGCTACTGTAAATATTAATTTGATGCATCCATTAGTTTGTTAGGATTATTATGATGAGTGACATAGACAATATTTAATTGTTTAAGTGTAAAAAGACAGAATAATTTGATTCATTTTTAAATTTATGAGGTCTTAACATCTCATTAAGTTCTCAGTACAATATGTAACTTCTGTCAAGTTTAAACAAATACAACTAGTTCAAAGGCTGCTTGGACATTTCAATTACTCTCTCATGTTCTTCTCACAAGCAGGGATATTCATGCTGCCATTTGCAGCACCATTGTTGGTTTTTAATTTTCAATGATGCAAACATTGTGATTATTTCTTTCTAAGCAGCCACAGAGTTTTTAAGAAGCTTAAAAATGGGGCAACCTTCATGATTTATCATGTTTTTTGTCTTAACAATTTTTCTGCTTCACCAGAACACTTCCCAAGTTCTGCTGAGGAGAAAATTACACTTTTGTTCTAACTTTATTTGTGTTGATTTTAATTTATCATTTATATGGAGATTTTTTTCACTGGCTTAAAGTCAGGATATTGAAATAAGCACAAAAAGTTCTTCTATTGACTAATGATGCTATGATTCACTCTGATGACATTGTTGTCTAACTGGAGCCACTTCTGCTTCTTTCATCGAGTGAAGTTTTTATGTAAGTCTGTGAAAATAAGTGTACTGATGTAACAGACATTCTTAGTTTGTTTCTAGTCAGAATAACCATTAAAAAATGTAAGAAGGTAGGTATAATCCGAAACTTGAATAAAAGTTACACAACAGTAATGAGAAGGCAAGCGGAGGCATATAAACACAAATACATCCCACAGGCAATTTGGATCATCCTCCAGTTTTGCATAAATGGCTACTGTAGCTCATGCTCTCTGCTATACTTCCTTTGGTACTTGCAAGGACTCCTTTTTTTACCATGGCAACCTTCGTGTATCTCATTTATTTTATAAATTTTACATTTTTCTAGTTTAAAACTCTCATTCTTTCTTTTTCCGTTCTTCTTCTGTGTTGTGGGATGTATGTTTCAGGTTGTCGTCCTGCTGTAAGACACAACTTCTTCACCTTGGGCTCTGCTTTCTGACACTGGGTAGCACATCTCTCTCTCCAAAACATTGTTAATCTCCTGATGTCGATTCTTCTTCCACACCGGCAGCCAAGCCGCCGCATGATGGCAGATACTTCACTACATTTTACTGTAGGCTGGTCCTTTCTTTATGACCTTCATTTTATCATCCATATACAAACTGATGTTCTGTATCCCCAGAGAGCTTTACTTTGTGCTTATGCCCGTTGATAGAATATTATTTGAAAAAAGCTGAGGCTTATTCATAGTTCATTCAAATGCTTTTTCTGAGATTCAAATTTAGTTTCACAACACTATGAATTTAAAGCTATTTGTATACAATTATGTGCAAGTTTGTGTAGGAGGACTGATGTTCCATAATAGATTAGATTTGTACTAGCACCTTTTAAGGCACTCAAAGTGCTTTACATTGTATGCATTACTCATTCTCTCCTCATTCACACTTCGAGATGGTGAGCTGCATGTGTAGGCGCAGCTGCCCTGGGGCAGACTGACGGAAACGTGGCAGCCAATAAACATCAGTCACCACTCTGACCACCAATACTGAGCATTCATACACCAGCGATGCCAACATTGAAGGCAAAGAGGGTGAAGTGTCTTTCCCATAGAGACAGGGGACACTGGAGGAGTGGGATTCCAACTGCAAACCCTCTGGTAATTGGACAACCTGCTCTTCCACCTGAGCCACCCTGGCACATTTGCAATTTTGTTCATGGATAATGTTAAATCAAGTGACATGAACCTATAATGCCAGGCTTACACCAAGTCATTTTCACCATTGCAGACTTAAGACTGGAAGTCTTAAGTAAATCTCAAGAGTTTCACTGGAGTCGCAGCGTGCCCCTGTGGCCTTGATGGTTAAGTTTGAGATGGTAATCTACGCTGATTTCTAGCAATCTTTTCCTAGTCTTGGGCTTGCGACAATATCAATCATGTTTGATATTATCGCAAGTCGTAGTGAACATCCATGACTGACAGACCCCAGGTGTATGTAACGTGTATGTAACAAGGTGGCACCAATCATGAAGTGACAAATACGATAAAATAGCAACAAAATAATCTGTGTCTCTTCCGGGGCGACATCATGAAATGGGCATAAAACATGTTGAGATTGGTTGAGAGCTTCAGTGGTTCAGCGCAGTCAGCCATCTTACTTCCATGTTGGAAATTAGACGCATAAAAAGTAATATTTAATACCAAATTAGTTTCTATAGTAGCAAGGGGAAGATGTTTAGGTTATATATGCCTGTATTTGACTTTTTGAACGTTTAAAAAGCATGATACAGCTCCTTTAATATTATGCAACAGCCTTAAAAGGGATGTAGTGAGGAGGTGCATTTTTTGATTGTTTGTATAAAGCTCCAGATGTCCTAGTGATAAAGTGTGAGAGGTGTTAGTTAGAGGCAATGAGAGTGAGAGAAGATGGAGCAGGATATTTTTACTGAGCTAAAAGTGTCCACCTCTGCCTCACATCGACCCATATTACAGCTCTCACAGAGCACACAGGGAGACAAGAGAGTAATGTCTCTGTCCATCACTGTAACTCATAGTTCTCAGTGCAACCCCACCACGGGGAGCAGTGTCAGTCTTAATGTCCCCATTTCTGTCAGGACATGCTTGTCAGTGTTTGCATTAATGGCAAACGTGGTGAACTTAAGCTTAATGTCTGGGTTCAAGACAACCTCTCTACCCATCAGTAAAACAAGCTCATAATGAGCCAGAAAGAAAGAAAGAAAGAAAGAAAGAAAGAAAGAAAGAAAGAAAGAAAGAAAGAAAGAAAGAAAGAAAGAAAGAAAGAAAGAAAGAAAGAAATTCCATTTCAGAGTAACAGTGGCGAGCAAGCTGGAGCCTATCAGCAGTTAGCAGGCAAGAGGCAGGATACACCCTGGACAGGTCACCAGTCCATTACAGGACCAACACAGAGAGACAAACAACTTCTCACACTCACTCCTAGGGAGAATTTAGACTGACCAATCAACCTATGCACATCTTTGGATGGTGGGAAGAAGCCGGAGTACGCGGAAAGAACCATGGGGAGAAGATTTGAGACCATAAAGTGACTCAGGGAAAACTGTGCTCCAAATCTCCAAAAACCTGAACCCCCCAATGAGATCTGAACATTAAACAAACAGATTATGTAAAATTTCCCTGCTTTAAACAAATAGGCAACCCTCCTCCCAATTGAGATGTGCCAAGTTATCTGTTTGCAGCTATGGCTCCTGAATGATCATCCACTGAAACTATCTACACATCCTAACCCCCAAAGAAAGAAAGGAAGAAATTTCAGTGTTAAATTTTAAAACTCTTTTGTTTGAATTTAGCAGGTTTGCTCAACTATTTAAGCACTGGGTAGCCGCATTGCCGCAGTTTGAATCCCACTGAGAACCATCACTTGTTGGACTGGCAGCCAGTTAAGGAGCAAAATATCCTATTCTTATTCTATACAACCCTGTTCTTTTCTGTTCTTTTCCTTTATTTGGTTCAACTACCATCTGCTTTGTCATTGTTATCTCCTCTTTCAGTCATTACAAGTCTTTCAGTGGTCATGTAAAACCATCACGTCGACTGCACTCCATTTAGCAAAGCTCATGCACAGGTGTTTTATGTGCACAATTCAAGTCCTAAATTATGTCTTTCTCCATAACCAACGCTGACTGTAATTTTGTTATACCCATTACATGATCATTACCTTCATTCCTTTCCTTTCATCTTCTCTCGGTCACAACATGGTTAGTGTTTACCTCAGTTACCTTACAAACCTAGCCGTTATTTGTAGAAGCACACAGTCTTTGGTATCCTGGAGTGATACCCACATTCATATCACAAACGGTATCAACAAAAAAACAGTAAATTCATGGCAATAAGGATAATGACTGTACACAGATCTGGGCGGTTTAATATCCCAACAGGTGCAATGCGTGTGAATGTGCTAATCCTCACCTTTACCTTCGTTTGACATTCCCAGATGAGTAATAGTAACTTCACACCTGCTATAAACTAAATGGGCTCAAACATTAATATTTAATGTATAAGTAAAGGAACACTGACTTGAAAAACAATAAACCCATTATTATTAATATACACTTTTATAGTATTGATCTTGTAATTGCTTGTAGTCAAATGTCTGTTGGCAGCTGCCTTTTGGAAACTGAGATCAAACACAATAAACGCAATATCTGAAATCCCATTTAGAGCGCATGCCTCAGATCGCTCACTAAATTAATAGGTGATGCTGTGTTACACTGTGCACTGCTGCTGCCAGGGAGAACTAGCAGTCATGTTGGTGTGGTATTCACTGACATTTAGCCATCTGGTCTAATCTGCCAGCCATACACTCTTCCTCCCTCTTTCTCTCAGTCTTCTTGCTCTTAAAGACACACAGACACAAAGGTGATGTTTCCATAGAAGTTTCCACTTGGGTTGAAACTTGGTAATGCATATGGGTATGATGGAGAACGTGTGTGTGTTTACAGTATGTGTGGATCTGCTTACTTCCTAATGTGGTTTGTGTGTTTTTCCTGCATCATCAAAGAACTGGGTTCCCATAGAAACAGATGTTTCCATTTTCCTCCTTGGTAGCAACATGTGACTGACTTCTTTTGGTGTGTATTTGTGTGTAAATGTGAAATCCATGAGAGGAATTAATGCATGTTTGTGGGACACAATATTTTTTAATAACAATGATGTAGATCAAAGTACAGGCTTTTTCCTTTTATTGATCACATGCTTTAAGTCTATACAAACCATAAATGATGTGTAAATCAAGTCAAGCATCAGAGACGTGAAAGCTTTAGAATATCTTAAAGGATGATTGTGAGTGAAGGGCTTCAGGTGAATATCAAGAAGAAGGGCTTTATATCATTTAGACCCACTTGCCATACAGTGAAAGATCTCCAGTGTTTTTTCTATTCACATGATGACTCACTGTTAGATTAATAGTGCATTCACATCAAGATGTTAGACTTTGCCTCTGGGTCTGTATAATTCATTGTTAAGAAGCTGGTAGGAGACAGATTTGTCATGATTAATACTGTAAATTGTAACTTCCATGAACCTCTGTTCCCAGAAATCTCCTTAGAGTTGAATCAGTATGACACAAGAATGTACTGTTCTCTAATGCAGTGTAATGTTCGTGGTTGTCTTAATTTCAGAAAATCTTCTTATAAACAGATCTGCGCATTTTAAGAATGGTTGAGTCGAATATCTCCATGTTATGCTTGTTTTTTTCACTTTGTTTTTTAAACTTGTCCTGTCCAGCATCGTAGCAAGCAGAATGATGATCTGGTTGCTTTATTGTGTTGAACAGATTTGCTTTGCCTGGGGGAGCTTTATGAACACAAGGCTACCCTTGATACCCTGTGTTTATTCATTTTATTTCTTTAATTAAATATTTGTTTGTAACAGCATTTTACATCATATTGCTGGGCTTGAAAAGAGAAAAAAGAAAGAAAAGAAAGTTAACAGAAGCAATGACAGAAAGTGGAACAGAGAGAAAGGAGTGAGGAAATGAGAGAGAGAGAGAGAGAGAGAGAGAGAGAGAGAGAGAGAGAGAGGAGAGAAAAAATGGATACACTTACACAGTTCACTGATGCTTCAATACAGAAACCCCTAAACAACATTCCAAGGTCTTTGCTGGAAAATAAAACTAGCAATCCCCCACAGGAGGACCTGCAGGTGACTTAAGTATCATCAGATCATACAAACACGTACAGATCTACGCAGAGAAGAGGTACAAGAGCAAAGAGAAGCAGCGTCACAGCGTCATCATGCAGAATAAAGGGTCTCTATGGTGATGCAGTCATGCAGATGCAGCCTTGTCTCTGCAAGGAGGAGGAAGCCCGCAAAGCTCGAGACCCAGACCCCAGCAGCGCCCAGAGGCCTGGACCCCAGCCACCACCCCAAAGGGATGGACACGCATCCCCCCAGAGGGTGGCCCCAGCCAAAGCCCCCCACAGCCTCGGGGCCCAGTTCCCAGCGGACCAAGACCAGCGGCTGCCAACCCTGCGCTGGTCCCCCCGGGGCAGGTACAGTGCAGAGCCCAGGGCCCAAGCGCCCACGGCTAGCCCACCCCCACCTGACCCAAATGGCCCAGCCGACACTCAGGAGGACTGAGCCCCCCAGACGACCCCCCTGGCATGGGCCAGCACCCACCCTGATGCCCCTGCCCCACACACCTGGCACCAGGGCGCTACCACGACTACCACCCCCCTACACAACCACCACACTCACACACACACACTCCTCCCGCCACCCCTAACACATACCCCCCCACCCCCCTATACCCCCAAAAGTCATATGCCCTCCCCCCACACACATGCTCCAACCCGCCCCACCCTTCAACCTGACACACACACTCCTCCCTCCATTCCCCACACATACACCCCCACCTCTCTATACCATCAATACCCACATGCACTCCCCCCCACACACATGCACCGCCCCACCCTTCCCTCCAACCTGACACACTCACACCCTTCTTCCTCCCCATCACCCCATCACCTCTTTCCTCCAACCGCTTACCCACATCTCCATCCTCCCCCAGTCTATATTCCTCACTTCCACACACACCCTGAGCTTTCCACACATACACACACCTTGCTCCTCCCTACTTATTTCTTCCTCCATACACACCCTGGACACCCTCCCCTCCCCACCCTCCTCTTCCTACACATCCCTCCCCTCCTGCATGGTCCTCCCCAACACCAATCCTTGTACACCTGCATCCACCATGCCCACTGTTACACACCTCATCCCTCCTACACCTTATAAATTTCCCCTTTCACACTCACATTCATTTGCTCTCACACCCCCACCTCACTCTTACCCCTTACCCTTTTTTTAACATTTGTCACCACTGAATAAAATTGGGATATATTGTAATGTGAAACAGTCTTTAAACTGAAAGAGAATTTCAGGCAACATTTAGTTTGAGTAACAGCATTTGGTGTAAAACTATCCAAAATACTTTGGATTAATAAGACTGAATAAACATTGGGTAAAATGATGTCTTGTTTCCTGAACTCAAGCAAGATACTGTGCAGCCAAAAACAGTTAATATAGTTAACATTGCATGACTTACACACAGTGCAGTGTGAGCAAAGGGAATAGATGTTAGAGGATAAGTGTACGACTATCCTATTCAACCGTGAAGCTCATGCACACTGTTTTTTAACCAGTGATTGTGCCTGAACATGATCAGACCTATTCGATCTCTCCATGGTATCTCTCAATGCTTTTTCTCTCCCAGAACTACTGCTTTGGAGAGCAACTGTCAGGTGTGTCCATGTGCGTGTGTGCATACACGTGTGTGTGACAACGACCTCCCTGCTGCACCCCCTGCACCCTCCCGCTCCTGGGAGGTGACCCAGTTTCCCATGATCCATTGCGGCTGCTTCTGCTGCGTTGTTGCCGTAGCAATATTGCAAGGTCCTTTAATGCCGACTGTGACTGCGCCATGAATAATGGATAGAAAGAGTGACAGAGGGTGGGGGGTGGAGGGTGAGGAAAAGATGGGTTGAGAGATCTGGGAAGGTACAGAAGTTATAATGAAGAAAAAAAGAAGGAGGTGGGATATTAGAAAAGTTTTGACGTGGGTTGAGTGTCAGATAAATAGAGGAGTGATGCAAAAGTGAAAGAAAAGAGGAGATGGAGAAAGAAAAAGGTGGAAAGAATAAGAAGAAGTCTGCGGTTGTGGCTTAGAATGAAACAGGGAGAAGTGAAAGTTGGTGCCTCTGTGGGAGCAATGGCCAATCAAGAACAGCTCTCTGGAACTCTTTTGTTTAAGGGTAAGACTTTGTCACCAAAGATCAAAACTGTCATCAGACTGATTTTTCTGAACTGGTCTCTTGCAGGTTTGAAATCATTGTTTGGATCTCTTAAGCCACCACAGATTTATGCTTCGAAAGGACTTGGTTAGTAAAAAGAAACTGTTTTTGACAAGCCAGTACATACATTCCAAGAAATCAAATGCTGTATTTACTCAACCCAGTTATGTCAAACAGTTCCTCACTACTGAATTAGTTTAATATAAAGTGTAGGATGCTTTTGATTTCGGAAAATAATTTTTAAGTAAATCTGCTTAGGATGATTAAATACAAAATAAAGAGCTATGTTGCATTCGCTCAACATCATAATGTTGATCCAACTAACATGTTAATTTAAATTGACTGACTTGAAAAAATTGTCCTCAACCAACACTATAGAATTAAGTTACTTTAACATATCTTTTGTTCAATGAATCAATATGTCTTCTGGTGGTTTTAATTAAATCAATCTCATTCTCTCCATTAGATTTGATTGAATTTGATGCACAATGATACTATTTGTATTAATACAATTATTGGCATTTGTAGTACTGATAAGACCAACTAGTCTGATGACTTTACGGGCAACAATAATCACCTACTCACCTGTACCACTGCTGTAACAGGAACTAACCCCAATCAGCAGGTCTTCTGTTGTAGAAGAACACAGAAACCCAGAGAAAACCTAAACTTACAGTGCGGGTTAGAACAGCAGGTGCCACAAAGCATGATAGGAATATTAAATTGAACCCACCACAGGACTAATTACACTGAGTTTTTGACTTAAAATAATAACCATATGTTAACGAGCTATTTAAAATGAACACGTTTTGTTGGATTTAATTAACTGCATTTTCTTGTTTTAAAACACCATGTTTTTTTTTCAGTACAAAGAAACCTGTCTGTGTTGGCAGTAAAATATTAATTAGTAACATTTGCTTTAACATATCTAAAATCATTGCATAATACCAACATCAGTGTATAATTTCTTAGAGTGTACAATGGCTGTCCATATGTGATGAGAGGGCAGCAGGACTGGACAAAGAGCTGACTGGTTCATTTTGCTACAAGATTTACATTTTTCATCTGATGTAAAAACTTTTACGAGGTATAACTTACTGTAACAAGGTAAACATGGGGTAGTGCCCCCAAAAATTCCTTCTGATATTCTCTTGTTGATAATCACTCTTGTGTTGAGATGCTGGGTGGACTGGATGACTGCACTCTCCCACAGTAATTATGAAAAAATAACACATATTGGCCATTTTTGCACTGTAGTCATTTTACACTCTTGGGGACTTCAGTGTGTGGAAGATCTTTACAAAGCCACAGCAGCTTGGCACCTCCTCCTCATGCTGGTCACCAGCCTGGCAACATTTTGTACTGGGATGGCATCCCATTCCTCAACCATAAGTTGTTGAAGGTCAACCAATGTGGTTGTGTTGGTTAGTTTTGGATGTGCAGCATATCAAAGTTGATCCTACAAGTGTTCATTTGGGTTGAGGTCTGGACTCACAGCAGTCCACATCCTTTCCACTCCCAAATTCTGGAGGTAGTCTCTGGTAAAACCCTGTGCTGTGACGTTGACATATTGGAAAACTGTCCCAGAGTGGGAAGGTATGGGATTGCCACTGGTTGCAGATTTTTATTCTGATGTGTCTGCCTATAAATTAGATATGAATCAGGTGCCAGCGTGAATACCAACAGGATTGCAGGGGATTTTGGCATGTTTTAGGGGCACGACCCACACATTTAGCTGAGTTGCTCATTCCACAGAAGCTTTTTTCGACTGAGTTTGCACAATAGTGTGTTCAGATACACAATCATAGATGCATAGCAAAGGCTCTCTCTTATTAACTGCTGTGAATAATAGATTTCACTTTATATAAAAGGCTCTTAAGTGCCCACACAGCCTTTTACTTCAAAGCTGGACGTAGCACTGGCATGCATACATTTACTCAATGAAAAAAAGGGGAAAAAAGAAAAAAAACTACATCATGCAACCAACTAGCCATGCTTGCTGAACAGATGTTGGAAGGCTGAAAATATGCCTGGTTTCCCAGTTTTCCTGTAGTAAATTTTCATTGTGTGAGCTGCATGAGGAGCCAGCTGTAGGTCTGCAGGGATTGTGTTTAAAATCATGACCTGTATGAAGAAAGAGTGTCACTCAGAAATTTAAGTTCATCTGGAAGTTAAAAGTACCTGAAGGTCTCCAGTGCAATTTTGTGTCACACAGACCTCCCAGTTAATCAAACATGATGTTACATATTTTTCACACTTACAAGCTTTTGTAATCTGTTCTATAGGTTAATGTAGTAAATGTTCAAGAACAGATCCATATCCTCTTTTTTTTCAGAGCCAAAGTTATCACACCGTCAGTTACTTTACACTGTTGTCTGGGTTACAATGCAAACACAATGATTCTCCTGTAATACATTTGCAGCATAAACCAAGGTGTTCTACCCACTGTAGCTACTCTCTTACACATATTCACGGTTCATTATTCTAAATGTTAAACAGCACATGGCTCCACATGTTAGCAATTAGCTGTTAGCATATTCCAAGTCTGCCTGACTAAGAAGACTTTGGTGTGACGGAGAGCTAAAGAATGCCATGCAGATAATATTGTAACTGAACTGGATAGAAGAGATGACAAATGGGAGGTGAATCTGATCAAATTAGGATGATTTGGATATTATAAAACAAGCTTTATAAAATGTATAAATACTATCATGTTATGTAACTTGAAACAGTTCACTGTACAGTAATCATCTAATGAGATTGCAAGACAACATTGGAAACTTGTTAGGTATTCTTAAGATTCAGGAACATCTTGGCAATATCATCCAAAGACTGGTTTCATTACTGAAATCAAGTCTGAAAACAGGTCAATTTATCTGTGGCCCAATGGCCCAATGACATCTCAAACTCCTGTCCTTGAGAGCCTCTGTCCTGCAGGTTTTACATCAGGGGTGTCTAAAGTCAGTCTTCGAGGGCTGCTGTCCTGCAGGTTTTTTTTTTTCCCTTTCCTGCTCCAACACAACTGACACAATTAAATGAGTCTAACAGGATATGAAGTTCTGCACAATAACTCATTAATTTGAATCATCTGTGTTGAAGCAGCGAGGCATAGAAAACCTGCAGGATTGTGGCCCTCGAGGACCAGAGCTGGACACCCCTGTTTAAGACATTTCCCTGCTTCAACACACCTGACTCATGCTAAAAGGTCAGTGTGCAGAAGTGGTTTGATGCATTTCATTGGAACCGGGTGTGATAGCACTTAAAACCTATAGGGCAGTAGCCTTCAACGGCCAAGGTTTAAGATCCTTGCACTGGCAAGGAGTGCCCAAGTCCAGTCCTCGAGAGTTACTATCCGGCACATCTTGGTTGCATCCCTGTTCCAACACACCTGAATCAAATGAATGGTTCGTTTCCAGGCCTCTGCAGAGCTGAATGACATGTGCATGAGAGGATTAACCATTTGATTCAGATGTGTGGGAGAGGGAAGTGTATGTTCTAAAAATTGCAGGATAGTTGCTCTTGAGGACTGGACTTGGGCACCCCTGCACTAGATAGTCTAGCAAGTCTTTGCTTTGGGGCTCCCCCTACAGTTATGGGATGCATTGTTGCTGTCTTAAAAGCACATCTCCATCTGATCCCTGCATGTGAGCATAAATACCATTAGTCAGATCTAGTAAGTTTTAAGGTTCACACACTCTTTCTGCTTTGATAATTTTCCAAACTGCAAAAGGTTACACTCAAACAAATAGATTTTAAAGTTAAGAACAGTAGATTAGTAGACTTTATGAACAAATGGGATGAATATAACACTTTATCTGACATATAAGATATAAAGGCTGCAGTACTTGATGTTGCACACTACTAATGGTCCCTGCACGCTCAACTGACAGTTGGCTGTATGATTTTTGTCCATCTCAAAAGATGACTTGCGCTGAGAAATACTTGGCTCGTTGCGCACGCACAAATGGATAGAGATGTTTTTTGTGTTGTAACAAATTTTAGTCTCTGAGTTTTTGATCTGTGAGGTTTGAATCTGTGTGTATACCCTCAAGGAGGTGCAGTGCACTTCATGCCCCAGAGAGAAAGGCAGCTCTATTATTCTGGCTTATCTCAGGAGCAAGGATTAACCACAGCACCTACGCAAATTGCAAGCTTGGTGTCCATTTCCAGGCTGAAAGCATATTAGTGTGACTGTATCATTGTTTACATGATGATAACCATCATGTGGCTCTTGTGGATAAATCTGATCATCACAGACTCACATTTCAGAAACTTACTGGCCAGTCATAGACAATGGTATATGAAGAAAAAAAAATAGCTAGTGGCTGGCCAATTATCATGCAACTTTTAAAAATAAATTGCAAAGGCATATGTATGATGCATACAGCTGTGCCACACTGTGGGTCCACAATGCAAAACTTTTCTAAAGCATCAATGTTCTGTGCTGTGGTCTTTTTTTAATGAGCTGCTGTTTCTCATCCTTGTAGCCGTCCAGGTTCTTAAGCATGTGAAGTTGCTTTGTGGAATCTTCATCTTTCTTCTGACTTCATTGAAGTTATAAAAGGATACAGTTTGTTTCACAGCCTTAATGACTTGGCAGTTAGACTCAGGCCAAACTTTTTGGTTGCCAGGCAACTTGTGCTTCATCTATGACCATATTTGGATGTATCTGTTTTTGTCTTTGTTTAAGACTTCCTGTCAATGTGACTCTCAGTTTTCTTTTTTCTTTTAATGCACTTTGGATGTTTTCTTCTATTCAACTGTCATCAGGTGTTTTCTTCTGGTTATGAAATGTGGATGGAAGTGCTCTAGGATGACTAATGGAGCTCAAACTAAGAGATTACACGGAGCATTATTTTTTTTTTTAAATAAAATAAAATTTCATATACTGTATACAAATTAGGGATGTAACAATTACCGGTAAATAAATATATATATGTACACACACATATATATATATATGTGTGTGTATATATATATACATATATATATATATATATATATATATGCTCAGCCTTTTGCTGTGTGAAAACTTTGCATTTTTCAAAAGTCGCCAATACAGGTCAATTTCCTTTTTTTTTATTCACATAGATTTTATTTACAATAGGTCCCAGCCCACTAACCTTTAAATTAGGTTATTTTGAGCATTTTATCTTTTGCGGTAGCTTGGCAGTAATGTAAAGAAGGCAACCTGTTTGGTTCAATACAATATTACAACTGATAATTGCACAGCTCTGAAAGGATATGATTTTTCCACTAATTATCTAGCCAAAGGCTAACAGGGTAATATAAACTTGAAAGCATGCTCCATCTCTTCTCTCTCCTCCTGCTTCTATCCTCTCTTCTCTGCTTCTTATCTCTTTACTTCTCTCCGTGCCTGCTCCCTGATCTAATTAAAATGCCATCTTCAATTCACTGGTGAGCCCCCTCCCTCCTTCTCTCTATGCTCTGCTGCAGTGTAAACATGCTGTGTCATATTAAAAGTCTAAATCCGCTGTGTCATGTTTTGGGAGCTCAACGGTTGTTCCCCTATGTTTGGCAATTGGTTGTCTCTTGAAAGATGGCACCAAGGCTGGAGGTTTTAGGACACATTGTGGGTGAGACTGCAGAGCTATTGTTGCATAATGTGAATATATAACATTGAAATGAAATTAAAAGAAATTCAGATTTCTAACAGCATGTGTTCATTTTTCTGAAAATAAATGTCATAAATTTAGTAACACTAGCCTGCAGTATGATTTCCATCCCAATAGTTCTTTTTTTATTACGTATTTTCTCTGCTGCCCCATTTCAACACCAATCAAGTGAGCATATGCCAGGCAAGTGTTTAAAGATCAGCCAAACTTACAAAGATGCTGACAACCCACACAGGCAGAGCAACATCTCCACCACACTGTTCATGTGCTGATGTCCTATCAGCTCCTAATGAAAGCTGACAGACTGACAGTGTGAGCCTCCATTCCTATTGGTTAAGATCTGTGATGTAACCTTGTCTGTGCATTGAGTACACTGTTAAATGAGTGTTAAACTAATCTAATTCTAATACTCCAGTGACCTTGAAGTCAGATTTAATTTCGAAGTCAAGCAGTCACACAGCTACCCTCATCAATACGCAGGAATATACTGGATAAGACCTCACAAACTTTGGAGATAATATTAAAAGGGATCGTAGATAGATCAAGTTTGTGTTTTGTGTGGTTCACACCTCCTGATTTACCTTCACACAGGATGAAGCCCACTTACTCAGCATACTGTTAGGTCTAATGTACAGTTTAGCATCAGAGAGAGAGAAACTTTTCCGCAAAAGCAAAAAAGCTGAGAAAGAAAGAAACACACTGACTTCTCAAAGCCGACTGTTCTAAGTTGAAAAGTGTCTTTTAAAAAGTGAATAGCCTTCCTGTTTTCACAGACAGCTCTTCACTGCTAATTTGATCTTTTTGTTTCACTAATTTCTCTTGTTTCTTCTTTTTTCTTCTGTCTCTTCCGTCTCTTTCTGTCTCTCTGTGTTGCTACCTGGCAACAGGCTGGTTTCCTTGGTGATGGCACTTAGTAGCCTCACAATTGCAGAGATGGGCGTACGTATGTGACAACCGGTACACACAGAGAGCATGTAGCAAATACATGCTGATACCCAGGCATGCGTGCACAAAATAACTTGTACAGAACAATCAATTTTTTTTTGTGATTTTTTTTTTTTTTTTAATTGGGAGTAATGGGGAAAATATGCCATCAGCAGAGATTAACAGTTAAAGTTATTTCTTTGTGAATAAAAGGAGATAATGTTGTGTCACAACATCGGTCTTGTTTTTCATGGTTTGGGGATTTATGGAGTAGTAAGTAGTAGTTGAATTTTTCACAACAGTTTGAAGTTTAAAGCAAAATTTTTCCAACTGATGTGAACTGACAATACTATCCATCACCAGTGGAAGGAATGTTGCTTGGAGAAAGTTTACACCACCCAATATTTAATTAAGTTTATTTTCATTAAGGAAGAAAATGATAAAACACTTGTAAAAATCTGTGTTCCCCGACAATGGCTTTCAAAAATGTCCCTGAGCCCAGACAGCGATCCACAGAATCCCCTCTGTTTTCCTCACAGTGCTGCCTGAGGGCCCAAAGATCATGACAGGATAGTATTTTAGCCTTGCTCCTTAGCGCAAAGATGTTTCCACATTATCCTTTTCTTATATCACCCTTTGCTGATGATAAAATCCCCAAATTATTTGGGTTTTGATGTTGCCAAAAATGTATCTCAAATCGTTGAACAACCCAGTAATAAATAACAACACAAGACTCAACCTATCTGAGGTGTTCTTTTTATACCCCATCATGCTGCTAATATGTTGTCAATTAACTTACTAATTATTCTTGAGATGTTCCACGTGGGTTTGTTTTTTGTGTTTTTTTTTTACATTATATGACTGTTACAGTAGGTTTTTGTATGTTTAAAAGAACAAATTTTCTTAAAACCAACGATTCTGCCTTTTGATCGGCTATCTTCGTCCTCTTTACAGAGTTACTGATCATTGTCTTTGTTTTAGAATTTACATAATGGTGCAGTTGACGGTCCTGTCACTATGCCTCTGAGTGATCATGCATCCTGGCTACTTTGCCACAAGGATGTCCGTTTGGCTGAATGGTCAGTGCGAATTACTCCTGTCACAATAACATCCACACTTGATTATTTATGGGCACCATAATAACTATAAAGCTTCTAATAGATTTAGCTTCTTCCTCCTGCTTTCAAATTACATTCCAGCTTTTGGCTCTGTTTGTCTGGAAGGTCTGTTTGTCTAATCAGTTGACTGAGAAGTTAACTTGAAATTTTTTACATTTCTTTGTCAGGATTTTAAAGACATTACTTCCCTCTGTGACTTACACACTCAAGTTTTATGTTGCAGGAAAGAGATTGGCTGTAAGGACGATGGGTTTAGTTGCAGTGTGTCCAAGGGAGACAGAGAGAGATGTTTATCTACCACTCAGCAGCTTCAAACACACACACACACACACACACACACGCGAGCAGACACATATATTCTCAGACTGTGGTGGTGCAGCTCTGTTCTGTTTACCATGTTTGGAGAGAGAAGGTGAACAAGTGACATAAAGAGAGAGAGAGAGAGAGAGAGGGGTAGAGTCTTCATGATGACATTTTAATGAGTCAAAAATAAATAAAGATGAAAGAGATTATCTCATCTCTGCATTTTAAAACTGAATTACCAAAATCTGTTTGTCCACTTACCAAAGGAATCATAGTTATTAGGCAAATAATTCAAATAATTAAGCTGTGATGTTGTTGTAAAGAAAATACAGTATGGGTTTGGATTGTTGGCCATAATATTATCATATTTTTTGCTTTTCTGTTCTCACATATGTGGTTTATAGACAAATCAATTAATTCAGAAATAATTAGAAGAGAAATTAGTAGCCATCTACATAGACAAATATTTAATCTGTTGAAATAACTGATCAGAGATTCCAGCTGTCATGTTTACTGTATATGGTTGTGGAAGAAGAGGTTTTTTTTTCATATATATATATATTTCAAATCTTTTGATCGTTGGATCCTTAACTCTTTAATTTTCTATTAAAAAATTCCCTTCGCAGTCCCATTCTGTTTAATGCAAGTCTTACCTGATACATCACATAACCCCCACAAGGTTCAAGCATGCAGAGACAACAGGAACCATCAGAATGAAGGTTTATATGCTCATTTTCCCTGCTGATCTGATCAGGAAAAGGTTTAAACTACACCTCTTGATCGGATTGAGGATTCTTTCTGATCGAGGCCAGTCATGCTTACATGACCTATTTTTATACTGACTGCCATTCGATCAGATCAAACATGCTCCATCTAAACGCAGCCAGTGATGAAAGGTAATTGTCAATCATAGCCCTAAAGTATTTATAATCTAAAAGTTCAATTCTCAAATGGCGGTGTGACTGTTTCTGTTTGTAAAACATGAATGGTGGGACGGCAACACCCATATCCATTGCTTTCCATATTTTTCATTAAGTGTTTGTTAGTTAAATGAAGAGGACTATTTCCGTGAATCGCAGAGTAAAACGTTCCAGTGCTTGTGATGTAAGTACTGTTACTTTTAAGAGCATCTGTGATTCGAAGTGCTGAAGAGGGATCAGCTGAGGTTTGCGTGTAACATGGCTTCAGCTCTGAGTGGCTTCATCTTGCTCTTTTACTGGACTTCATATCACAGAGAGGCTAATTAGAGAGAAATTACCTCAACAAGTTTTGATGGCATGTTATAAAAAGGCACTTTGGGCTCTCGTGTAACTGTAATGAGTCAAACTCTGAACACATTTCAATAGCTTGTTCTGATTTATCTTAACCAGATAAAATTGTTTTAGGTCAAAGAGAAAAACAAGGCAGGAAACAGCAGTAACAATATTTGGAAAAGATAATGGTAAAAAGAATGATAACATTTTTCTTAATACAGTAAGTAAAGTAAATAAAAAGGCTTTTATACTTTTTAATGATGAGCCCATTCAGACAGAGCATAGCTACTTTTTCATTTCAACATTCACATGGTTTTAACTTTACAGTCATATTTAAAAGAAATATAGCAACACCTGACCACACACTCTCTCACACACACACACAGTCTGCATCGTTCTGTCTCAGCTGGTCTCTGACCTTGGCGGAGAAGTCGATATGATTGGCCATCTCCCTGTGGTTTGTGTGATGCGCATGTGGTATATGTCTGTGCTTCGCCTGAGCGGTCCTGGAGGCCTGTTGTTGTCCTAGCCTGGTGTTGTAGTCCATCTGTCTAGGCTGCTAGCCAAATAGACCTCTTCGCTTGCTCTCCAGTGATTTCATCATGAGGGTTGTTGAATTTGGAAAGGAAATGATATGGCCTTCTGGTAGAAATCCACTCCAGAACTGAAATCTGCTCAATTTGTCCAGGTAGATTGTTTTTATCAGATGATTGGTCAGCAAAAACAACATTTCTTTAATGAACATTGATCAGTAAAGAAAGGTGCTAATTGATACACAAAAATGTCTTTTTTTTTTATTCTAATTCTGATATGAAGCCACTTCTGGTTCAGCTGTGGATTTTTCTTATCACAAAGCTGGTTTACTTTTAACCAAGTTGGATCACCTGGAAACCTAACCTGTTCTGGAGAAGGTCCTGAGATAATAGATTATCAAATGTTAAGGCATTGTCTTCTGATCAATCAGTTCTCTTTGAAGATAAAAAAATATATATATGAAATAAATGGGAAATATTTTTTTTTTAAATAATTTTTGTGGGCTTCCGGTTGAGTTCTTTTCCAAAACGAGTTAACCACCATTTAAAAAACACAGAGTTAACTGTTTAAAAAATTCGTTGCTGTCGGGTACAAACCTCCTATCTCCATTTGACATAATTAACACCCTCTACATCATGTGAGTGTGATTTGGTGAAAATATTCAAGTCAAGTCCCCCCACTGTTTCTGTTTGCAAACAACAGTATTAAAAGGGGGCCCCCCCCCCCAGGCTAATGGCAGCCTCGTTTCTTCAGAGCTACTCAGCTTCAAGCCTCTCCTTCAGAGCTCAGAAGTGGGTAAAAGCCAAACTACTATTAACCCTGGTTTTCCAACGTGCACTATCTAAAGCTCTTACCTTTTCATCAGTGCATCCGCCGTTTTTCTTTTTTTTTTTTTTCCTTCGAGAGTTCGAGTGACTGGTGTCTGCTCCAACCATGAGCTTATTCCCACACAGCGTCATGCCCTTAGCTCTGTCATTGGCTGGCGATATAAACAGAAATCTCCACCCAGAAATGTCCCGAACACACCAAAACAAAACGAAAGAGCGAATTACAGGCAGGGGGAGAAGGAGTTGCATTCAAACTCACCATTGCATGTGAGTAGAGGCCCAAAGGCGCAGTTTGAGATGGATTTCACTTGCACAAGTCTAACGTTTATTTTCAGGGGAGAAACTTCGGACTCTACCTTTAAACAAGGTCACTTAAAGAAAGCCTGAGTATGTTGAACCTGATTACTCTTAAGAATCCCACCAGCTTTTCTTAATGTCATTTTTCTCTTATATTTTCCTGTTCTAAACTTAAATTGTTGAAGACAGCATAGGCTACTAGTACGTGTCATGTTATTAATCATGAATTTTCCTTCATGTCCCTGTTTTAAAATATCCTCTCATTCTCCAAAAGAAGTGCATCATTCTCTCAGTCACAAATGTTGAGGTGTTTGCTCTCTTCCTATATTATCTTTAAAAAAATCTCATCCTTCAAATTTATTTAAATGCTTTTAAAATTTTGCATTTACGAAAAGTGAGTGGCATTTGTCAAATTATTCAGAACAAAGACTGTAACAAAAAAAAAAATGGATGTAGTATCCGGTTACATGTGAGGAGGGACAAGTGAAGCAAGTTGGGCATTTCCCTCCATAGCCATCTTGCTGTGTCGCATGTGTTGTCACTGCCAGAAAACACTAAAATGGGCAAACACTTGGCTTCTCCAAGCCACAGAGCAAATGATTGGCAGCTAAGCTACATGCTAACAGAGCTAATCCGGAGTGAACGAACAAAGATAGGCGGTTTCAAGGTAAGACACGCTCAGACTTACTGTTAACCAGCTAAAAACCACCGTTGTCCGGCTGAAGCCTTCCTCAGAGCAAGCAGGGACCTAACTATTAACCTCCATGGCTAAAGTCTGCATCCGGTCTGCCGCCTGTCAATCAAAAGGATACGCCCCTAATTATGTGTCACTTCTAAATAAATACAGTACCATGATAAATAAATACCATGATGAGTTAATAAAAAAAATTCACCCCCCTCACAGTTGACATGAAGATAAACTTGATCTGTTAAACCCAAAATGATTTTTGAACCAGGCTGTAAACATGTTTATTTCTGCTGTGAAGTTGGCCTTTTTAACATGGGAGTCTATGGGGATTTGCTTTGTTTTGGAGCTAGCCCCTAGCGGATGAAGAAAGAATTATAATTTTTGGGCAACAAGGAAGTAGCTTCACTGTTCTCCAGCAGAGTTTGCACCTTGGTGCAGAATCGAAATGTTCCAGGAATGTGAGGTGTGTTTGCTTCATGGCAACAAATTCAGTTAAGAGTAAAGAAAAACTATAAACTCACCTGTCAATAAATATATGCAGATATATTACTGCTGCGCTATAATCACAAATTGGAAATGTAATGATACAGGCCACCTGATGCTGCACAAACACAAACACTTTTACTTTTCTTTTTTTTCCCCACCAACAGGGTGTCAAATTCTTTTTGGAAGTAACATAAGTTTTAGCCTTCAGACCCATGTAATTGCTTGAATGCCTCTAGGTGTGACATTTGTAAATGTGTGTGTCTCCAAGTCTTTGTATGTGCACTGACCTGTGTGAACAGTGACCCTGTGTGGGACCAGTTGTTCCATCAGCTCTGATTTACTGTCACTTGCTTTGACTTCAGACTGTTTTGCCCAGTGGGCATAAAAAACTTCACATCCTGTTATATAAATGTACCCACTGCTAACATTTTGACAAAGTAGACTTACTTTGTGTCATTTTTTGTATGGACATCTTCTGTCAAAGAAGTAAGTAAAATTTTTGAAAAGCATAGAGGATGACTCATATGTCAACTAGAAACCTGCAGTGAAGTTCATTTTTAGGAATCTGAATATCAGATTTTTTGTATTTTGCTTTGTGATGGAACTCTTAGTGCAGAAATATAATGCAGCTTCTTAAATCAACAAGATTTTTACCCTTTTAATGTGACTTGCCACTATGCAAAATATTAACCTCGGGGCGTTTTCCTGCTTTATTTCTGCATTAAGTTATTTTTCCTTCCCTAAAAGTGCAACCTTATCCTCTGGCAGGAGGATAAATGGAACTCGGCTTAAACTGTTGGCTGCGTTTCTGAGGGACACACACGCACCAAGAAAGAAAAAGAAAGAAAGACAACGCTGATAGGAAAAAAGAAAGAAAAAATGGAAAACGCAGAAGGGGAAAGAATAAAACCAGAAGTTGAGACAGAGAAGGGAGAAGTGAAGGAAAGAGATGGAGAGGGAGGTATACAGGGTTTTATATGAGGCTGACCTAGATAGACAGAGAGAGGATTGGACACACTTTGTCTCTAGAGGGACACTGTCACAGCTGCAGCGAACTGTGTGTGTGTGTTTGCAGCATGTTTATGTATTTTTACATAATATTTGGTAGACTCTTTAACTCAAAATGCAGCCTTTGCATGCTTTTGTTATCTATATCATTTAGACTTGCAATTATTACTCCGTGTGTGTATCTTTGTAATATTCAACATACTGTCCTTCCATCAAGCTGCTGTGTGAGTATATGTATTTCATGTCTGCACACTAAAAATCAATACTGCATCACAGCAATTCACTGTCATCACAGATTTGTAGAAGGACTGACAAGATAACAGTTGAGATGAAGCACAAGTGTGACCGATACATACAACCAGCTCAGGTACAGGATGAACACGCTTTATAATGTAAAAGAAAAGACTTAAATGATTAAAAGAAAACAGTCAGTACTGTGAACTGCAGGCAAAACATATGCAATCACAATCTGGCAGGTTTGAATGATAGAAAGATCATACTTCAAGTATGCCGAAAGCGCAATCAGTTGAGTTTTTTTTTGTGTCAGGGAAGTGGGTAGATGGGACCAGCCAAGTCTGAAATGACCGCAAAGTTAAGGTTTTCCACTGCATTATCCACCTCAGCCTTGTTTACAGTTTGTTTTTGTCTTTTTTTTTTTTAAATAACAAAAGTTGTTTGCAAATTATAATCAGTGCACATTGTGATCAAATCTGATATCCAACAAACGGCATGTTTGTGTGTATATCACTGGGTATTTATTACCATGAGGTCAGCTCCCCAGTTGTGCTCCAAAAAGATGTTCCCCACTTCAGCTGGTCACACACCTCCACAGTTCAATGGCGACATTACACACATGCTGAATTTTGGTGTGCTGCATCTGTCACAGTAGTTTCACAGGGCACCGCTATGATTATCAGGTGATCCCACCTGTACTGAGGGGGCATGATCTGGAGCAGTAGAGGAGGAAAAGAAATGTACCTGGCACTGAGGGTACAGTCAAGTGGAGTTGATGTGTAACATGCAATGGAAAACCTGAGTGTAATTTAGAACGTTATATAAAAAAGGCATGCTGTTGAGCAGGTGTATGTGTTTTTATTTAAGAAGCAAAATGTAGAATTAAAAAAGAGATTAAGTGGAATAAATGAACTATCCGGAACATGTTTTGTACTTATTATGGCTACTGTTCACTCTGGATTTTACTAAACATTTCCAGTTAGATTTAGTAGATTCAGCCATCTGAGGTGTGACAAGTGTGATAGTACAAGCTGTGATGATTATTATAGCCTGAAATACAGTAAACAGCTTGCAATGTGTGCGTGTTACACTTAATAGACCTTATGAATCAAAATTACCAAACTACTTGTGAGACCACATTGCAGAGAGATAAACTGGGCATTTTCTGTCACATCTTCACTCATACAGATGCGGGCATGAAAAAGTTCCGCCTTTTTCTGCCAGAAGTGGTGCAGCTATAGTGCACTATTACTGCACTATCACTGGCTGAACGATTTGTCCCGTGAATACGTCATCATGCACAGTGTCCAAACTTGGCGTGTGGAAACGTCCTCCTTCCGGGCATTCATTTATGCTCTGAAATCGTTTCCCCTGGGCACACAGTGCGATTGAATTATGCAAACAAGTTGTTGGTAAGTGGCTGGCAGTCGGCAGAAAGGGGAACTTTTTCATGCCTGCATCTGTATTTACTCAAAAAGCAAGTCACCACCAAAGGTAAAGCAAGGGTAACATACTGCAATATTTTTTTGGACCACCTTGAGCTTTGATTTCATCAGCATTCACTGTGGCATTGATTCAATGAGCTCTTGCAATGTTACATTTATTTCCATCCACGGTTGCATTCATTTTTCAACATGATGATGGGAGAGTCCAACCACTGCACAAAGCCTTCTCCAGGACATCTCAAAAATCCCAGTGGGGTTCAGGTCTTGACTCTGTGGTGGTTAATCCATATGTGAAAATGGTGTCCCATGCGCACTAAACCACTCTCTCACAATTTGAGCCCGATGAAACCCTGAATTGTCTTCTTGGGACATGGTCGTGCCTTCAGGGAAGAAAAAAAAAATCCATTGATGGATTAACCTGCTCATTCAGTATTTCAGGTAGTCAGCTGACCTCATTCTTTAGACACATTGGCCCTCATTTATCAAACGATCGTACGCCGAAAATCTGTGCATATGACCATTTCCACGCAAGACTCGGCATTTATCAATTTGGACGTGATCGTAGGATACGATCAAATCTCACGACAGCTCTGAGTTCATGTATGCAAGTTTGAGTCAATGAGGGTTTGCAGCGCAGCACAGCAGAACATGAAAATATTTATTGACCAAACCGCAAACTGTCATTTGATAAGTATTCACATATCCAGCACTAACAATGAACCCATTTGCAAAGAAAAAGGAAAAAAAGGCCATGTTGAGTGCATTCCCAAAATTACAAAAATAGCTGTAACTGAATTTAATTCCTCCATTTATCTTCACAAATTATTATAATCATTAACATGTTATAGTTCTAGGAGACAAGTGCTTTTCACTCTTTGTGCATCTCATCAGCCTGCTGGTAAAACTACCACATAGGAGCGGAGGTAGGCATCAGTACGCACACACGCGCAGGTGCCCAGGTGGAGCGCTGCTTCGGGCTGGTGGGCAGGTGGGTGTCAGACCAGCGGGATGAAATGCTGCTTTAGACTCAGAGAAAGTCTGCAATATACACTCCTCTCCTGTGCATCGCTCGGACAGCTGGAGAGTTTTGATGCGCAGTCAGAGGGGAAGATTCACCCGGAGCCGCTCTGCAGCCCCCACTGGGCTATACGGAGGAGACCGGAGCTGATCCGTCATTTCTAATAAGTAATCTACCTTAAAGTTGTATAAGTGCTCAATCAGTAGACTTTCCCTTAGCTTTGCTAATGCAAGTCATCTTCTCTTCTGTCCTTGTCTGGGTCAGGCTCGGATCCGACCAGCCTCCACCTGTTAGTGTGCCGCAGTCGTACTCATGACAGGTGGGGGCCGGTGAAACAGCTTTTGGTGGCGAGTTTCATATTGGGACCACTTTTTCTTGACCCATTGGCTAAAGAATTGTGACGTTGCCATCGGATGTGGGCTATTATTAAATTTCATAACTAATAAAACGAATAAACCATAACAGCCAGGCTTAGATTGAGACTTTTATTCATATCTCAGCGGGTCGTTCAACACCGGTGAGGCTGACTGACCCTCTTCAGTGCGCATTTTAGTGCATGTCTCTGACTCCGGTTTTTAAGCTGCCAAACAGCACCTCTTTATTCTTCCCCACCTCACAAATGAGGAATTCTGTCTTGATCCCCCCAAAAGTTTCTTTGGGTTTGGCAGAATCTCTCCTCTCCACGGTTCAACCTCACTGGGCGAAGCCTCATAATCATGCATATTTAAGGCCATAACCGTGGATGTGACATTTAAATGACGATGGATTTCAGCCGTGGTATTTATCAAGACTCTTGTTCGTACGACGAGATTGGTCCGATACAAACGTTTTAATAAATCACACGTGAGTCCAATTGTACAATCCTTTTTACGATCAGATGTGCGAACATTTCTACGCTCGTTTGATAAATGAGGGCCATTATGTTGCTGAACCGAGAACTGAACCTAAACCAGACCACCTGACCAACCCCAGATCATAGACTGCCTCCACAGTCTTGTAAAGTACTGTAGGCACTAGGCATGGCTGCCAGCTCCTGCAAGTTCTTGTCCTCAGGGTAAATCTGGACTTATCAAACCACATGACCTTCATGAATTGCTCCAGAATCCAATTTTTACAGTATGCTCCCAGTATGCTATGGTTAGCCTCACTGATTAGTGTTTTCTAATGGCTACACATCTGCTCAGTCCTAAACTCTCAAGTTCCCTTCACATTGTTCATGTGAAAATGCTCTAGTTTCACTATCAAACATAGCCCTGAGTTCTACTGTTGTTTTTTTCTGCCAGCTGATTTCACAAAACCTTAAAGTGATCACCAGTCATCATTCATTTCTTCCTCAAAGATGAAGGTTCCCCACTATCCTTCCAGTTTTTAATGTATTGGACAGTTCTTAACCCAGTTCAGTAGTTTCTTTTGCTCCTTAGATGTTTTCTTTGCTTATTGCCAATGACTTCACCATTATTAAACAGATTACCATCTTTTCCACAACCACAGGATGTGTGTTTTCACATACTTTTTTTTTTTAATGAAATACCCATAGCATTAGTTGGGGTTAAATAACTTCTTGCTAGCTGAAAGATAATTCCCCAACTGTAAATATCCAAAAGGAGACTTGCACCTGTTTGCTTAGTTGAATCAAGCGGTGGTTTTATTTATTTATTTATTTGGTGCAGGCAGTGATATGTGCTGAGATCAAGCACATCGGGACGATGCTCGCAACAAATTGCACATGTTCCTGTCTACGTAAGCTTTCTCAGTCAAGATGTTACTGATCATTTTCTCATCTCTTTTAAACTTCCTATTTTCTATGTGCTTGACCTAGCTAAGTCTTTTAATATTTTTGACTGGAGCAAATCTTGGATTTTCCAATCTAATTTACAAGATAAAAAAGATAGAAATCTTCTGGTCACAAGGCTGTTTTGTTACTGGAGCTTGTTACTTTGATGTTGACATCGTGCTCATCTCAACACATCAGCTCTGATATGGTTTTCTAAAATGTATTGAGCCTGACTGCTGATTTTCTGAGACTTTTCTCTTGTTTATTTATATTTTCACTCCTACTTTACAATTTTGAACAATATTTTGCTGTCTCAGAAAGGTTGCTGTCGAGATGATCTGTTGTCACATTTATTTTTCTTTACAAACCAAGCAGCGGCAAAATGCGCTCCCTCTCCTGTACTTAGTGACTTTTCCTTCGTATTCCATATTTTAAATTATTAACCAACCATGAGTCAGAAAAGCAAGCGAACAGGAAGTTCAGCATGGTCAAATATGGCTGCCAGCTCCTGCATGTTCCTCTGTGGGGAACTGAGTCGAGGGGCTGGGAATGGCTTCTGCTCCTGTGTGTGTACATGTCAGAGTGTGTAAGTGTACGTGCATGCGTAGGACAGGATGATGCATCATGCGGCACTAATCTGAATATTTTAGCAGGAAACAACAGCAGTGTTTTCTTCTCTTTCTTTCATCATTCTCCCCCTTTTCCCCTTTTTATTAAAAAAAATCCTGTTTGTCATCACATTTACTTGTGGTTGCTGTGATGCAGAGGAAAAAAAAAATCAAGTAATGGAAGCAGACTTTGCTTTGAGTGCAAACACATGGTTTTCTTGTAGCCTGTATATGCAAATGAAATCAGAGGGTAGACAGCTGGGCAG
Source organism: Atherinomorus stipes (assembly GCA_023101725.1). Lineage (NCBI taxonomy): Eukaryota > Metazoa > Chordata > Actinopteri > Atheriniformes > Atherinidae > Atherinomorus > Atherinomorus stipes. Next base: position 128,050 of record JALJCO010006862.1, read on the forward strand.
GGCAGGACACAGCACATGCACACTCACGTACACAAGTGTATACACACTTGCAGACTCACGAACACACATAAAGAGGTTCCTGTTTCTGGAAGGCTGATGAAGAGTCATTGCAATTGTGATTCAAGAATGAGGTTTCTACAAGGGATAACATTCTGCAGCTTTCACATAATGCAATTTACTCACATCCCCTGCATCTTCAGTGTAAATAACGTGTCTATGTCCTCATGTCGCCATAATCCTTGAATACACGATACACATTGTGAAGTGTTTGCCTTTTTACTTAGTATTCATCGTAATGGCCCGCAGCATCTTTGCTTGTGAGAGCCTCTCTAAGACCTGATAAGTTTAGCTTCATTCCAGCTGTGCAAGAGAGATGTGTGTGAGAATGAGAGAGAAAGATAGCAGAAAAAAAGAGGGAGAGAAGGGCGATTCCTGTTTGACTATGTGAGTCCCAAACTTGCCAGTGGAGACTCTTTAATTCCATTACTTACTGTACAGCACTTGGGGAAACAAACATAGCTTAAGGTTTAAACCATTCTAAAACACTTTAACACACTCCCACACACCCACACATACGCACAAGTCTGCTTGGACTCTCCCTCATTTGGCTGACCATACCATGAACTTGCCTCATCAATAATCTCATAAACACAATTGGAAACTTAAACCGTATGCACATGCACGCTCACAGGCCAGGAAAAGCAGGTATGTTCCAGGTTCATCTGTGCTTCATTTCTCATTCCTCTGTTTTTTTTCCTTTTTTACTCTGTTCAGTATTTCTTCTTTTTTAATTCTACCATACAGGAAAAAGAAGCGATTCACTACTTGTCGTTTGTTTAGCATGAAAATTCTTAGCTAAAGCTGCAAAAATAAATATATTTGACATTTTCAAATTGGTACTGTCAAATTGGTGTTGTCAATTGTTGTCCTTCTGCCATTTGTGCTTGACACACAAGATGTATATAAAGACAGACGGGCAGTTCTATCCGTCTCCTGCATCAGTTACTTGCATAATTTGGCACATTTTCAGCCTCCTAGTAGATCCATTACTCAACGCAGAAGACAGACAAATACCACCAGAAACCACAGGGTCAGTGTTGAGCTGTAAACCCGGCATGCGACCAGGGAAAGGAAAAAAACAGAGAAGAAGAGGGGGGAAAAGAGGGAAAGAAGAAGAAAACAACAGCTGTACGGTTGTAGCTTTAGAAGAAAGACTGTGTGAGTGTGTTGGGTGGTTGTAAACAACTTTATAGCAGTGCACCGACTGAAGTTTGAAACTGACATGAGGTTGCAGAAGTGAACTCCGAACTCAGCTCTGCCCAATGAATAAAGGCACCGGCTCATAGCAACATTTGAAATGGATGGCGCTATTTGCTTACGTAAGAGAGCATTAATGGGCCTTTAAAACACAAGTGATTTTACAACTTTGCCATAAAAGCTAAAAAAAAAATTACAGTATATTGTTTGGGAGGTATGTCCTCACAGTCGTCACAGTAATTGGATAATCTCTGATTGCAATTGTTTAACCTATTTTTAATGTTATATCTTTATTTGCACTATAATTGGGAAAATAACAAAAATCAGTAATGACACTAGACAGTAACAAAAACAAAAACCCTATGACAGTTTATAAAGAGCACCTGCCCATTTGCAAAACTTAAGAAAATAAAATAAACCCACAGCAATTTTGTAGCATAACTGAATCTTAGAAAGAGAAATGTCATATTTCCATCACTATTTACATGTTTGCCATTCACTCATCTGCTATGGTTTAATGGCATCAGATGTTTATCTTGGGGAGCTTAGCTTGTGAAAAATGAGTGTTTGCATTTCAAGGAACTTCTGTTGACTGTGGATTTAGTTGCAAAGCTGAACACCACTGCATCATTGTGCACACATTTTGGTTTTAAGCCAAATGAGACAGGAAAATTGGAGGAGGCAGCTTCTTGTATTAGCATGAAAAGGATTGTGGTCAAGTTCCTGTCCAAAGCAAACTGAAAAAAAGTCACTATCAAATACAATTAGATTAGTTTTGGGGTTTTGCCTGGCTTAGACAAGAGAGACTGGTTGGCCTCTTGTTAGTTTCAGTCTTTTCAAATATTTTGCAACATAAAGACCAACCATCAGTCTAATCATCAAGCTGAAAATGCACTAACAACATCTTTGTACCTCATGCCACCCACTGGGATAAAGATTGAGCTTGGAACTAGGGGTGTTTATGTTTAAAAAATTTTCTACACATGTAATCAGGACTACTGACCATTGCGCCGTCAGCTCGTCATTACACGTCAGAGATTAATAATCTTTAGGTTGCAGATGGTGACGCCACCTATGCATTCCACCATACTCCCACCATCATACTGAACTCAGAGCAGAATACACTGTAGTAGAGCCAAAGTAAGGTTATGGATATTTATGATTTTAATCCCCGAGAACTGAAACGATTCGACAAAAAAAGTCTCTTTTATTGGGTTCGATCCAAACGGAGTCCCCGCAGAAGATTTCACACAGCTAAATCAGCTGACCGGATTTTTCCTCCTTCTATCAGATACATAATAACCCGTCTTCATACACAGTAGAAAGAAATCTTTCACAAGCAGAGATGTCTGTCAATGTGTCACAGCTGGCTGGGCTGACCCAAAAATATGGAAATGTTTTAGCTGAGAGAAGCAAGTCGTGTTCTGGTGATCAACTTTATGTAAACAGCGGCTAACACAAGCAGTTAGATTTTCTGCGAAACACATGCATTTGTCACAGTAAGTGTCTGATCGGATACTTGTTCATGACTTAATTTTCTGAAAAAATATACATTAAACCCAGTTAGCAACAACTAAAGCAAGCTCTCCTAACTAGCATTGAAACTCACCCGTTTCCACTGCACAGATGCAGTCGGCGTCTGATTAGTTCTGATCACTAAAAGCATCTCTGACGATGTCCGTCTTCGCTAATCCATAAAGAAATATCTGTCACTTCCGGCTGCACAGTTTATGGATGGATCTCTGACGGCTAGAATAGAGTCGCTACAGCACCACAAAGCAGCGCCGGTGCTCTGCTGTTGTTTGATGCCACCGCATCCCCGAGTCAACATGAAGTGATGTGACAGACTGTGTCTGTGTTTATTATATATAAAAATATCAACGGAACATTGCGCCCCATGCATCTATTATGTATGTGGATAGTTAGTTATTATCTGAAGCTTTCAGGCAATATTATCCCCTAAAAATATTGTATTGGTGAGAAATGAAAGAGCAGGAAAAAAATGACTAAATGGTTCTAAACAGTTGTGATTTACTATCCGTGTACTTGATTACATGTGTAGACGTTGACACCCCTACTTGGAACAATCTTTGGAGGATGAAAAGCAAGATTACAACTTAACCAAGTGCACATCATTTATGTGTTGATTTTTATTTGCACAAGCATAAACAATAGCTTGTGACAAACTGTAGAAGCTGCAGCTGCAGCTACAGACATGACAGGAAAAGGCAACTGTTTCACATGTGTTTGGTGCATTTGTGTTTTAAACATTGTTTGCAGAGAATTTATACCCACATGCAGACTCACAATTCCTAATTACACATATATTTATTACAGGTATTTAGCCATATTGTTATATGGCTAAATTTACTAACTTGTTGCCTTGGAAACACTAAAATAGGCTTTCTGCCAGCTAGTTAGCACAATGGAATTATAGACACGTGTGTGTGTCAGTGTCAGTATGTGTGTTGCACACAGCAGTGGAATTGTGGGTATGCTCTCTCCACGTGCTGTGTTGCCTCTCTGTTGTCTCGCTGCCAAGATGCTGATAGCTTCAAGATGTATGAGAGTGTGAGACTAAAAGGAGACTTTAGAGGGAGGAGGAAAAATGACACAAAGTGTACGAAATGCAAAATAACATGGGGCAGAGACATCCTGCTACTGCTTGCTTGACTGAAACCTAGCCCTACCAATTCACAGGAGACCCACAAATCACCCGTGCTGGTTTTAAAAGGCGAAGTTAACCTTCTCCAAGGAGGCTGTTTAAAAACGAGCAAGTGAGCTCAGTGCAGTTAAAGAACTGCACTATGCAGCATGTTCCTACTGTGTGACTGTATGCAGTAAAGAAGAAAAAAGTTTAAGAAATGCCAAGATGTGTTGAGAATAACATACTCAAAGAAGATGCAGTGATTTTATGCACTAAAATTTAGATTCAATCATATTAAATTAGATTAAATTAAACACTCATTTCATGTTAAAATCTTGTTCCAAAATTATTAGCATTAGCATGCTTCTCGAACAGCCTTTAACAGTCATCTCTCTGGAGCCCACAATGCGTCGGTGAGTTCAGTTAAAATAATGATTCAGTTGAACTCAACAGGGTTAAATTTCTATTTGTAAGTTAGTCCAACACTTATCCACAGATTTTTTTTTACCTAAAACTCACAAACACGAAACAAAAATGTATAGGCTATTTCTTTGTACAGAGGACAGCTGTTTAAAAGCTTTGTAAGGGTGGATGGGACTGTTTGGAAATTATTTACCTCAGTTAAATAGTCACCCAATACACTGCCACTTAAGAATGGCTTTAGTTGGACCTAAGGAAAACTGGGAAATATAAACATCAAGAGCAGAGGTACACTGAAATACTTGCAAACATGTCTACATCTTTTTTGCAATAAGCAGAATAGCAGCGCACATCTGTAGGACCTTCAAAGCTTCCCAAGAGATGAAATCTCTGCTAAGCTTTTTTATAGAGCCAATCTCCCACTTCAGAGGCCAAAATCTGCTAAAAATATGAAAATATATATTTAAAAAAGTGGCAAGATCATGGCGCTAATCCTACTAAGCTTTGAACAAGAGCCCAGAATGTACTGTGAGTCCCTGCCCACAGGGGGAAGGAGAAGGCAAGAGACAGAGTCTATTTGTATGTGTGAAACTGTGTGTCCCGCAGGTCTTGCAGCCCATTGTTAGCCCCTTCCACTTGTATGAAATAGACTCCAGTTTCATTGCTCACTTGTATCTATGTGTGTCATAATTATGAACTCATGTGCAGACTTGTTTATGTGTGGATATGCATGTTTTTATGTACATGCTTCTTTGAATTTTGTTTCTTTTTGATGATAAATAAGATTTAGAAGCACAAATTCCTAATTACACAAATATTTATTACAGGGAAAGAGTTTTTATGTGGCTAAGTGTCTCACTGTACAAAAAAAAATGTGACATGTGTTCCTGAATCAAAAGGCACACATGTTACTATATGTTTAAGCTAGGGTTGGCAATGTTGGAAAAACGGTTCGAGCAAGCAACATTTTTAAAAAACACACCACCCCGAAACCACGTCTTCACAGTGCAGGGCCATGAACGCCGATGTTTTAAAAGCAGGTTAATTATAACAGCCAAGTGGATAGCTCGTTAGCTTGTTGGTAAACAGCTGACGGACCACGTTTCTAAAAGCTTAAATCTACTCACCTCCAACTCCTTCTGTGGTGTATAAAGTCCACACTGCAAACGTCAGCGCCTCCAAGACTTAATCCTTATCTGTTGTTTTGTTTTGTTTTTTTTGGCGCAGCAGCAGTTAGCAGTCTGTTAGCTATATTTGTTTACAGTGAGCGGCGCACAGAGCGAGTCACGTGGGGGACGGAGGGGAGGGACCGAGACGAGACATAAAGGCATCAATTCATTCTTTCTATAAATTGCGAATGACCAATTCCTGCCTTTCGGTGTGAATGGCCGGGGTTGGTCAGAGTTTTTACAGAACTGCAGCTCTCACAGAGGTCTGACTTTTTTCCTTCTTTTTATGATGTATTGACTACTGACAGGATGAAAGGACCATTTCACCCAATATAACAAAAAGTGTTTCTGAACAGGATTACCAACTCTGGTTTTAATATATTTATATCTCATACATATAGCTTCTAGGTACTGTATATAAAGGTTTATTACATAAACCTAGCCTAAGGTGAGGACATTTGTTTTTGTTTTTTATTTCTGTAATTAAATAATATCAATGGGTGTTTTGTTGTACATGGGACAGCCTGATTTTTCACCTTTGCAATGAGGTACTGTATAACTCTTAAGGTTCCAGTTCATTGGTAAGGTGCCTAGCTCATTGGAGAGCATAACAAAGAAGGGAGGACCACAATGATAGTTCTTAAATAATTAAATAATTTGTTAAAGTACTCAACAAAAATAACTCAGCAAAATAACCAACTAAGTATCAAGTCAGCCATTAGTAATGTAATGAGGGTGATGGGTGCACTGGAATTGTGTGTTCTAAACTAAATTATGTGTAAGGAGAAAACCAAGACTAAACTAAACTCAACACAACCAAACCATACCGAAACCAGGACCAAGACAGAGCCCAGCAGGCACCTGCCTTCCAGGAGGGAGAGGGGGGGCATTTTGGATTCCCTGTGCTTTTAAAAGCTCCAAGCAGGTGAAGCCAATCCTCTAACAAGGTGAGAGGGGCAGGCTCTCCAGGAGGATCTGAAATGAGGAAGCAAAAGGCAGGAGCAGGAAAACCAAGGCCTGTGGCCATCACACCTCCCCCCATGAAACAAAGACCCCCAGTAACAGGGTCTTTGGAAAACTAACACGGCGCTCTGGAAAGCACATCAGCCAATATGTCAAAATAAACGTATAGGGCTGAAGAAAAAGTATCCAGCGCATGAGTCTATGGTTAGCATTCTGCATACTAGCCAGAAAAGTTACGTAGCAGACTGGCACTGACAGTCCCACATACAACTCAAAATACTTCAATGCCCAGATTAAGGCCAGTGTTTCCTCCTCAACAACTAAGAAGTTGAGATGGTGATGGTTAAACTTGCGTGAGAAGAAACAGACCAGATGCTGTGGAATGAGCAACACAGTTAACTGGGAGGGTAGTGCGCTTCAAAAATTCACCAATCCTCTGCAATGTACTCCTGTGTTCAACTAGTTTATGGAAAATTGCCACTTTACATTAAAGGCAGTGTAGTGGATCTTGGAAAAACAGTTTGAACAAGCTACATTTGAAAAAATGTACACCCCCTGAAACCACGCCTCCAAGGCACAGAAACGCATACGTGGATGATTGTCGGTGACCATAACTGAGAACAGCCAAGTGGCTAGCTCGTTAGCTTCCCAGCAAACAATAGAGGAACCACATTTCCTAAAAGTGATAATTATCTCAACTCCAACTTCTTCTGCGACGTAAAACATCCTCACTGCAAACACCAACACCTCCATGACTTGATCCATATCCGTTTTTTTCTTTTTAAGAACAAACAGCGGCACAGATAAGGGCAGCGAGCTACCATGTTCTCTCGGTTCGTCTGCACCGTGAGATGCTCACGGCGAGTCGCAAGTGTGTGCGAGGACGGTGGGTGCACGACAAACAGCAGTCGAGTTTGATGGACATAAGAATCATTCAATCAATCAGCAGGCCATTAAACCCTATCCGATGAAATGAATTTCATCGGATAGGGTTTTTCCAGTCCTGTACGTTCCACAGGTGATTATTTATTTTTTATTTTTTTGTGTGAGAACATGTAATTAATTGTCTGCAATTGGGGTGCGAAGAAGACTGTAAGCAATATTGTAAAAAAAAATGCTCCTGGAAAACAACAGTTGTGCTGAGTGTTGATCATTTTAAAAGATGTGTTTGAAAAAGTTTGACTTGTAGAGAGCTTCATAGGGCGGTACAGCAATACTACAGTACATTATACTGTTTGGTCTGCTTAGATAGTGCAGGCTGTTTGGAGCAGTGTGAACATGCATTTGGATTCGGTCTGCCTGCAAGTGAACAGGTCATACAGTGGACCAAAGAGAGGGGGAAGTGATATAACATGCTGCCTCTCCTGCTGCTCATATTCAGGTGAAAACTGCATTCGCTTTTAACACCAAAGTAAAGACAGAAACCCCAAGATTGAATATATTTTTGTTGCTCCATTGTTAACATCCAGTAAACAAGCTGTTTTTAGCCCTGGCCAATCAATGAGAAGGATTTCTTTATTTTTTTTGGGGGTCAGTGGTTGTTTCAAGTAATATTGCCCCCTAGTGAGCAGCTGTTGTAACTGCAACACATGGTCAAAGTGGTTTGGTCCACATGAGTAAAGTACAATGTGAAAACAAAATATTTTGGATTTCCCACCCAATCAAACCTCGTCCCCTGGGCTATCCTAGTGTGAATACACTCTCCGACACTTCACGAAAGAACAAGGTACCACTTTAAAGGGATTTTAGATGTGTAGAAAGCAGTTAACAGCATTGGTGGCTGATGGCTGATGGTAGCAGACTGGATCAGGTGGGCCAGCTGTGAAAGCCCACCCTGCACCAAACTACAAACTGAATCTTTTCTCATTGTGATTGAGTGGCCCCTTCAGCAAGACAATTAACCTCTTCTTCTTCAGTCACGCTACTAGGAGGCCAAACACAAAGGCCTGCGGTTAGTTGAGAGTGTGATGTGACAACATGCTGGTAGAACCAGGTTGCAGAAGGAGTCTGATGTGCTAACAATCTGACCACATTCCTTTTTTTCTCTTTTTTTTACTCTGAGCCAGAGTTAATGTATTTGGCACAAACAGTTTAAGCAAATCTGCTTTCAAAGAGGAGGCTTCAGGCAAAGGAATCAATAAAGCTCATTGGCACACATTCTATTTTGTATCACAGGTTTGCTGATAAAAAAACAAACAACAAAACACCCTCCTTCTCCTGTTTTCCTCATTACATAAAGTATCTATTTTCCAACGTTATGTAGTTTATGTGGTCTTGAGTGTATTTGTGTGCACCTGGCTTGTGCATACAGTATGGTGTGTGCCTACAGGTATGTTGAAGTATCATATGAACCCTAATAAATCAATTTGTCGAGTTCTTATTAACCTTGGTGCCCTTTGCTGTGCTTTTAGTGTATCAGCAATACCATGAAATTCCCTATCTAGCACCACGTTTGCGTCTTGCTTTCTCCGATACGCACACACACACACACACGCACGCACACACACACACACACGAGAGATGGCTGCTTGATAAAACAACAGTAAGTGTTTGTGTTTGGAATAAGGAGAGAAAAAACAGGTGCTCTTTAATGCATCTAAGGCTTAGCGCTACACAAACACCCCTCTAATACATTTTCCACAAGCACCTGCTCTTCTATCCTCCACCTCTTTGCATTAATCTGTTTCTTCTTTTTAATTGTAATCACCCTTATCTGTTCCTCGCCTGTCCTCTCCTTGCTTCTTCTGCCCTGACAGCCATCTTGGCTCCAGGTGGCCAGCAGAGACCTTGCCCCTTGGGTCAGTTATTCCTGCCAGCTGTAGGGAGATTGATGAATCACAGGTTCCATGGCAGCTTCAACGGTGTCTCCGAGGGGGCCGGCGTGGCGGACAGGCTCCATCGAACACCAAGCAAGCAGAACTAATGGGCATGCTCTGGAGGAAAGGAAGGAAGGAAGGATGGAAGGAGAAGCTGGCGTTTATGTAGGTGAATATGTTTGACAGATAAGCTGAAAGACACAAAGAAAGGTTGGGAAAATAGAGAGGTTTTGAAAAGGAAAGAACATTTAAATAGGGAATTTGCTCATCGATGCAAGGCTGTCAGTGTGCTTGAAAAAGCTCACACGGGATACAGCACAAGGGCAGGCAGTAGAATGAGAACAAGATTTATGAGGTAGAGGTGTTGTATTGAAGGACAGAAGGGGAACAGAGAAAGACAGCAAGAGGTGATGATTAAAAACATTATTTGAATGCTAATGACTCTGAGAGCTTGTTGATTTATTGATACTAACCCTCAATTCAGATGGATGCTAATATCAAAGCTAAGGTTATCTTTTTTGCTATGCTGCAAGTAGGAAGTGAATATAACATAGCTGAAGTTTGTCCTAGACCATTTTATCCTTTGAGCCTGCTCCCTGATTGTTTCCTACAATTATAGCTTCGCTTTTTCTATATCTGTACTCATTTTAGGCCCTTTGTTCCTTCCTGTTGCTCTTGGTTGTTCCCTCCTCTCCAGTGTTTCTCATTGGTTTGTCCTCACATATCAGCACAGCCTGAAGGGCAGGTGTGTTTCCATTTTTACAATCTCATCACGTTACTTTGTTGGGGCACTTCCATATCTGTTCATGGCAGATTGTTTGTATGACCGAGCCTCTATATATTTGTATGTCATTGTGTCCAGACAGGTACAGTGTGTCCTTTCTCCAGGGGCGTGTCTCTACGTCTGCTCGACCTTGTGACATCACCCTCTAGCAAACCGTTAGGACTCTTTGTCCTACAGATGTTTTTCCTATGAATAAAGGAGGTTCAGGTTGCCATGGTGACAAGCAGTTCTCCAAAGTCTTACGTGGGAAGCAACCCAACCTAGCTAATTGGCTAGGTTTACATACACACACCAGCAGTCCTGATGTCAGTGAGGCTGATTGGTTTCATTTGAATATTTTCACTGAAGATCAAACACCATTATCAGACCGATTTTCAGGACAGTTTAATCACCTCTTTTAGATAGCTATAGTGGATGATACAACCCAAGTGTTTCTAAAGGAGTGCCTGTGTTCTTATATAAATTTCACTCATTGTGAAACGAATAAGATCAATTCTTGTACACCCAGCTGCAGCTGCAAGGCTACATGCAGATTTGTCTAATATACGAGTTTTTGTTGATGCTCAATACCTATTGATTGTCACTGACATTAATCCTTAGTGTGACAGACACATAGCTGCAGGCTGAAATGGGGAGCATTTACTTTCAAGCTGCTGAACCATCTCAGCCACAAAGAGCGCCTGATTGAGGCAGAGTAGGAGTAAATGTGAACCTAGAATCTTTTTGTAGTTGCCTCTCCCATACAAACCACAAAAATCCCAGAGAACATGAAATGTCGATAGTTAGCAAACTTATGATACAACTAGGCTATATAAAGTATTATTATGTCCACCGCTCTTATTTATTGTATCAGCACTAAGACTGTGGCAGTGGCAGATGATTACATAGCAGGCCTGCAAGTTGTAACATACAGTAGCAACACAAAAAAGAACCTGGATACAGTTTCTTGTCTGAATTAACTTCTAAAATTGAAAAGATTCTCTACATTTAATTGATAATATATTGATAAAACATCTGCAAACTGTAGCAACTTAGTTATTTTATAAATACAGTATACAAGCCTATACATAATGTTAAGGAACCAACTTGCCATACTGTTTAAAGCTTTAAAGCCAAACAAATGGTAATCAGGAAATCATTCTTGCATAATCTGTGACTCACTAATGCTCTGATGATAGTCGTAAAACTATGACATTTAGCACATGGCATTTATACAAAATCCCAGAATTTTTCATTGCTCTCACTCAGAAGTGCTGTTTCATTCACACAGAGATGGAAATTTTATGAAGCCTTGAGAAACAGAAAGCAACATGCAAGAGTCAGTCCATTTGAGGTTTATACGCCTTCAGTCCAGATCAGTGAGTCTTCATCACTGTGACAAAATCAGGATCAATGGCTCTATGAGTGCCAACAACATCAAACCATCTTAAACGTTGTTTAAATATAAGTGCTGTACCTCACAACAGCCTAGAGTAAATCTAACACAAAGCTTTTACATTGTGCTGCTGTTTAATTTTTACGGTCATTTCTGATTTCTTGTTGGCTATACACACGCTTCTTTTTAAGATCACATCATTGTCTAGTTTTGTCCTGCACTCATGTAAATCTCAACGCAAAGACATTTTCAGTCCATTAAGTTTTTTTTTGTCTTATTTCTGACAAGATCTAATATTTCTAGTGTTTAAAGATCAGCAAATATAAATAATTTGGATAAATGTGAGTTGTTTTTTTATGAAGGGAAAATGAAGAAGTTTCATCTTGCATTTCATAATAATCATCTTTCGAACAGGCAAGAGAGAAAAAGCCTAGAAAAGTCAAGCAGTAGATACAAAGCCTGATAATGATGAAGGCATGGAATGTGAGAGCTGGTCAACATGCCAGACTCAGCGGGAGTTTACATTGCAACACTGGGTGGATGGTTAATGAGAGGCCAACTCTCACACGTTCACTGGTAGACACACGCTCACACGGGGTCCAGAGCTGAGCCAATCTTAATGATTCAATCAAAAGCTAATGTTGGCGTGCAAGCCCAGCTTTCACAAGTCACTAGTGCAGACACACAGACAGAGTTGCACTAAACCAAAAGCATTACAGAGAAAGTTTCTAAAGAAAGTTTTAATGGAGCTGAACCAAAGAAGGAAGCAGATGTGTATACAGAGGTTTTATGTCCATGTGGCAAGAAATGATAAAAGAAGAACATACAGACTATCTCATCATGTGCTGTGTGTAATACTCAAAGACTGTAAAAAAAAAAAAATGGACGTAGCATCCGGCTACAAACGGAAAAAGTGAAGCCAGTTGGGGATTATCCACCGTCACCATCTTGCTGTGTCACGTGTGTTGTCACTCCCGGAAAATACTAAAAAGGGGCAAACACAGGGCTGAGCCAAAGGACAAATGATTGACAGGTAAGCTAATGCTAACCAAGCTAAAGCTGAAGTGAACAGGAACAAATAAAATAGGTGGTGTAAATGTAAGTCAGACTTGCTGTTGACCAGCGAAAGACTGCCATTGTGCAACTCTGCTACAGGCTGAGGCCTTTCTGGGAGCAAGCAGGGAGCTAACTATTAGCCTCCATGGCTAAAATCAGCACCTGGTCTGCCGCATGCTAATCAAAAGGACGCCCCTAATTATGTGTAATTTTAAGATTAAATAACATCTAAATAGATGAGTTATAAAAAAGAATTCACCCCCCTCACAGTTGACATGAAGGTAAACTTGACTCATTACCTATTATGATTTTTTGAACCAGGCTGTAAACATGTTTATTTGTGCTGTGAAGTTGGCCTTTGTTTTTTTTTTTTTTTTAGCATGGGAGTTTATGGAGATTTGCTCTGTTTTGGAGCCAGCCCCTAGCATGTAAAGAAAGAACTACAAATTTTTAACTATGCTTCCAGGTTTCACTTTTCTCCGGCGGAGTTTGCCCCTTGGTAATACCACTATGCCTGAGATTTAGTTTGACTCATTCTAAGCAAATAAACACATAACAGCTATTCTAGTGCAGCGATTACACATTAATAAAAACACAGTTTTGAATTACATGAACAGTAAATATCACATTATTCTGCTGTTGACCTCTGATTTTGTTACATACTGTACCTTTAAGGCTTTTACAAAATGCAAAGAAAACAAGAAAAACTGGTCAACAGAAGTCATTCTTATCCAGGATGAGGCGCTATATTCCAAACGATTTCTAACCAGGTCATACCTTCATGGTCAGTTTACATCCTGTGAATCAAAAAGTGATCTGTCTCAGGGAAACTCACTGACAGTGCTGAGATCATAAAAACAGCATCCAGAAAAAGAGCTTAAAAGTATTGGGAAACATATAATGGACATATAGTATATGTAATAAATGAAAGCAAGAGCACAGATATTTACAAAAAAAAATAAAGACAGAAAAAAAGAAGAAGAAAAAGTTGAAGAAAAAGGTTTGTGGTTCAAACTAGGATTTTTATTGTGTAGAGTTTGCATAGTCCTTCCATGGATGTGCAGATTCTCTCTGGCTGCTCTGGTTTCCTCCCACAGTTAAAAGAATAGGTTCATTTTGTTTTTAAATTCTCCATAGGACTGACCATGAGGGTTTATGTTTGCTCTGCGATGGACCGGTGGTCCATCCAGGCTGTACCACACTGCTCACTTGCTAGCAGCTTGGATAGGCTCCAGCTTACTTTGACCCTGCATGAAAATAAACAAGCACAGACACTCAGTGCATGGATAATTCAAACTATTAATTTAATCCCAGCATTTGTTTACAAATAAATTTAGCTTCATGTCAGCACCTCAAGTGACTTTCATCACTTTACTTTCTTTACATGTTCTGCCTGTTTTACCTTCACGTAAACCAAGTTGATTTAGATGTAAACTGCACTTTTGACTCAGTGTAGAGTATACGAACAGGTATACAAGTCTGTTTCCAAAGCAGATGGATGATGTCGGTATCCTTTAAAAACAACATTAGATAATCTGCAGCTCACCCAGACATCAAATTTAAAAGAACATGTATTATATGTGATTATAAATGCATAATTCTTATGTATATGGCTTAAGATGAATTTATGGATGCAGACACAATGTGATTTTTCAGAAGTCTGACCCTGCAGAGATTAACACCACAGAATGTGTTTTTTAATACATATCTCCCTTTTAGGAGATCCCAGCTACACAGATCAACCTTGCCTTTTGTGCATGTCTCTGGATTTTTCTGAATCTGTTATTATGTTTATTATGTGCAGCGGATGATGGAAAAATTGAACTTCATTTAAATAATTGAACTATTTCCTCACACAGTATTATGTAGAGGTAAATCTCTTCTTGTGAGAGATGAGAATTCTCTGCAGTGATCTTTTATACACAATTGTCACCAACACATCATGCTTGTTTGTTTTGTCTGAAAAAGATTGAAAATGAGCACATACCTGTAAAAAAAAAAAACTGCAAATTCTTTCAGTTTCAACATTTTATATATCTCTACTATATCTTATTATCAGTATAGTTATAATACTTTTTGCACTTTATAGGACACAAATTTCAGCATTACATCCAAGAGTCAGAAAGCACTCGTTTAAGGTTGTGCAGCATCTTTTTGTCAATCTACAACATTTCATGAAGGGAAAGGATGGTAATCTGTTAGAATGGTGAGGATCATTTTTAAGGACATTTGCACAAACTAAATATTAAAACTTCTAGTTTTATAATCAAGGTTTATATCTTCGTTTGTTCGTCCCCAGTGAGATGCCCAAGAGCAGTGTGTATCTTATTAAAGACTTCTAAATTAGAATTTAGAGTGATGGTTAAATGGAAGAGGTGCAAGCAGACATACACTACCTGCAAATGAAAAAACACATTTGTCCAAACTTTTAAATAGTACAATATGTGGACATGCAGATGGGATACCAGCAGGACAATTGCATTATCTCACTTTTACACGTAAACGTGTTGACACAGAAAGGTTGGAATTCTTCCAATATTTTTGGCATTCACATACATTATAAAATCTGTGCACAGGCACTTAAAAATGTGCACACACAAACTCATAAAAAACAGAACAGGCATGCTGCTTTTTAGCTGTTGTACTAGCTGAATCAGTGAAAGCACAAACCAGCTTAATGTTTTCTTTTCCCAAACATCACAGTCAGCACCAAACTCTCCTCTCCACCACTACACAGAAGTCACCTCCTGGCTGCATCATACTAGCAGTGAACCACATGCTGTTTTTTGTTTATATTACTGTGCCAATAAAGTTTGTCATAGGGGTCAATGGGTGTTGATGGGTCAGGAATTCTCTGAATACTTAATAAAATCACTTTTTCTAGCTTATACAGCTATCATTTTGCTCATTTCTTTTTTTCATTTTTCACCTGTGCATGTGAGAGTCTCACACTCATACACATAAGCTGATGTTTCCTTTAAGTGTGCTGTATTGACTGTTGAATATGGGAGCTGAATTTCTGTGTGGTCTGAGATAGCTTGTTATGTATGTGATGTCCATGTGTCTGTGTGTCTTTCATGTTGTTAATTATGGCCATGTCTGCGCTGGGCTACAAGCCACATCCATTGCGCTCCCCACTGAGCTGAGAGGAAAAGTGTAGGTGGTGTGTGTGCGCTTTGTTTGTCTTTGATTTGAGGAATGGATACAGAACACACAAACACCACACAACAAAACATATTTTCCATCTTTGTTTGCCTTCATCAGTGAATACTTTTCCAGAATTTGTGGGGGAAGAAGAGCAAGGGCAGGTGGTGGTTATTCAGTCTAGTTATGTTTTTATCTTAAGGGGAAAACCTCTTACTGTATGCAGCATGCAACAACGTTCTGCAGATAACAACAAAATCTGATGTGATTAATATGAAATGATGGCATAATTATTGGCAAAATGAATAACCATAGCAGGGGGAGCTTTAATACTCAGAGAAAATAAAAAGGGGAAGCTTGTCAGTTTAAAGATGAGTCAGATGATGCTGATCAGCTGAGAGCTGAGATGTGCATCTTCAGTGCTCTGCATAAACTCCTGTGATGCACTGCAGGTTCACCTTTTCCCTCCTGTCACTTTCTCCTCCAGCATCTTTCCACATCCTCTGATCATGTCCCAAAACTGTACTGCTTTCTTCTCTGCCAGCCTGTCTCAGAAATGTACCACATTTCTGACTGTTTGGGACACCGAGCTCCTCACTAACTAGAACAAGATTTATTTTTTCTGAAAAGATGCCCGAAAAAAAGGCTAGTCAAAGTGGTAAACAGGTAATAAAGTATGAAAGAACATCTGTTAAAACAAAAATATATATAGGACAGCTGATCAATTAAAGGGCAGAGGATAAATGAATGATAAAATACTAAAATATAAATTAATGATAATAATATAGAGATAAATGTCCTGACGTCAGATTTTCTCTGCAGGATTATTATGGCAAAATCCTCTCCAATAATGTCTCTTAAATAATGTCTTTTCTAATAGCAGGAAATTGTCTTTATCTCCTTTTTTCTGTGTTTTCTGCCTTTCTCTCCTCCTCTCCTTAACCCTACAGCTGTCTCTCATATCTGTGAATTACCACCCCTCTTTCCTCTTGTATTGGATCCCCCTGCAAGCATCAGAAATGTTTCACATTCAGTTTTCAAAATACTTATTTGAATGCACTTTACTCTTTTTTTAAAAAATTGGCAGGTTTAGTAAATGATGTTGAGTCTCAAGCTTTGTTGTGAAACCTTACCATTGACTCACTGT
Source organism: Atherinomorus stipes (assembly GCA_023101725.1). Taxonomy (NCBI): domain Eukaryota; kingdom Metazoa; phylum Chordata; class Actinopteri; order Atheriniformes; family Atherinidae; genus Atherinomorus; species Atherinomorus stipes. The sequence goes on from JALJCO010006862.1 coordinate 144,828, forward strand.
CCTTTCACTTGAATTCAGCCCACCAGATTTTAAACTTTTCAGCTCTGACATATGGGAAACATTTATTAATAATAAGAAATATTACTCACAACCCTGAAGTCACGCAATATATATGACAGCGTAAACACAATAGAAATAATAGATATAGAAATAGAAAATAAGAGCTGAAATAGACACCCAGATTAGTTTTTAAAAAGAAAGAAAGAGAAAAACTTATTTTATCTCCCAGGTCCTAATTAATAACAATTTCTTCCTTTTTTAATAGTCCTCATGGTTTTTTTTTTCTCCAACACTCTTGCTGTTATTTTAACCCATCAGTTAAGCTGTCCAATACTCCAATGTCCAATACTAAAAAACATGCCTAGGATATCAACAGGAGATGAGGCGATAACAAGCCCTCCCATATCTTAATTACATTCTTTTTCTATTTAACTTTTCTCTTTCTTGCAGTTAAGTTTGTCTTTTTATAGCTTGTGGATCGTGGTTTCAACAGTGCTACTATGGTAACAGCAGGGGAGTGGGTGTTAGCAGCTAATCCTGTTTGGATGTCATGGTGACATCGCTATGGTACCCAGTTGAAGAACGGCACAAGCTTCCTTCCTTTTAATCATATTTCATCAGTGAGGATTTGTCAGGTCAGGGGGTAAGATGCTGGGTTTTCTCACAAATCGGATTTGATTTAAAGTCATCATACAGTACTGTGGTTTCATCGTACTGTACACAGTTCCTCAGTTTCAGCTGAGAAAAAGCATGTCTGTTGTCAGTAAGTCTTGAAGGCTGTTTTGATCACCACTCTCTCCTTCACCTTGAATTGTGGATATATAGTTTTCTTGCAGTACTTAGAAGTATTAACAGATTTTTATGCTTACCTGGAGGCAAGGGATAGTATCTGCTGAGTGGATTGCTAGTTAAATGAATAATTAATTAACTGATTGGCCATTTTAAAATGCACATTTTTGTTTAAAACTCTTGTATACTGGGGATACTGTCACTGATTACACCATTAGAGATAAATTAAGCCTCATCCAGACACTGACTCTCTATTAATCTTGTAGCAACAGAACATGTTGATGTTTTATGAATAATCTCTCTGTTGCTTCTTTGTTGGCTAAAGCAAAATGATTAAGTCAGACCTGATAACATTTGCACACCTTTTTCAGTGAGCACAAACGTGAACTGCTGCAGTCACATCGGTAAGCATATGATCAGCTGTGAGGAACAAATAGCATCATTATCTAGTTTCTTTTCATCAATAAAAAGCTGCAGTACAGAGTTAATATTTTTCTCGTATCTGAGCCAAAGGATGGGTGTGGTGCAGCGACAGAGAGGGGCGAGACACAGGCAGGTGAACTTCAAGACCACCTGACAAGCTACATGTGGAGTCCTCAGCGAGGAAAGGCGGCCCTGTAGTAGCAGCTGATAAGTTGCTTCAGCTGTTACAAGCTGAATAAATGAACTGCAAATGTGATACTAACGCTACCGGAGCTTGATGAAGTGGATTCTGGTAAACATAGGCGCCCATTCCAGGGCCCAAGCATCCACGGAGAATAACAAGCACCCACACGGGATTGATGGCAATGTCAAAGCCTTCGCTGCTCCTGGCGAACAACGTCTGATGTAAAAGAAAGTTTGATCACTGCACGCAAAGAGCATAAACACTGATGTTCAGTGTTCATATTTGCACTAGATATTGAAAGTTTGAATTTTGTTGTTAACAGAAAAACCCCTGTCGAGCTTGAATGGTTTTCTCTTTTGTTAAGATAAGTTTTGCACAATAAATATTTTTAAAATGGCTTTCTAAACTTTTTTTTTAAGTGTTTGTCCTGCTGCCATGTATCAGTAACGTGAGTATGTTCAGAAATAGCCATTCTGACACACATATACAGAAGAAAATAATATCCAAATGATATTATTTTCTTCTAATATGAAAAATAACATACAGTAGTATTTTTAGCTGCTTTCTTAGCTCTGTCGTGTCTGACTGTGAAGCTCTGAGGCTTTTGAGTACCTAATAATACTGTAATAATAATAATGATGAATTTTATTTGAAAAGCGCATTATTATAACACCCAAGGACAGTAAGCCAAAACACTAAAAACACAAGAAATAATGGGTACCACAGATTGATGCATATGGACTTCAGTGGAATAAGACTGCCTGTACAGAAGAATTTTGAGTCTGGATTTGAAGAGAAGGAAAGAGTCCACTGAAGGAGATCAGGACGGAGGGAATTCCAGAGATGGGGAGCAAAGTAATACATAGTAGTAAGGAGGTTGGTTGTGTTTTGTTGAAAGAGGTGGGCTTGTTATTTACTTCAAAGCAGATGTACACTAGGTTATTGTAGTCTCAAAATGCAACCATTATGCAGTCTGTAGCCCTGGAGCCACCCTCTCTCTTAGACGAAGGTGCATGTTCTACACATCGCTCTTATAGCCACAAATTTAACTTTTCCTGGTTCTTAGTACCATGAACAGCGCAACATGCTCCCAAGCTGAGTGAGTACATTTTTCTCGGGCAAATAATTTTGAAATGTTATGAATATTCTTGTTGAAATGTTCAAATAACCACTACCAGAAATGACAACTTACACTGTAAGTCAATGGCTATTTCCAGTATTTCACAGGAAGTTGATCGCATAATTGTTTTTAGATTCACTAGCTCAGGAATAAGGAGTATATCGCAGTACAGTGGGTACGGAAAGTATTCAGACCCCTTTTAAACTTTGTACTCTTTTTTTCATTGCAGCCATTTGCTAAAAAAAAAAAAAAAGTTCATTTTGTTTCTCATTAATGTACACTCAGCACCCCATCTTGACAGAAAAAAAAAAGAAATGTAGAAATTTTTGCAAATTTATATTAAAAAACTGAAATATTTCATGGTCAAAGGTATTCAGACCCTTTGCAGTACTTATATTTAACTCAGTCGATCTCTTCTGATCCTCCTTGAGATGGTTCTACTCCTTCACTGGAGTCCAGCTGGGTTTAATTAAACTGATTGGACTTGATTAGGAAAGGCACACACCTGTCTGTATAAGACCTTACAGCTCACAGTGCATGTCAGAGCAAATGAGAATCATGAGGTCAAACGAACTGTCCAAGGAGCTCAGAGACAGAATTGTGGCGAGGCACAGATCTGGACAAGGTTACAAAAGAATTTCTGCAGCACTTAAGGTTCCTAAGAGCACCGTGGCCTCCATAGTCCTTAAACGGAAGTAGTTTGGGACGACCAGAACTCTTCCTAGACCCGGCCGTCCAGCCAAACTGAGCAATTGTGAGAGAAAAGCCTTTGTGAGAGAGGTAAAGAAGAACCCAAAGATCACCGTGGCTGAGCTCCAGAGATGCAGTAGAGAGATGGAGAAAGTTCCACAAAGTCAACTATGACAGCAGCCTCCACCAGTCAGGGCTTTTCAAGAGTATCTAACTGCAATTACAATGACCGATAAGGGCGCCGCCATAGATCCAATCCATACAGGAAGTCTCCAGCGGAAGTTAGTCAAACACCGCTAACAGTAACTACAGTATCTGCGGCTTCCAAACAGATACGTATGGTGTACAGATCTGGGCATGAAAAAGTTCCCCTTTCAGCCGACTGCGGGCCAGTTACCAGCCACTTACCAGCGACTTGTCTGCTAATTCAATCGCACAGAGAAACGCCTGTGTGCCCAGGGGAAATGATTTCAGAGCATAAATGAATGCCCGGAACAAGGACGTTTCCACACGCCAAGTTTGGACACTGTGCGTGATGACGTATACGCGGGACACATCAATCAGCCAGTGATAGTGCAGTAATTTGGCACTATCACTGCACCACTTCTGGCAGAAAAAGGAGGAACTTTTTCATGCCCAGATCTGTAGTGGGGTGGTTAGGGTTAGGAAAATTAGTCAGGGTTGGGGTTAGATTTTAGCAAGTTACATGAAGAACAAACTTCCGATTAGGATTTCCAGCGTGGATTGGACATATGGCGACGTATCGTGACTGCAATTGGGTCCCTCTCGGGCTTAATGACAGAGTGGCCCGATGGGAGCTTCTCCTCAGAGCAAGACATACTGTATGAAAGCCTACATAGAGTTTGCCAAAAAACACATGAAGAACTCCCAAACTGTGAGAAATAACATTCTCTGGTCTGATGAGATCAAGATTTAACTTTTTGGCGTTAATTCTAAGCAGTATGTGTCGAGAAAACCAGGCACTGCTCATCACCTGCCCAATACAATCCCAATAGTGAAACATGGTGGTGGCAGCATCATGCTATGGGGGTGTTTTTCAGCTACAGGGACAGAACGACTGGTTGCAATTGAAGGAAAGATGAATGCAGCCAAGTAAAGAGATCCAGGAAGAAAATCTCTTCCGGACTGCTCAGGACCTCGGACTGGGCTCAAGGTTCACTTTCCGACAAGACAATGACCCTCAGCACACAGCTAAAATAACAAAGGAGAGGCTTCAGAACAACTCTGGGACCATTCTTGACTGGCCCAGCCAGAGCTGTGGCCTAAACCCAGTACTGAACAATGGGTCTGAATACTTATGACCATGTAATATTTCAGTTTTTCTTTTTAAATAAATTTGCATAAAATCTCTACATTTTTGTTTTTTTTCTGTCAAGATCGGGTGTTAAGTATACATTAAAGGAGCTGTACCATGCTTTTTAAACGTTCCAAAAGTCAAATACAGGCTTTTATAAGCTAAATATATTCCCATCACCACAATAGAAACTAATTTGGTGTTAAATATTAGTTTTTTATGCATCTAATTTCCAACATGGAAGATATCTGACTCTACTGAACCACTGAAGCTCTCGACCAATCTCCACGTTTTACACCCATTTCATGACATCGCCCGGAAGAGACACAGATTCTGAAGGGTCACAGAATTGTTTTTAGCACCGGCCTCGTCACTCACATGGACGTTATTTGTAAACATTGATGGATAGTCGGACTCCGATCGATGGAATAAAATGGAGCAGCCTGTAATGGAGCTGTATGCACTTGACCAAGAGTATGACTGTTTGTCTCTGAGGAAATCTTCCTGCAGGCTGTTTGCTTCTTCCCCAGAGCGTGGATAGGTTAGGATTCTCCTCAAGTTTCTGTTGAACAAAGAGGGCGTCTTGCTACTAGGCCTGTAGCGACGGGTCGATGACGTCGACTACTCGGCTTTCAAAAATCGTCAACGTCGAATTCGGTGGTCGACGCTTCACCACGCCCACTCGCCACACGCACGCTCATGCCTCATGGCATTGCCACAGAGATGCCCCAACGGACGCACCGCTTTTTCCTCTGAGAGGATTTCCTGTCATTTACGGTTTTATGACCAGCAGTTGGTTTGATTCTGCCTCATACGAACCACCGGAGTCCTGCACGCAGCTCAGTGTTGGGTCATGCAGCATCACCGGGCAGTACAGGAGTTTAAATGTAACGCACGCGGCAGCCTGTTCATCCACACGGTGACTACAGTGAAGGCGGCTGTAGTGCTGAACAGAACCGCTTTTAGAAAGTTTGATCCATTAATCAAAGCATAGGAGAATAAAGTCAACGTAATATGTAACACACTGTTCATATTTAAAGACGCAACGTGACGATGTGCTGGTTTTATGTTAGTGGTAGGAGCGGGTGAACTTGTGTGTTTGACAGGGCTGCTACTGTGTGACGTGACGCGACAGTTTCGGAGTGACAGAAAAAAAACAAGACAGTTCAGTAAAACTTTGTTTGTCAATATGGTAAATACATTACATTACATTATCTGTTGTATAACCATTTATTTAAAATCTACTGTGTTGGTTTTATTTGCTGTCCAACAGATAAAGAACCGAACGTTCCCATGATTCAGAGAAATGAAGAAATAAGCAAATAGTTTCCTATTAGACATTCATAAATGATCAATTCCTCATTAGTTTGGTGTACAAATGTATGCTCTCTCTCTCTCTATATATATATATACATATTAAATGTGTCACAGTAAAATAAGAATAAATAAAAGAAATAAAATATTTCCATGTTAGAACTTCTGACACCCCAATTCCACCTTCCAGCTCTGATTTAAAATTAGGATTCAGAATCAGATTAGTGTGTTGATACAGGACAGGAGAAACACTGTCCTGTATCTGTCTTTTCTCTTTTATTTTTATAATGTTCCAGAAGTATCGGATCAGGACTCAATATCAGCCGATCCTCAAAATCAAATGACTCAGAATCGGGGGCAAAAACCCTGATCGTGACATCTCTAGTGTTTATGAGCACTAAAAATACTGAAGTCATGATACATACCTGTAGATAAATATGAATACATTAGAAGAACATAGTTCCACTGTTGGTTCAGTGAGAACAGAAAACGATTTGCACCCCTGGTAATCCAAGTTATGAAAATGAGACACTGCTTTTATTTTATGTACAGCAGAATATGTTTGACTTTGGAGAACCGTAGTATGAAAAAGTAATTTAATACAGTTGGGGGGGGTATTTATTTGAGATTTTTATTTTTTATCAATTGCGCAACAGAAAAATAATCGTTAGATTAATCGGCTAATTAGTTGTTAGACTAGTCGACTATTCGATAAAATAATCGGCCAAATAATTGTTTTTAAAATAATCGTTTACCCCCAGCTCTACTTGCTACGATGCTGCACATGCGTGTTTGTCACTTCATGATTGGTGCCACCTCATTACGTAGACCGGTGGTCAGTCAATCATGTTAAGGAAGTTAGAGCTTGGCCTCAATATTGGTATATATTCAAATATGCACAAATGGAGAAAAAAATTGCATAAATGAAGTTTTTTTTGAGGAAATAACACAGTGACATGCTGAAAAGCTCTTAAAAGTCCATTTTTAATGATGCGGCTCCTTTAATGAAAAATAAAATGAACTATTTTGATTTGGGCAATTGGCTGCAATGAAGTGTAAAAGGGTGAAGGGGTCTGAATGCTTTCCATACCCACTGCATATATCGTTACCGCACATACTTCAGATTATACTGCAATATAGATTTGAGGCTATATCGCCCAGACCTACTTTGTATGAACTTTAGGCAAACTGACACTTTGTTATGAGAAATTTTAAACTTCCGCTGGACTTAAAAATATTGAGTGATGATGTGGTTTTTGATCTGACAAACAGCAGTGAGAGAGAAAAGATCAGGTGAAGTGGAATTAATGTTTTATGTACGCAGTTACACCAAAAAGTAAAACTAGCAACTCAGCAAGCTTAAACATGAAGAAAAACACATTTTAGTTGCTGCCACTGTTTGTTTTACAGTTAATAAAATAACTTATTTTGTTACAAAAAACTGTGACCCTTTTCAGTCTTTTATGTTCCTATTTGCTCTCTGCAAAGCCCATCTTGTTCATTTTGTAAATATCACCCACACATCATTGTCCCTGAAACAAGAATGCCTGAATTAAGTCTGAGGAACAGTAACACACATGGCAGATGTGTGAATTACTAACTGCCATCACTTCGCCAGACTGATGAACCCATTAATGAATTTCTGTAAATCTTGGAAGGGCTTTACATATCATTTTCAAGGCTCTTAAAGCAACAGATGCCACTGTATTCACACTCAAGTGGTGTTTTTTTCCCCTTTTCTCTGTCACACACAAACAGACACACATTAGTATTTTTTCATTGTATCTTTGTTTCTACATTTTCACTGTGTTATGCTGGTCTCGCTCCAATAGACATTAACCAGAGGGGGAATGATAGAGTAATTCTTAACAAACCCACATTTGCAGACATGGCTTCTCCAGCTCTCTGTGGGGAAATAGAGTGGTGTGTTTGGTTCTGATAGGAGCAATTCAGCATGAGAAAGAGAGAGAGTGAGAGAGATGGAGGCTGAGGGTGTGTTTTATTTGTTGTCTAGCAGAAACTCACTTCCAACAAGCAGAAAATGCAAGTAACTGTTTCACGAGCTGTGAATCAATATTTCTTGGTGATAGCAAACCTGTGCTGATATATTGCTTATGGTTTACCCATGGCACAGTTCATGTTGGGTATTAGATGAATGTACACATTTATAGTATTAGACCAATGCGGCCAAACACCACAACTAGACTGTTCGCCATTGCCAGGGGAGCGTTTCCGTACATGTGTAATGAGAACAGATGAGAATCTGACTTTTTTCTTAACAATATGGAGGAAATCTGGAGGAGCTGTCACATTCCTGGTTGTTGGAACCGCAGTGGAAAACTTTAATTGTGGTAATAAGTGAATAAGAAGATCATGGACATTTATTTCATAAAGATTTCTGCTGTCTGTGACAAAAGTGGACAGTGCTGCTCAGTCCACTGATGTCAGTGGGTTCGTATCGGGAGGAATATCAGACACACGGAGCAGAGGAGGAATAACTTGCTGCCTCGGCGGAGAAAACACTGGATTTAATCCCCAACAACAAAAACACGGTAAATTATAATGAATACTCATTAATCTGACACTTTATTTCACGCATCTATGCTCCCGAAAATGACGCACCACATAATGCTATTATGCTAGCTAATGCTAACAGAGATAGTTGTGGTGTTGCTGAGAGTTAACGACTAATCTGGGAGATATTGTGAAATATAATGTTATTTGCTCTGATCAGGACAACGTTGTGACCAGAAAATAAAAATAATTCAGTCGCAAACACAAACGGATCAGGAAGACAGTGTCCTGCAGCCTTTAGTTTTATCTGCAGGACATGTGAAGGCTACGTAGTCTGTTCAGTCCTTAAACAATACCAAAAGTCAAATATACAACAAAATAGAAAAGTAACTACCTTTAAAAGAGTTTAGTTTTGAAAAATAATTTTAAGTAATCGTGAGATTTCTGTGTTATTCCAGTGTGGCTTGTCATTAAAGCCAGTTTCTGGAGATTAATAATAGTTTGAATAGATGCTCCGATCTAAAAGAAAAAATACAATAAATAAATAAATAAATAAATTTATGTAAATAAATAAATAAATGTCAGAATACTTTAGGGATCTCTGGATAACATACCTATAAGTTATCATTACCTTAGACAACTGTCCAACGTTGTAAATCCAGATATTCACGCTGCTTTCCATGCTGGCAGATACGAGGTAATTGGTACTCGTCTCCATTGCAATGGCGGCGGCGCAAGATGGCACAACACACAAAATGCTCGTCGGAATAGTCTATACTTTTTTGGCCTTTCAACGTGCCCATTATCCCATCCCCATGGCTCTGTACTGCTCTTCTCTTTATCTGAGTATTAAATGACATTGTTCTTCACTTTTTTTTCATGTTTCTTCCTTTGTGGCTTAACTCTCTTAGTAGCGTGTTTATGGAGACAAAAAAAAAAAAAAAAAAACTGACATATTCACAATGCAACTCTAACATTTGCAAACAACAGATGAATGATAGTTATTTTCATATATAGTCTCTACCATGCTTTCTTGTCCAGCTCCACCACCTTGCAGTTTCTTTCTTCTCAGTCACAACTGCACGATCAACCCAAGAGGCATATTAGATGACTCACACAGAGACACATGCATTATGAGTCATACGGTGAGTTACAGAGTATAGTAATCTATCTAGTCTTTTTAGTTTAGAAGTCTGCGACAGTGATGTGGCTGCACCACTGCGGTCTATGGATTTGCAAGTCACTTCATCTTTCCTGCAATTTTACTTTTACAAATGTTTCTCCTGTGCATAGGTGTGTTTATAAGTTTAAGTGTCAAAAGTGCACAAACACAGGTGAATTACTCCAGTTTTTAAGAATGTGTTTGTGTGTGTGAGTACATGTATGTTCTTGCACTTACGACATTGTGAGGACCACGCATTCATGTTTAACCACAAAGTGAGGACATTTTGCAAAGTGAGGACATTTTGGCCAGGTCATCACTAAAAAATCCTCAGAAAAACACATTTTTGATGGTCAAGATTAGGTTTTGGTTAGGACAAGGGTTAGGGGCTGGGGAATGCTTTATGTCAATGAATGTCCTCACTAAGATAGAAGTACAAGGATGTGTGTGTGTGTGTGTGTGTGTGTGTGGGGGGGGGGGGGGGGGGCTGCAGCATCTGTCTCCATGTGTGGTGAAGCAGGAAAGTCATGATAAGTCAGTAACACTCAACAGAGTGCAGAGCTGCTGAGGAACTTAGTTTTAGCTGAAAAGACAGAATGGAGTACACTAACTGGAGGGCAGGGATGAGTGAAAACAGGAGGAAATGGGGGTTTTTGTATGTTGGGCTGCTTTGTAAAATATACATAAAACATTGTAAATGGTCTGATAACTAATCAGAAGAACCTGCAGAGGTACACAGACAGCAAACATCTTCAATCGATCACAGCAACAACTACATTCAGTACTGTATGTGTGCTCTAGATGTAGTAATTAAATTGTGAATCAATAAAACATTTAGCTGAACAAAAAATAATCATTTTTAAATCTTACAAACCAATTCTAAGTTATAATATGCGTTAAAAAAAACGTATCTAATGTTGAAAGTTACATTTTTTCATGAAATATCCCATTCATTTTGAATTTGATGGACGGGGACATGTCCATCTAAGTTGCATCCCTACTTCTGGTAATAGTCTGGAAATGTCTGGGAACTGATATGACCAGCGGCTGGACTTTTGAAATGTAGGAATGATGCTCAACACTTCCAGGTCTTATTTTTACATTTTTGATTCATCTGCTCAAATAGCAATAACAAAAGAAATGTTTGGCTCAATCATGGTCCACATTTTTCTGTGTCCTGTATTTAGCCTTGACTTATGGTGTTGACTTTTTGTGTGTGGCAAAACTCAGCCTCATGACCACCACATGTAGCCCCCAAGGAATTTGACATCTAGGCATCTGGACCACATAGCGAACGCAACACTTGCCAGTGCAGTAACTGATCAGTAAATGCCAAAAGTAAACCGGATTAAGCCCAAACATGTCTGCTATCTGGGCGACCACAGAACAGTTTTCCACTTTTTTTTTTAGTCCTTTTTAAATTAGTTTTGGACAAGAGAAATGGCAGAAATGTTCTTCTTTGCATGATTGAGCGTTAACTATATTTGTGGATGGCTCAGTTTTGCCTGGAATGAGTTGTATTTAGATGGACCACACTGATTCAGATGTAGTCAGGTCAGATCTAGCCTTAATGTAAATGGGATTTTGTTCATTATTTATATTTATTTATATTTATATAATTTCCACAATTTTGGAGCCAAGCCCTCTTTTAAATGCAAAAAGAATTTCATTCTGATAAAGTCTTTGGCAGTATTTTCAGACCTCTTTTCTCTCTTTTTTTCCCTCAGATTTAGTGTTCATGCAAACATTTAGGTTAAAGTTTTATGAGAGTGATGTCAGATTAAAAAAATGTGTTAGTGTTGTATGTGCATAAATGTGTTGCAACATGTACATGCAACTACACTATTTTGTTTTAGCACAACATACCTCTCCAGCCTTTTTGTTGCCTCCAGTGTTTCTGATGTGTGTTGCTGACATCAAGTTAATGATGAGTAAAACATTTCACTTTAAAGAAAAAGTAATTTCATGAAATATTACAGTTCTACTGTGAGTAAAATGCTGGATTTTTAGAACAATTAATTCTCTTGATATTAACATTTTAAGCAGCATCACAACATTTTTAGAATTTTTTATTATGGTTTTTTTAATCTCAGATTTTTTATTTCCGCTCCTCTTGAGAGCATATTTTTGTGTTTTTCTTTCAACCATCTCTTTTTTTTCCTCTTCTCCTTCCTCAAGGGTACCAGTTACCTCCCCTCAGACATTTATTAACATATGCACACATTCTTGTCTGTATACACACAATCCAATACACACACCTGCAGTACTGGCTGTCTATGATGGATGATTAATGCTCCCGTGTGTTTCTCTCTTTTTTTTTGGGGGGGGGGGGGGTGTTCAGCCCAATTACTCTGTTTCCTAGCTGTCTTGTTCTTCAGTCTCTCCTGCTGTTCTCTAAATATTTTCATTCTTTTATTCTTAGACCTGAAAAAGATAGATTTGAATTTATTCAATTATGTTACCTCCTCCCAGTCAAAGACATAATGGTTAATCAATGTATGTACAAATCTATTTGCTTTTGAATTACCTTGATTATTTCTTTGAAATTTCCACCCAGGGTTCAGATACTGGCACAGTACAGAGTCAGCTCTTTTAAAGGTTCATTATGATGTCACCTTAGGAGGTGATGCAACAGTAGGCCCTCTGATGCATTGGTGTGACTGGAGCTCACAGCAGCGTTTGATATTGTGGACCACAAAGTCCTTATTTCTTGCTTGGAGAATTATGTGTGCATTCACTGCACTGTCTTGAATGTGTTTGGGTTGTACAGTCAGAAGCTTACTTGGTGATGTTTTTTTTTGTTGTTTGTTTGTTTTTTTTTTTATCATGTGCCTCACTTGTCTGTGGGGTACCACAAGGCTCCATGCTTGGCCTCATGTTTTGTTTTGTTTTTTGTACAGGTTGTTCTTTGGTTTCATCATAGCACAATCTGGTTTTGTATAATAAGACTCCTTGACTGTGTAATGTGGCACTGCCATTTTTAGTTCTCTCTTGTCTAAAGATTTAAGGAACAAGTGAAAACAGTTACTTCTGACAGGTGCAAAAATTCAACAAACTGATTCTGTTGTCAGAGTAAGCTTATTTCAGCTGTCTTCTGGCTAAAGTTAAAACCTTTCTCTGTTAATGCAACTAGAAAAATTATTCAGGCTTTTATAAGCTCAGGGGTTTGTTTATTGTAATGCGCTTAAACTGCCCTTGCACACCTTCAGTTGGTCCATAACACTACAGCCTGTCTTTCAACCAACACAGTATGACCATATCACCCCAGCTTTTATCTCTTCAGTGGCTCTTAGTTCATTTTACTATTCATTTTAAGCTTTTAATGTTTGTTTTTAAGCCTTAAACAGCTTTTTATCATCTCATTTTTTAGGAATGATGTTACTTATTGTAAAAACAAGAGGGCACTGAGGTCCTCAAATCAATGCACCTTAGAAGTACTGTAACAAGTTTTCACATTTAGCTGCCTTATACTATATGAAAGTGAGTTAAATTATTAAAAGGAGAAACTAAGACATAACATCTTGTGAACAAGACACACAAATCTATTTTCTTCCTAGCTTTTACTTCCTTACTTCCTTAATTACTTCCTTACTTCTTGTATTTATCTAGTACTGTAGCTACTGTGCCAGTTGCCTGGAAACTGTAGATTTGCCTCTTTAATAAGAATTCACAAGCATACATAATTTCTTAAAACATGATTTGTGTTAAAGAATTTTCCATCTAAATTCACATTTTTCCAATTACAGTTTAGATTAAAGTTCATCCAAATTACTGTAAGATATTGAACTTGGCAAGGCGGGTATGGATGGATGGATGGATGGAGCTCATTCCTTAGTAAGTTGTTTTTAAATGGATCTATGGATGCTTCCCTCTCTTCTGTTTAAGGTAACCATCTTTTATTTGTCAGGTAGTAGTACATTGGTTGAACTTCATTAATATATCTAATTTTAATCATGTGGTGCTGATATGTTACCATGTCCCCTGTGAGTTAAGAAATTTCATATTTAAGGAAATAATGTGAAAAACACATTCAGAATGTGTAATAATGGGGGAGAGAAGTAGGGAGTCAGGCGAAAAAGCCTAGTTCAAGTGAAAATACATCTTTACTGCCTCCAGACTGCAGTGTAATGCTGGTTATGTAGTTATATATACAGATCTCTGTCATGTTTTGACCTGCTCCCTTGTTTCATCCTTTATTAATGTAGAAAATGTTAAATGAGCATTCATGCTCTATTTCAGCACTATATTTAATTAAGCAGATATAAAAGCCATTTTGAACTTATGGTGGAACCTGTGGGTTTTAACTTCCTGCTATAATGTAAGGAGAGATGTTGCTTGGCCCTTAAAAACTATGGCACACACCAGAAAATGCTCTATTTTTGCCTGTTTATTTATCCTTTATTCATGCTTTGAGACCTGTTTCACCAGGCACTTTGGGTGGATGGAGAGAGTAACAAAAAGACTCTTCTATTCTCTACTCGCAGAGCAGAGAAGCTGACAAAGATGACTGACAATACATCTGGTTTATAACCCAAAGCGCTATCAGAATGAAATATTACTTTAAGAGCCTTTCTCAATACATCCTCAATAGTAGGTTCTGTGGAGAGAGGAGTGAGTCGTCCTCTTGAGTGACTATGAAAAGCTGATAGCTCAATGTCCTTTGTGAAGGGCAAAGTGTAAGGATGGAGAGTTGAGTTTTTTATGGCTGTTAGCAGTGATGAACTGTTAAGTATTGAGACAGTCACAGATGGTATAACATTATTGATCTATCACTGTTCTTCTCAGTGTCGTTAACTTTGATTACAAGTTATTCAAATCTGGAATAAAAGCTCAGCTTATCCCTTAAATTCAAGTTAAATTTGAAAAAGAAATGTGAAGAAGTCAACAGCATTGAATGATACTGTATAATGTGGCTGAGCAGGTTGATTATCTGGAAGATATACTGTAGACAGCAGTGAGACATTTTTCGTATTGATCACATATGAGGACCTTATTGAAAATGGACTCTGAGTCAGGATTAAGTTTTCATCATGTTTTATAACAAAACTGAATAAACAGTGTCCCTAACAGGCTGTGGCTTAGAAGGGATTTAGGTGCCCTCTGCTTTCAAATGAAAATTTCTGGGCAGTTTTATTCACCACTGCTGAGATTTCTCCTCTTGGACTGGGAGAATTAAACATAAGTTTGGCATGTTTTCATTTAGGATGCTCTCAAACACTTCTCTGCAGAAGTTTAGAAGAGTTTTTGATGAGGAAACTGAGCATGCAACAGGGCTCAGGTGCACAAGAGTGGAAGAGGTGTGACTGCCAAAATCAACTCCCTGATGTGAAGAAGTATGAAATCAAGTTGGAAAATGTGGTGCTCAAGACCAGAGAGTTCAGTTTCAGCCAATTATTTCATGGGGAAAGCACTAGCATTAAATCTGAAATTAACAAGCAGCATTCTGATGTGGGAGTTGTTGCTTTGTGAAAAGTGGAAAGCAACAGAGAAGATGCATTGATGCATATCAACTCTAGTCCAGCACAATGTTTCCCTGTTTCATCACCTGATTCAAATTAATGGGCCGTTTTGCAGAAAATGACAACAAAATATTGGATCCATTTAATTTAAATCCGATGTTAGAGTTTAGAAGCATCTGAACCCTGCAGGAGAATGACAAGTTGCCTGTGATCAAGGTTATGCTATTCCTGAGCTTGGATAATACTGTAGCAACCGGGCGTCTTTTTATTGGTGCTTGAAAAGTTTTGCCTCTGACATAAGAAAGATTTTGGGAAAAGAAGTCTAATTGCCATTGTTCCAGTTCTTAGTTTTATCACTGAAAAAGGCTTTGCTGTGGATCTTTTGGCTGTTGCCTTTGAATTATGGAACCAGCTTTGTAAAAAGGTTACGCACAACTGTAACAGGGTTGGGTATTAAAATGACACAATCTTTCCTCTTAGAATAAACTCAATACAGTCAACTGGTGACAAGTGGTAAGTGGCAAACAAGTGTTTAATTAGGATCATTGTGGCAGGCACAAGAACACAAGCACACATTTTCACAAATGTGCATGAGCACACTTTGTTATTAGCATACACACATATACACACACAATAGGAAGTCTATGCTGACAGCAGAGTAGTAATTAGAACTATGTGCTGAGGATATTCTTGGTACAGTACAGATCAGTGTCATCTGTGTGTGTGTCTGTAAAAAAAAAAAAAAAGTCTGCTGCTGCCGCTGCTGCTGTACCCCTCAGTTTCCATGGTAACCTCAGAACCCATCCTGGTCTCTATGGTAACTTCTGGTTGGTACCCACAGAGATTGAGAGAAAGACAGATGAGGGGAAGAAAGAAAGAGGAGGTGAAGACAGAGGAGAGGGATGAGAGAGAGAGGAACAGGGATGGAGAGTGAAAAAGAATTGGGAGACAAGGAGTAAGACGGGAGGGGATGACAGTGTAATGTGTCTGCACATAACTTTACTCAGTGGGAAGACAGTTATCTGTGAATTCAACAAATCGGCTTCTCTCTTCAGTATTTTTTTCCCCTCCAGTGTTGTTAAGTTCCAGCCTGAGCTGGTGGGGGTGGCAGAGTGGTGTGGTATGATGGCTTGCACAGGAAGAATGTTCTGGTCCAAACCATATGGTTTTCTGTAGCTTTTTTGCCTCCGGTTCACATGTAGCCCTTATATTGTTTTCATTTCATGCCAGTGTTTCCCGCTTCTCTAAGACATGCATGTTAGTTTAAGTGGTAATCTTACATTTTTTGTCAGCACATCTTCCTGTGTCATTCCCTGCAATGGACTGATGATGTTTCCCAGGTGAACCTCCCCTACTTGAGGAAAGCCTGGTCAGACTTCAACCTGCTGCAACACACTAAAAGACAAACAGGGTTCAGCTTGATGAATGAAAGAGCAGTTTGCAGGTTCAGAGTATTTGACTTATGAATAGGAATTAATATGGAAAACTAGAGCTAAATGTTACCCATTGGGTTAAATTACCCCACCTTTTTAAGCCCTAAATAAACATTTCTCCATTTCTCTATGCATTTATACATAAATGTAAGAGATTTATTTATAAATGCAAATATCCATCCATTATTTATATTCCTGTGTAATCTCATTGAGGATCAGAGGTGAGGCTGAAACTTACACCAGCGTATATGAGGCGAGAGGTGGGGTTCACTGTTACATGCAAATATTTTACGAGTATATTCATGACTGTAAGTACACAACATTTATGGAGTGCTCCAGCTGAAAAAAGAAAATTAACAGACACACAGTTAAGGATTAAAAAATTAGCCTTACTCAGCCGATTTGTTGGGAGTGATTTACTTGATACTGTCACATCACCTCAAATTTCATTCAGAGAATTAACAGAGAAATCAGAGCAAGAGAAGGATTTATTGTCTTTTCTAACTTTCTTGTCTGCAGTGGTTTCCACATAGTGTAAATACTTATGTTAAAGTTTGTCACATTACCTGATCGGCCCGCTTAAGTATTAACATCATCCCTGGCAGCCCATTCACGTATTTATTTAGTAATTTACCAGCCAAAAAAAGCATTTATAATAACATTGTTGTATTTAGCTGTAGATCTGCATGCTCAGCATTTTAGCAGTTCTTTCTGTTACACACACATTTGTTACACTGGCCTCTCCCTTCTGTAATGCACGCACCCACATATACATAAAATCACCATGCACTGGAGCAGGGCTTGATGATTTAAAATGTTGCCAAGCGGGCATTTTTAGCTATTTTTAGTAGCTTTCAGGCCTTGATGGCAACTTTTTTCAAGAAGGCAGCTTTCCAAAAATTTACCTGCCCCTCTTGTTGCACATGGATTGAGGACTTGTTGCAATAAAGGGGCAGGGGATGCTTACCAGTATGTAATTATAAAGAAGAAAATATTGGCAAGTAGAGGCCACAGCATTCAGTGTTAAAATGGATTGAGGACAGGTGGCAGCAACGTGCAAATGAAGACTTTCTGCTGTTTATTATGTGATCCAGTTCCAAATACAGTGTGGCCAAAAATTGTGCCAGTAAAGTGCAGCGATACAGTATGTCCTTGTGGCTGTCATAGATGTTTTGTCTTTTATTTTCTCTTGTTAAAGACAAGTGAAATTTTGCCTCCAATTAAAAATAAACAGTAACACTGCATCTTATATAAATACTTTTGCCCATTCATTGTGCCTCATGCTTTAGTTAAACTGTGGTGTTTGCAGATAATACTGCACTCACTAAATTAGCTATGGTTAAACATTTATAGATTAATTGGATGCATTCTGTGTAATATTGAAATATTTAATTTGCTGTATTCGGCTCAAACCGCTCTGGCCCACGCATTTGCGGGTTGTGGAGTAATGAACAAGCAAGTTTTTGGAGTAAAACTGTGCGGGCTGCTCCTAACCTTGACACTTTTAAAAGTTTGCTGAAGATGCACTTTTATTCTTTAGCCTTTCCTGATGTGTAGTATTTGACCTTGTTTTTATGCTCATGTTCTTATTTCTGTCTTTACTTTTGTGTCTCTGAATGTTTTACATATTTTGTGTTTGCATTTGTGTGTGTTCCAATTGTGCAGTGCATTGGTTTGCAGTTCCTGTTTTTAATTGCATTTTGCAAGTAAAGTTGCCTTACGTTATCTTTGCTGCACTCCGACTGCTTTGTGTTCTTATGGTTGAGTAGCTGGTTTAGTTTGTTCGGGATACATGAAAGTACACACACACACACACACTACACACAGACTATGATGTGTCTGTGGGATCTTTCAAAAGCAGCTTAATGGCTAATCCTGTCTTGCAGCGCACACAAACACAGAAGGTCATTGCAAATGGAAACATTGCCCGCTGTATGGTAGAATGTCGATACTATAATCTGATTGGCCGAGTTGATGGATAGGTGGTTTGGTTGACCTATCACAGTTAACTGAATTATTGCTCCCACATACTCACCTTTCGGTCATTCTGTCTGCCTTTCTTTCTCTCTCTCTCTCTGCCTCTTTAGTCTGCCTCTCTTCCTCACACTCTATCCTCTTTACTCTCAGTCTCTCATCTTTTATCTCTCATTTCATTCTCCGTCACTAACCAAATTAGTTGTGCCCCTTATGGATTTTGCCCTTTATGGATCTGTATGAATGGAATGAAAGGAGGAAGGGAAGTGTGTGTTTGTGTGTGTCAGGCTAAGCTGTTCCTACCAGATGTTTTTCTTTGTTTTATTCTTCTGAGCGCCGCACTGTCTGCCTGTCACCGGCAGATACACAGCCGGGGTGTGTGTATCTGTGTGTGTTTGAGAGCGTGAGAGAGAGTGATGGAGAGCTTTGGTAAGAGAGAGGACAAGTGTGTGTGTGTGCAATTGCGAAATTAATTACTTCCGCATAGACTACTAATATAGGCGGTGTGGTGGAAGGTCTGCAGAACAAATGATGAATATTAACAATAAAATCAGTTCTGTAGATTGTGAATCTGAAATATGCAAACACACAGATAAAAAATAATTGTAAAAAATCTTGATTTTATCTTTAAGCTGGATTCTTTTGTGCCGAGAGATGAATGGACATACACTGAAATAAGAAGAGGCTCGATGGGGAGAGCAAAAGCAAAAGTTTAAGAAAGGCTTGCAGCTGTATGTTTCAAAGTGAACAAAACCTCCAAATCTTAATTCATGCCATGTTTCAGCTGAATGTTTCTCCTTGTAAATGTGTAATTCTAACCTCAAATGAGATTTGCATTGTTGAGAAGAGAAAAATCTAAGGCTGAACAAATATCTGGCACTTGTAATCTGATGTCAGCTTTAATCCATGAAACATTTCTGGTGTGGTGCACTGCTTTTACAATGTCACGAAAGACCAAACCTTTACTAAAAAGTGCAGAGAGGAAGGTGGATGTGACACCAGTCGTCCCAGATATACATCTGTACAAGTGTGAATGAGTGTATCTGGCTTCATGCTTGTGTGATTCAGTCTCCCTCTATGCTGAGGGATTGTTTGTTTAGCTGCTACTGCTTTAAACACACAGCAGCTTTAACAGCTAATCTTCATGGAGCAACTTTATACAGAAGCTTTTCTAACATTAACATGCCCTTTTAGCTAAAGGGGAAAAGAAAAAAATTAAAAATAGCACATTATATAAAGAAAAAAAAAAAATAATAAATATGAAAAAAAAATAAAAACATTTCCTAATAGGGAGGAGGTGAAGATAGAGAAGGGAAGAATAGAGAATAAAAAAAAACAAAATTACCAAACAAAAATAGAGAAAAAAAGGAAAATAAAAAATTTAAAAAAAAACAGGAAAAAAAAAAAATGAAAAAAAAAATTAATAAAAGAAATAATTCCCACTTCGGGGTTATGGAAGGGAAAGTGAAAAGAAAAAAAAAAAAAAAATAAAAAAAACAAATAACCATGGAAGAGAATATAATAAAAAAATAAATCAAGAGAGAGAAAACAAAAACAAAAAAAAAAAAAAAAAAACGCAACAAAAAAAAAAAAAAAAAAAAAAAAAAGTTTATATATAAAAAAAATAAAGAAAAAAAATGAGAGGATATAAATGAATAAGATAACATATAAGAACAGCAACGAAAAAGAAATAGAAAAATAAATAGAAGAAAAAATTATAAAGACGACCCCCCCCTTAAACACTGATCAGTTGAGTAAAAAACATTTGAGAAAAGTCGAATCCATGATAAATATACAGCATTTTCATTTTCTAACCATGCGTAAGTGTTTTCATTTAATGTTGATGCTATTTTTTTTTATTATTCTAATGAGTTTTTATGATCCTGCTTGCCTAATAGGATGAATATAACATTACCTGAGAAGGTTGATATTCTTTTTACACACTGTACATTGAATGACCTGCTACTTAAATTTGAACTGATTAGATTTTTTGTGGAATCTATCAACTTGTTAAGCTATTTTAACAAACTTGAGCAGATACAAAGGCCACATCCCTCCAGTTTCAGGTTCAAGTGATTCTTCCCAGAGGATGAGGCCATAGCCTGCAGAGACCTGGCTGGCCTTCTGTCCCGAACCCCTGGCCCCCTATGCATGTGTGTCCATGGGAAAACAGTGGGAGCAAGAGAGAGATCAAGGGCTGAGTTGGATGGACAGATTGATGGACACAGCTAAAAACAGTTTATTTGTTCCTCAAAGGACATGAAATGCTTCTGAATATAGAGAACTCGTGTGCACAAAGAAGCAAAGCATAAACATTTTTCTGCGTATCTTTGATCTCCTTTTAGTTCTAAACTAACAGTTAAAGAGCAGATATGACAGATGATTGGGTGCATGATGAATTAATTTTTTACAGCATTACCAAACAGTCAAAGTTATATGATCCTGCACTTTCAAGGTCATTTCAGGACATTTCCCAGGACCCTTGGCAGGAGGTTGTCACTATGACAACAATCTGTAGAAATGCTGCTTGTGTGTGTTTGCGCCTGTGTGTTCACATACGCGTCTGACATTGGCCTTGTTGGACGGAGCTGCTCTGATTAAATAATCACAACCCTTTGATTGTGTACATGATAACAAATTAGACAAATGCATGTTCACAGAAATGATTAAGCACACACACATATACACGCAAAAACAAAAGCTTCATCGGCAATGACAGAAAACCTGGTTCAAGCTGTAAAAACTGGGAGCAGTGTATATAAGCGGATGCTTTGCTGGTACTCGTGTATAATGAACTATGGGATGATGTTGATGAAAAATATTTAATGTGTGTTTAATAGTACTTCAGTCTGTTTATTTAACCTTCTTCAGTCATAAAATTAAACAACAATCATCTCAATCTGTCATTTACTTTCATATCCTCCTCATCTGATGCTCATCTTCTACCATCCTACAATGATGCTGTCCTTAAAAATAAATTAACCTGCTGCTTCTGTGTGTCTGCAGGAGCGTGTGGAGTATCTGTTCCTCATCATCTTCACGGTGGAGGCGTTTCTGAAGGTAATAGCCTACGGTCTGCTCTTCCACCCCAACGCCTACCTGAGGAATGGCTGGAATCTCCTCGATTTCATTATTGTAGTTGTAGGGTGAGTAAACTGAAATACACAGAAAGAAGGAAATCATGAAATATGATTATATCTCCTTTCATCCAATAAAGCTTGATAAATGAAACTAGAATAGCAAGTTCTGCTTAACTGCATTTCTCAGTCTGATTTCAAGTGTGACCTGACATAATTTTCAAGATCAGCACATCAGGGATTAAATTAATCAAACTATGGTCTTGTTAAAGCACACGCAAAGGCAACCATCACCCCCTGTCTGATAACTGGGGTAATCTTATTTTTTAAAGACTGCTCTAAACTCCTTCATTTTGTGATGCAAATTAGACGAGATATTTTCACTTTAGTGTTATTGAAGAAATCTGTTAATTTGATTAAAGTTTTTTACATTATTCAAATGTGTAAAATTACACACCATTTAACAAATTTCCCCCAATTTTTTCCCAACTGTGGGCTGAAAATTTACATAATGACAAATGTAGCCTACTTATTTTACACCACCTGCTTTGCCACTGTGGGTAGATGAGATGTAACCGCTCCACTTATCCTGCTGCTGATCGCCAATTTAAAAAAAAAGTTGAACTTATTTTTAAACACCTTCTACATGAAAGTAAGAATAAGTACAAATCCTGTTCGTATCTGCTCTATATATTTGTAAAAGTGATGCTTTTTAAGCTGTACAAAAAGTTTGATACATTAATGGACGTAGCTGATCAGCGGAGGGATACGTTTGGTACTGTAGCCACCGTGCATGCGAGGAGGCGTCAGGACACTGACGTTCTTCGGTTGAGAAAATAGTTAAAAGTTAACCACTGTCTAATTAAAAACTTAAGTGGTGTAAAACCAATTACTCATACTGTTTGTTGTAATATTGAAACATATTTTGGTGTATGAGCTTTTTTTGAAAGGCTGGAACCTTTTGTGGCCCACTTGTCCATAACACCTAGCTTAGTTCCCTCGTTAGAATCCCTCCACTCTGCGAGCGCTCGGGCCGCTGCAGGTAAGAAATTAGTAAGAAATACTTCACTCAACCCTACATAAAAAAGGAAAAATGTCCCATTTTAAGGCTCTGTAAATTTGGCCTGCAGAGGATGGGTGAAGACTAAACTGATTAGCTTGAGAGATTCTGATAGCAAAACCCTGCACTGTTTTTCTTTATCTGCAACTCAGCAACATGTCCCATCTGCTAAAATACTCTTTGCTTTAAGATACGTGCGTGTGTTTGTGCGCGTCTGTGCGTGCATGTGTGAAGCGTTTGTGTGTGTTTGTGCCTTCATGCATGCTCTGCCTGCCAGCTGTGCTTTGACTACAGTGCAGTGTAATGGCACTGCAGCCGGTGGACCTGACAGTTACATTAATGCTATATAAATGGTCTAATTGACCGTGTGTGTGTGTGTGCATGCTTGTGAGAGAAAGACAGCAAGAAAGCAACCTTCAGCCTGAAGGAAGGCACCACCAACACACACAAACACTCTCTGGGAGTCCTGTTCATTGCCAGTCAAGTGTTCACTCACATTAGCCATCTCTGGCTGTACACGTTTGGATTCACCCCATACAAACACACAAAAACACGCACCATTGGCTAACAACATGGTGCCAGTGCCCCTGGCATAAACACAACCTTTACTACTCCTGCTATCTACCCTCTCTGTCTCTCTGTTTCTGTCTCTATCTCTTAAACTGCTGCTTTTGTTGTGATGCAGCATCATTTAATGTGCAGTAATATGTTATTGATCCCTTTGAGTGGATTTTCTTTTCCTTGCAACCCTGCTAGAGGGAGTTCAGGAGGTCAGATAAAAGCTGTGGCTCATGATCCAGCAGGCTCGCATTGCCTTGTTTTTATTGTTCTGACACATTTCAAGGGAATGGCTACTTGCTGTTTTGGGTGATTGAACCAGTGTCCTCTAGACTTTGAGGGTTTTTAATATTTCCTTCCATCAAATATAAACCAATTCACATTTAAGAATTCTCACACTAGAAAAATTATAGAATAGGCCATTTGTTTAAAAGGATGATAGCCAGCGTCTGCATGGATGCAAGAAGAGTGATGAGATTAGAAATAACATTATATTTACTAAATTGCACTTTGAACAGTTTGTCATTTGAATAAAGTTGCTACTTCAATTAAAATTCTAGGTTTAGAAAAAAAGAAATCATCACAAACACACTTTGTATGCACAAGACTTTCAGTCAGAGAGATTTTCAGCTGTCACAGCACTGCATACCCGTGTGTGCATGACTGAGTGCTCATCTTTGTGTACCCGCGTGTCTAACCACCAGTGTGTGCGTGTGTGTATAGATGAGAAGTGACAAGAGTTTGCTCCCTCTGGAATATTCACCATATGGGTGAGGGAGCTTGTACCTGGTCCTGAGCAGCCTCAGAGACACATGCACCCTCAAACACATGCACGCACACATGTAGCCATGCACACTGATGCTAAAGGCCAGACTCTTCTTGACACTTACCTAAAAGGTTGTTAATGAAAGCTCAGTGCATATGTGCATGTGTGAGTGTAATATGAATAGGTACAATGTAGACTTATTTTAGCCTGGTGCACCAGCCTGAGTATCACCATGTATGAGATACACGGCAAGTCAGTCTGGGCTCCCTCCATTGGAGACTGATTTCCAACTCCAGATGAGAGGCGGGACTAGCCGGAACAAATTGAACCGGAGACAACCAATCAGAGAAACACGGAAGTGATGCAAACGTCTTTTTGCAAGAGGAAAACCTTCAGAGCAGCAAGTTGTTGCAGTTTAAAGGACATGTGCAGCTCATTAAGCCATCAGAAAGGGCATCGTTACATAGTTGCTCCTCTGCGGCCGCCATTAGACTGTTTATGGTTAGAGAACTGAGTCGCTGAAAAAGATGTCGTAAAGTGCGCTGTCGCGCTGTGATTGCTCTGGTCAATTTTTTACCGTAGTGGAAATCACTTCCCAATGGAGGGAGCCCAGACTGCCTTGCCGTGTATCTCATACATGGAATTGGTCAGGCTGGTGTACCAGGCTAGACTTATTCTGCAGTCTCTTAATTTTTCTGTTCTCTTAAATGCGTCGTTTCATTTCTTAAAATTGTGTCAATACGTCCTATGCCGTAATTCTCCTTCTCCATCCAAGGTCTGCTTAATGTAGAAATTGTAGAAAGTGCATGTGATCACAACAACATTATAGTAAAGAGTGTAGAATGTCAAAATAAAAAGTAAAAACTTTTGTATATAAAGAATAAATTATTCCAAGGCACAAGTTTAAGTTCATTTGAAGAAAAAAGAAGAAGAAAAGAAATAACCAATAGCTGTATGGGCTATATGCACAACTCCTCTATTACTGGACAAACTGATTAATCCAGGTGTGTTGGCCATTGTCATCATGGTTACTGCGGTCAGGCACACCTAATCAGTTTGTCCAATAATGAAAGACAGGAAACAAAGGAGCACTATTAAGTTCAGGAAGTAGTGGAGTTGTGCAAATGGCCCATTATTAATTAACATAGATTGTTATGTAATGTCTGTTTCTGAAAATGAAAAGATAAACAAGTGTGTTGACATTTTGCATCTTTAAAGCCTCATAGCCTCTCTTCTCTTTATGAATGTAAGCAATTGGTACTAGATGTACACAGACCATCGTGTGGTGCTACACTAAGGCTGCAATTATCACTCCGATAAAACGCTGGTGTTGCAGAATTGTCGATCCTTGACGTGGCTGTCATACTCTGTTTGAAAGGCGTGCTTCCAACCAGACAAGGAGAGTTAATCAAATCGAGAGGGAGGTAGTGGGAAATAAAGAGGCTGAGAGAGAGTGAGAGGGAAAGAGGGCGATATGTTTTGAGAGGCCTTTTCAAGTGGCCATTTCATCTGTGCTAATTGATAATTCTCCATGACTAACGCGCCACTGACTGGCCTTTGAGCCACGCTAGCTGGTGATTTCTAAAGGATCTAGAGCCAGAAAGAAGAAGGGCAGAGTGATAAGCTCAGCTGGATGTGCATTAATTCTAGCTTGTCAGCCACTTGCTCCAAAGAGATGTCTGTAAATAATAACAAAGAGCTGACAAAAAGCAAATTCATATAAAGGGCAACATCACTTGATTGAAAATTATATCTACGCTTTTAAGCATTTTGGCTCACTTTGACAACCATCATTTACAGATAAATATCTTCGTGGCATGAAGTGATTCTTGATTACCTCATTTCAAGATATATGGGCAATAAAGTCTAAATTAGTTTGGCTTATTTTGCTTAAACAACCCTAATGTTTTCTAAAGTGCAAATGCAACTGTTTATCTGTCTTTCACACTGACAATGCTATACAAAAATGGCAGTTTAGTTTAGTTTGATGTTATAATGACTTGCAATGTTTAAATTTATGTTAAACCAGAAGGTAATGTGAAAAGAAAAAGACAAAAGTCCCCACACTACCTGGATTTGAATAAGCAAATAAGTATGAGTCTCCCATTGGATAATTACTGCATGGGAGATTATCTGTCAGCTGGAAATTAGTTATTTAACCTCAACTAATGCAATGAGTGGGTTCTCTTTTCTCAAGCAATGATGTGGAAAGACACATCCCGTAGTTGTGGAAAACATGCTAGTCTGTTTAAGAAGGGTCAAATGATTGGCATTAAGCGGAGAAAACATCTAAGGAGATGAAGAAACTATTAAAACTAGGTTAAAGTGATAGTTCAGATTTTTTGACAGTGCCTCATTTTCGAGTTAGCCAGGGTACTATTTATCACTGGAGACAGTTTCAACATAGAGTATTTCATCCCGTTATAGTTGCAGGAGATCACCGATGCAAATGTTAAGGTAAGTCAAAGGGATCTTCTAGCGCGTCATTAGAAAAAAATGTTTCCACTCCACAAAACACCCAAAGCAAATCAGTTATAATGCAAAAAATTCCAAACTACTCCTTATCGAACTGTCCAAAACATTATTAAAAGCTTGAAGGATAGAGGGGAGCCTCCTTCTTCCAAGAAGAAATGTGGTCAGAAAAAATTCCTAAAGGGTAGTGATTGGCAATCACTTAAATCATATAGAACAGTAGAACTTGTTGTTTAATAGGGAAAGTTAGGGGGCATTTCCACATGAACAGTGTGAAGGAAACTCAAAAGATTGGGCTTGAACAGCTGTGTAGCCATAAAAAAATGCTAATCAGTTAGGTTAACTGGAGAAAAAGGCTTTACTGTAGTTTGCTAGGGAACACAAAGATTGGATTGCTGAGGAATGGAATAACGCCTGATGAGGACAGATTTACTCTGTTCCAGAGGGATGAGGGTAAGAAGAGAGGCAGATGAAGTGATGCAGCCATCATGCCTAGCACTGTACCCACTGTGCAAGCTTGTGGGGGCAGTCTTTGATCGAGGAATGCAGCAGCTGGTCAGGTCTAGGTTCAGGAACATTATGTGTCCAAAGAATGAGGTTAGCTGATACCTCATACTGGATGGCCAGGCTATTACATCTACTGATGGAATAACCTGGCCAAGAAAGCCAAAAAAAAATCCCTGCAATATTGTCCTGTTAGTGTTCACTCTTCTTTTGAGCTGCTTCTGGATTGAATGATTGCACCTTCCCAGAGTAATAGGAAATGGGGAAAAGAACAACACATACAGTATAGACCATTTTTATACTTTATTCATTTTACAGTGCTAGATGGCTCAGTAGCATGCGGAAGAGCTATCTGTGGCCGTAACAGTTTTCTGTGTCATGCTGGTCACCAGTCTGGTAACATTTTGCTGTGTACATGTGTGACTGACACAAACCTCACTTCAATCTCAAAGCAAGAGTGAATACCACTTGGAGCATATTGCAGGAGATTATGGCACTTTGTTTGGGGTGCACTAGCCACATGTTTGGCTTTGTTGCTCATTCCACAAATGCAGGATCCTTCCAGGTTATACCTCACTGAAAAGGTAATCAGGTTTCTGATGACATATAATACAACATCAATTGGAGAGAGAAATATTTGAACGGGCAAAAATTTCCTAAACCAAACCATAATCGACCCTCTGCTCACTGACTGAATATGTCCATGAGCTGAGCTTTAGAACGAAAAGTGTTTTTTTTTTTTTTTTTTTTTTTAACTATTTTCAGCCATAAAACTGTCCTGATTTGTTAGATTAGATGCTGTCAGTGTTCTATAATATTCATAAGTTCTCAACATCATCATCACTGTACATAAAAACCAATCCCAGACTGGAATGAAATGTGTCTTAGGCTCCCTCATATTTTAGCCACCTGTCCCTTTACTCTAACATGCAATTATTATTTTATTATACAGTATATGCTTGCCAAAGACTGTAAAAAATATGAACGTAGTATCCGATCGCGTCTGAATAGGGGAAAGTGAAGCCAGTTGGGCGTGTCCCACCGTTGCCATGTCACATGTGTCATCACATGTGTCGTCACTCCTGGAAAATACTAAAATGGGCAAAGCGCGGCCTCGGGGCAAAAGACTGATAGCCGGCGTACTCTGGGCTAAATGCAAACTGAACTGGAACACGCATTTATCACCTGGTTTTCATTTCTACTTCAACTTTTTCTGATACCTGAATTTTGGTCTTACAGTAAGTTGTTTTCTAAATTTACAAGAAACTTTTCGCTTTAAAGATTCAGATGATGTTTATGTAAATGGCTCTGTTTAGTGCTGACAAAAAAACAAAAGAAAAAAACAAGAGCAGGTGTGGAAAATAAGGGCAAAATTACAAAAAAAGTTATGTTCATCACATTTTATGTCTGTTTCTCTTTTATTGTTTTCTCTCATATTTTCTCCAGTATGTGAAAATTTAGATGTTATTGTAAAAATGATGTTTACTGAAGTTTACCCATTCTGTCTGGCAGGTTATTCAGTGCAATTTTGGAGCAGGCCACGAAGGGGGATGGGGCCACTCCTATTGGAGGGAAGGCTGCGGGCTTCGATGTCAAAGCTCTGAGGGCATTCAGAGTACTCAGACCCCTAAGACTGGTCTCTGGAGTACCAAGTAAGTACGATGAAACAAAACAGGATGCTCTGGGGATCAGGTGTGAATGGTTATTGGGTGTAGTGGGAGAGGAAATGAAGCACATATTGGAGCTGATATTGGTTTTTGATGTTCCTCACCATGTTCAGTATACACACACACACGCCCACCCACACACATACAGTAGTTCTCTAGTCCTGTTTTTTTTTTTTTTAAATGTTGACAGTATGAGCAGTAGATGAATTGTCTGTCAGTCCGTCAGTCTGTGACCACAGAAATCGATAATCCAAACAGCCATATGACACAAAAAGAGCACATATTGTGTGTGGGAAAGGTGCAGGTGTGCACCTGTATGTGTGTGTGTGGCACAGCCAGGACTCTATGGTTTAGTGTAAAAGGATGTTCTGCAGTACACCGTGTACAGACAAGATCCTACTCAACATTTCTGGCCTGTGTATCCAGTTTATGTCATGGCAACTCATCAGTAACATATTTACCGACTGCTTCAAGAGCCAGAGATACTTATGTGCCACAAAATGTGCTGTTTAGAAAAACAATCACGCATAAACATCCCTTTAAATAAACAGTTTGTTCAAGATGTGCAGTTTCAGAAAGGCAAAGTTACTTCAATTTTTCACAACAGGGAAACAAGTCCTTTGGTATGTAAATAAATCAACAAGTTTAATAGCCAGTTCAGTTAGAAGTTTACTTAATCATGTTATGTGTAAACAATAGCACAACAGTCTTGACTGAAATGCAAATCCAGATCAAACTGTTTCATGTGAGCGACATAAAATGGGTTTCTTCCTCTCCCAAAATTAAAAGTATTTTGGTCAAATACAGCACAAATAGTGTCACTTTCATATTGTCAAGGTGTAATTTAATATTATCAACAGGAAGCTTTTGGCTACAGCTGCATAAAAATCATCAGACAAGAGAATTAGTAACCTCTTGTTGGAAAATATTGAAGATGAATTGGAAAGATTTATTATGAATAAAGTAAGGTGCAAAAGTTATCTAATCTGTATATCACAAGTGTGTCTAAATACATTTTTTGTCAAATTAATCTGTGCAGTAAGTGCGTGTCCTGTTGTACAAAGACACAACTTTAAGAATGTGTTCTCTATTTTTTTACCTCCTTAGCAACAACATATGACTTTATTGTAAGTTGTTCGCTTAATCCTTTAATGTCTTACTCTACCCTTTGGTAGAACACAGTTTACAGTGGATACAAAAAATTTCATTTATAAAAAAAAATGTGAAGTAAACTTGCCCGAGCAATTTCTTCTTGCCATTGGAAATTTTTTTTAAAAAGTGGAAAAAAAACATTTTTGCATAAAAAAAAGTTCTGAACCTCGAACAATCAATGGATTTAGACCGTTCACTTGTAATGTGCATCACTTGTATGTTGTTTTGTTTTAAGTTTTTCCAAAAAACAACTGGCGCTTCTATCTCTAAGTGTACTGTCTAGTTGAACAAGAATATTAAAGCGTCACACAATTTCTTTTCTGTGTGTGGGGTGATTGCAATAAGACTGTCATTATTTATTACCTAAGTAAACACCAAATGCAAAAGCAGCATGTGAAGCACTAAATGCATTTTAATCATTTCAAAATAATTAGGAGGTATGTAGCAGATACAGTAGGTGCTACTAAACAAATCTGCTTACTTGACTGTGTGCCTGTAATTGTAAACACCTCTATGTACGCTGGAGTTATGTCAGTTTGCTGGCTTGGAGCTGTCAGGTGGGTATAAACACAAAGCCAAGAGGAAAATAATCACTTAAGAGAGAACCAGCTGTTCATTCTATAGAGAGAAAGCAAATTTACAAGTGGAAAACATTCAGACGGGTGCTGATCTTCCACTGATGGGCTTCTAAAATGGATAAAAAAAAAAAAAGAGCTACATCTCAGACTCTTCAGGCCTCAGTTATAAATTCATGACTGTAAAATTAAAGACTTTAAAACTATAAGTTGCATCTGAACAAATCTTAAGACTTCTGAAACAGAGCCTTGAGATTTTTGGACAGAATGCAGAGCAAAACATGGGTTTGTTTTGCAGCCACAGGATCAGAGCACCTTGCAACCACTGTGTCGCCCATCAGCTCTTTTGTATAGGAGCCCAGACAGCAGTCTGACAGCTAAAACTTGACTAAAAGTGGTTCATGCAGTATGACAGTGATGCCAAACACAGCTGCAAATCTGCAACAGAATGAAGGTGTGAAAATGGTCCCATCAAAGTCCAAACCACAAATTGACTGAAATGCTGTAACAGGACCTCAGAAAAGATGAAGAAATGCTCACAAACCTGAAGTAATGTTGTAAAATTTGGGAGTCAGATAATGTCATACTGGATATGATTATTACAATATATTGCTGCTACCTGTGGTTCTACAAGGCACTGAATGATGGAGCTGACAATGCTGCTTCATGTTAGAATAGCTCTTGTTAAATAGATTGCACAGTGTAATGTGATATATTGTTTACATAACCAGATGACTTTTTACAATGCATAAAAAAGGAAGGTGTACTTTGTTTTTCCCATGAATATTGATCATGATTTCAGACATTAACTATTGTGTGTGTGTGTCTGTGCTACAGGTTTACAAGTAGTGTTGAACTCCATAATCAAAGCCATGGTTCCTCTGCTCCACATTGCCCTGCTGGTCCTCTTTGTCATCATCATCTATGCCATCATCGGCTTGGAGCTCTTCATGGGCAAGATGCACAAGACCTGCGTTTACAACCATACACGTATGTACATGCACATCCAGAAATGGCAGAAGAGGCATAGACATTGATATTTTTCACCGATGCACAGATGCAAATGCAAACAAGGATGATCACACACACATGCAGAGATGTTGCACTTAAGTGCTTAAAATGAAAGCTTCAGTAAACAGAAGCAAACAATTACATTGTGACCTAAATTAATTCTTTACACCCTAATTTATTGTTTTAGGTATAAACGATTTAAGCAATTATGAAAACAGCAGCTGCCATAAATGACTGACTGACTAAAACAATTTTCATCAAGGGCATCAGGTAGAAATGGACCTGACTGTTATTATGATGGTGTTATTGGTCCCATGAGATGCATTAGCTCTGCACAGCCTAAGTGGTGGTACAATACACTTCTATAAATCACCCCAGAGAGCTTATTTTGTATCATTAGTTTAACATGTTTTCACATACAGGTAGTACCCAAAAAACTGGAATATCCTGAAAAAATTCACGTATTTCCGTATTTCAACTTAAAGGTGCAATTTACATATTGTATAGACAAATAATATGGGAATCAATATATTTCAAGCTTTTATTTGTTTGGATGTTGTTGATTTGACTTTGCAGCTTAAGACAACCTCTAAATCAAAAACTCAAAAAATTAGAATACTGTGAAAAGCTCCAGTATCGTAAGCTCAGAGTGTCACAGTCTAATGAGATAAGTAATCCAAAACATCTGTAAAAGTGCCCTGAGCCTTTAAAAAGTCTCTGTCTTGGTTTAGAAGAATTCACAACCATGGGGAAGACTGCTGATCTGAACGTTGTGCAGAAAACCATCATTGACTCCCTGCACAAGGTGGGAAAGACACAAAAAGTGATAGCAAAAGAAACTGGATGTTCTCAGAGTGCTGTCTGAAAGCACATTAATGGACAGTTAAGTGGAAGGAAGAAGTGTGGAAGAAAACGGTGTACAAGCCGGAGGGCTGACAGCAGCCTGGAGAAGATGGTCAGGAAAGGGCCATTCAAAAGTGTGGAGGACTTCATAAGGAATGGACTGAGGCTGGAGTTACTGCTTCAAGAGAAACAACACGCAGGTGGATGCTGGACATGGGCTTCAAATGTTGAATTCCTGTTGTCAAGCCACTCCTCAACAGCAAGCAATGCCAGAAGCACCTTAACTGGGCTAGAGAAAAGAAGGACTGGTCTGTTGCCCAGTGGTCAAAAGTCCTCTTTTCTGATAAGAGCAAGTTTTGCATCTCATCTGGAATCAAAGGTCTCAGAGTCTGAAGGAAGACCGGAGAGACGCTAGATAGAAGATGCATGAAGTCCAGTGTTAAGTTTCCCCAGTCTGTGATGACTGGGGTCCATGTCAGCTGCTGATGTTGGTCCTCTCTGCTTCATCAAGTCCAGCATAAATGCAGCTGTCTACCAGGACATTTTGGAGCACTTCATGCTTGCTTCAGCAGACCAGCTGTATGGGGGTGCAGACTTCATCTTCCAGC
This sequence comes from Atherinomorus stipes, assembly GCA_023101725.1. Lineage (NCBI taxonomy): Eukaryota > Metazoa > Chordata > Actinopteri > Atheriniformes > Atherinidae > Atherinomorus > Atherinomorus stipes. Next base: position 177,498 of record JALJCO010006862.1, read on the forward strand.
AGGACTTGGCACCTGCCCACACTGCCAAAACTACAAAATCCTGGTTCAACAACCATGGGATCACCTTGCTTGATTGACCCACAAACTCACCTGACCTGAACCCCATTGAAAATCTGTGGGGTATTGTCAAGAAAAAGCTAAACAGAAAGAGACCAAACAATAGAGAAGAGCTCAGGGCTGTGATTGAAGCATGCTGGTCTTCCATAACACCTGAGATATGCCACAAGCTGGTAGCATCCATGCCACGCCGGGTTAACCTGGTGGCCTTACCTCGGTGGGATCCCCTTGGTGGGGCCCCCACCAAGTACTAGGTACAGATGCAAGATTTTACTTTAGGAGGCCTGATATTTTTGTATTTAAAACCCTTCTCTGACTTATTTTATGCAATATTCAAATTTTTTGAGTCTTTGAATTTGAGGTTTTCTTAAGCTGCAACTTCTAATTAGCAACATCCAAACAAATAAAAGCTTTAAACATATTGATTCACGTATTATTTGTCTATACAAAATGTCAATTTTTTACCCCCTCAACACAGATAAAGGGGCAGTTTGAGGACCAGATATTGCATGTTGTTTGTTGCCTGAAGGCAACATCATGCCATAGATGTGAATTCAGTTGTCTGTTTGACCTTGTCCAGAGGCAGCTGTAGACTCTGGACAAGATTGTACAGCAACAGTGATTTCTTTACATTAAAGCAGAGTTCATTTTATTCTTAACAAAAATAATACATAATAGTTTGTCAGAATTAAGAAGAGTTGAAGAAAGCACAGACAGATATACTCTTGTTTTTGTGTAGGTGAAGGCTAAGATTATTATATCCTTTTTGTTATAGGCACCAATGCAGAGCCAAAACCAGCACCATGCGCACCAGATGGTGCTTATGGTCGACACTGTTCGCAGAACGGAACACTGTGCCAGATGGGATGGGAGGGCCCAAACGACGGCATCACCAACTTTGACAACTTTGCCTTTGCCATGTTAACAGTGTTCCAGTGCATAACCATGGAGGGCTGGACAGACGTGCTGTACTGGGTGAGTCGAACACCACAACTGTGCCTTGTGTGTGTGTGTGAGTGTGGGATAACTTTGTAGTCACTGTTCTGTCTGTAACAGCAGCACCACACACTTGCTTACTAGAAAACAACATAAAACAATACAAAGCACCTCTTGCAGAAAATGCAGGGATATGCACTGAGATGAGGAGAGCTGAAGCGCTAACACACATCCTCAATATAAATCATATCACAGCTTAAATCAGTGCAGACAGTACACACTGCAGCCAAAAGGACAGATTTATTTGGAACATGTGTAAAATTATTTGTTCAAGTGTCAAATGAGCAGCCATGTGTGCACACATGCAAACACATTTATAAGCATAGGAATAAACCAATGTTGACTCATTTTTATTCATGCAATGTTAACCAAAACTGCATGTTATGTTAAATATTAGCCAGATTTTACCCTGGAATCCTCAAGATTTTTATATTAGTTGGCTTTAAGTTGCTGTAACTCTGTCAGAAGATGCATGAAAGTAAGTCATAATTCAGCAGGATTTTAGCATAACTGTGATCCAATAAAGTAGTCATGGAAAGCTGCTGGATGGATGATTAACTTTAAAGCACTCATGTGGTGCAATTAATTGCAGTTTTATTTTATTATAAAAGATATAGTGAAAATCATCTTCAGAGACTTTAAAGAATAAATGGACAGTAACGGTTTCACAGCAAGATATATAATGCAAATTACAGTCAAGTAAAAAACTTTAAAAAATGTACTCCACAGGACCTGTTTATTCTCCATAATGTGTGAATTTGAATGTGTGTGTAGGTTATTTGTGTCTGTGCACATGTACACACATGGAGCAGATAGCTTGGTAGCTCTACACAGCTCTTCACACCTTCTCCTGCTTTTCTCCTAAATCTCCAATACACTCATGCATGCACACAACAGGCTTCATAGTAAATTATACCCGTTCTACCCCATAAGTCTGGGGCGCCTTGTGTTTGTCTTGTCATACAATATATATATATACAGTATGTATATATATATATATATGTATATTGTATAATACTTTATATGTAAAAGGTTTTTATGTTGAATGAAAGGCACGTAGTTGGCAGAACTGAAATTTTGTTTAAAACCTTGGCATTTAATCTTACAAAGAGACCAATTACAGGGCATTTCAGAAATGAAAATGCATAATCAACCTCTTATTTCTTCATGAATCAGCCCCATGATATGTTCCTGCTTGGTCAGTCCTGGATAACACATGTGAAACATGTTTCTCTACAAGAAAATGTCCAAGAGATTTTTCAAGACAGGTTTTCTTTAAGGCACTGAGCAGCTATTCAAACATGTGTGGGATCAAGAGCTGAGGTTTTATATCGAGCTCCAGCAGCAAATGTTTAGTGTTCTTAATGGTGGATCATCAAGGATCAATCCTCTAAAGTCAGATGAAAGGACTCATTCACACAGTTAATCATTCACTTCTGCCATCCTTGCTACGCCAGGTTTATGTGCTGTTCTTTTTAACACGCTGCGCTTTTTTCTTGTTTTCTGCCCGCCATGCTCATTTTGCCCTCTCTAACACTTCCTGCCTTGTTCTTCCTCTGCCACCCTGTCCTTTCTTCATCCTCTTTTTTCTCAAACATTTTCCTCTTCATTCCCCACTGTCCTCCTCAACCTCTTGGTACCACCTCACTTATCTTTCCTCTCTCCACCACCTGACCCTTTATCTGCCTGTTAATCCCCTCCTTTTCTCCTCCTCCATCTTTCCCCTGCCTCTTCTCTCTCTCAGATGCAGGATGCTATGGGCTATGAGCTGCCGTGGGTCTATTTTGTCTCTCTTGTCATCTTCGGCTCTTTTTTCGTTCTCAATCTCGTTCTGGGAGTGTTGAGCGGGTAAGAGCTTATGCTGTTGTCATGTGTGTACGTATGTGTGTGGTTTGTGATGTGGCTGTACTTATTGTTGACCATGTATCAAGACTCCGTTAGAGAAGTTATTTCTAGGATTTAAAGTTTAATTAAAATGCATCAACATATATGCCAAATGATGGTAAAATGAAGTACAAATATAGTAATTTATCAACATTCAGCCACGTGGAACACTGAAGAAATTAAATGAAACTAAGAGCCACCCAACAAAAACTGTCAACTTGTCAGATCAGTAGTAAAAGTGGAGGTAGATGATCATCGTCCTCAAAGAAAAGATCAACTGACAATCACTGAACTGGACAAAATCTTTCACTCTTCCTACTTTATGTTTCACTCAATCAGTCGTTTGTCACAAGCCTTGGCAAAACACACACATGCACCAACACACACATATCTGGAAATGGCTAAGATGGACCATATTTCTATCTTTATGTTCATGTCAGAAAGTCCCATTGGTCCACATCCTGTAACAACCCGTCAATAATGGACAAGTGGACACACACTCACACATGTCCCAAAGGCTTGCTTGAATCTCTTCTTTCCAGCAAGTTTGATTAAAACCCTTTATTGCCTCAAATTGAAGTAACCGCATTGTATATTACATTTTTCAATTGCTAAAACACTTTTTTTTAAATGTCCCCTCACTTTTTCACAACTTTAAACACTAATCCCATAACTCAAACGACTTTCCCAAAACCTCATCTTCTTGCTGCAAAAGGAAGTTATCGACTCAAAACAGCATCACCTGGCCTCAAAAAGCGACACTGTTGTCAAATCATGCCCCAAGCACAGCAAAATGTAGAACATGACAGAGCAATCAGGAAACACTAGAAAGAAAAAAGGAAAACATAGTTCTCAGAACATCATGCAAAATGTTTTTTATGTTTACATCAGGCCAAATGCATCATGTCACAACACAGAGAACTCATACAGTAACAAAGTACTAGAGCGCAGACCTCCGCCTAGAAGCTCTCGCAGTGATAAAGAATACTTCAAAAAATTCCTGGATCCAGAAGGTGATCCAGATCACCACCAAATTTACGTAATTGGTTTGTCCTTTGGCTGAGGCGCATGCCTGGTGAAAATTTCAGGTCAATCCTTCTAGAACTTTTTCCCTTAAAGTTGCTGACAGACAGACAAACCAACGCTACCAAAAACATTACCTCCTTGGCAGAGGTAACAACATGGTTGATCGGAGTTGCATGGATTTAGTCTGAAATGAAGGCTCTGCGTTGGATCTGATTTTGCGTCCTGCGTACCCTTCCTCTCTGATTTCCTCTATCCATTGCAAAATCTTGACCTCCCACAGCTTCCTCAACTGGTTTATATTGGTTCTCTCATCAGCCAAAGGTGAAATGAATTTTGAGTCATTGGCCCTCATTTATCAAACGATCGTAGAAATGGTCGCACATCTGATCGTAAAAATGATCGTACGATTGGACCCACGTGTGATTTATTAAAACGTTCTTATCGGTCCAATCTTGTCGTACGAACGAAAGAGTCTTGATAAATTCCATAGCTGAAATCCATCGTCATTTAAATGTCACGCCCACGGTTACGCCCTTAAACATGCATAATGATGAGGCTTCACCCAGCGAGGTTTAACCGTGGAGAGGAGAGATTCTGCCAGAATAGACACTTTTGGAGGGGATCAAGACAGAATTCCTCATTTGTGAGGTGGGAAAGATTAAAGAGGTGTTTGGCAGCTTAAAAACCGGAGTCAGAGACGTGCACAAAAACGCTGCACGGAGATCAGTCAGCCTCACCGGTGTGAACGACTCCGGCTGAGATATGAAATTTAATAATAGCCCACATCCGATGGCAACGTCACAATTCTTTAGCCAATGGGTCAAGAAAAAGTGGTCCAATATGAAACTTACCACCAAAAGATTTCACCGGCACCCCCCCCACCCCCTGCGTGTCAAAACTCTCCAGCAGTCCGAGCGATGTGCAGCACTGCACAGGACAAGATTGTTTTGTAGAATTTCTCAGAGTCTAAAGCGGCGTTTCATCCCGCCGGGTCCGAGTCGGATCGTCCGACACCGACCTGCCTTCCTGCAGCCCGAAGCAGCGCTCCACCTGGGCACCTGCGCGTCTGTACGTACTCATGCCTTTCTTCGTTCCTACAGTATGTGGCAGTTTTTACCAGCGGGATGAGGAGATGCACACAGAGTGCAAAGCACTTGTCTCCTAGAACTATATGTTAATTATTTTAATAATTTGTTGAGATAAATGGAGGACTTAAATTCAGTCACAGCTATTTTTGTAATTTTGGGAATACATTCTACATTCACTTTTTCCTTTTTCTTTTTCTTTGCAAATGGGTTCATTCTTAGTGCTGATATGTGAATACTTATGATTAAATGACAGTTTGCGGTTTGGTAAATAAATATTTTCATGTTCTGCTGTGTTGCGCTGCAAACCCTCACTGACTCAAACTTGCGTACACGAACTCGGAGCTGTCGGGAGATTTGATCGTATCCTACGATCACGTTCAAATTGATAAATGCCGAGTCTTGGGTGGAAATGGTCGTACGCACAGATTTTCGTCGTACGATCGTTTGATAAATGAGGGCCATTGTGTTTACCTGTTGATATCTGTGTCTTAGTTGTGATCAAAGTGTGCAGCATGTGTTCCCCATTTTGCACAGCAAGTGCATCACAATGCAAATGTGTTTGCAAACAGTGTCTAGTGATGTGAAACGTGCTTTAGGTTTTGATCACAAGCGGACTGATTTGATACCTCGGTGTAGGCTTCTGAAAAATTGGCTTTGAGAATGGGATTTAGTGTTTTAGCAACTGAGAAAAACAACACCCAGTAGAATTTAAAGGTCATTACTACGTGTTTAAGTATGTTTCCCCTCTTTATCCTTTAATGAAAATTTCAATCCATCTTTTGACATTTGCATATGTGTGGAGTGTGTTTGCTCGTGGGAAGGCTTGCAGTTTGTGTTTATCAATGTGTTTTTATTTCAGTAAGTGCTGTTGCACCAGGCCAGCTGGGTGCTTTTTACCACGCTCTGCCAAGTCACACTGTTTTAGAGCAACCACCTCCCGGTCTGTAGGGACACAGGGGGGGGTATAAATAATTCACTCCTCAGGCCAGCCATTGAGGTGGAACACTAAAAAAATCTTGCACAACAGGGAAAAACACAATAAGTTTAAAAAAAAAAAAAATCTTTTGAGGCCAAAGTGGAGTCTGGAGGAAACGCGACATTAAAGATGGAAATTATGGGTTGAAAGACTGCGCTAAGAATAGAATTGCATTTATTTGTTTTTGTCTACAAAAAGATTCAGTTTTTAAGAGTTTCCAGATCCCCAAAGAAAAAAAGAGACATTTGTACAGTTAAGAAATAGTCTTATAATAACAACAAGGATAATAATAAAAAGTTACATCAAGATTTAATTTAAGATTAAAATTTTTAAATCAAATTAGCTATGAAACTTCACTAATTTAATCACATATAAACAAAGACATTGGTGTTTTTGTTCCATAAATTGAGTTATTTGGAAAGCATAAAGTCATGAAGAGATAACATTTGTCACGAAGACTATAATTATATCAAGTCCTGGGGAGTCTTGCTGCACAGTCTGTTCATGTGTCTAACTAAATTATCTGTTTTCCCCACAGTGATCAAGCCTGGTTTGAGTGCAAATAACTAATTCTCTTTTCACATGAAAACATGTGCTCATCTTCATCATTTGAGTCAAGTTAAATGAAAACAGTTTCATAGCTTCACGTGATCATCACTGTTTTTTTAAAAAGCTTGTGAGATGTCACTGAAATAAGAACATTTTTCACATCCATGTTGAAAACTATTCCTGCAAAGCAATCATACGAAGACATACAAAATACTCAGTTTGGGATGCGCAACGATCTAACTCCTTCCCTTGCTCCCTTCCTCCCTCCCATTTCTCCCTCCATTTACTGCTCCATCTTCTCTCATATTTCTGTCCTCACGACCCGACCCATCTCTATTCGATCTTTGATGGTTTCTCCCCTCTGCGGTCCCTGTCTTCTACCCCTCCATCTCCTAGGTGAATGATGCAGTAGGTTACAAGTGGCCCTGGGTGTATTTTGTCACCTTAATCATCATCGGATCCTTCTTTGTGCTAAACTTGGTTCTAGGGGTGTTGAGCGGGTAAGGGAAGGGTCAAAGATGATTCAAAACTAACTTCTCTTTCTCCTTTTGTCACTCTTCTTAAGGAGCTACACTCCTGGTCTCCTTGCTGAAAAGAAATCTTTATTTCTCCTTTCTTTTTCCTGCATGTGCTAGTATTTATGCTTCCTGAGTACAAAGCATGTATGAAAATGTGTATCCATATAGTTGTCACAGATTTTGGAGCTCTTCCAAGTGAGCAATGCACACTGCACGTACATTTTAGCTGACTGTAGTGAAATTATTAGAGCAGCTGGCTCCAAGACCAGTGAGACCTTTGGGGTATTGTCTCTCTGTAACTACAAGACTACACTGCTGTTTCTGAAGAATAGTACTATGATCATGAAAAGCTGTGTTCTCAGCACTGCTGTGGTAGCAAAAACACTATCATCCCATTTAAACAAAAGGGATTATGACATGGAAACTGAGAAGAGCAGGAGACAAATAAAATTAGTGCTTGCAGACTGCTGCAAGGACTTTGTAAAGGATTGATAAACAGTTTTTATAAATACTTGTCAATAGAAATAGTTTTACATGTATATTTAGACACAGTTGTGTTTAAAAGTACAGCTGATGTTGCCAGTGCATACTTTAAGGTCAGTGTTTGTCTCACCCTTTGACTGTCTGACCCAAATCTGACTTGGTACACCTGGTGATGTGGCAGTACCATTGTGGTAAAAAGTATAAGAGGGCTATCTGGTCCAAACAGCTTGGGGAGGTTTGGCTGTCTGGCTTTTTGTCTGACTTCTGACTAATGATGCTGTCAGCACACTACACAGCCTGACCTTTTACCAACTGGTTTCTCCATGGTGTGTGTGTTTGTGGGTCTCAGATTGGCATAATAACTAATGGCTAAACAGGAATGGGGAGCGCTACAGATGTGGAAACACAAACACAGGGTGGGACTCTGTTTGTCAGAATTTGATGTAATATGTAAATAGGTAGAACAGAGGGAGGGGTCGGCTCGCAGAGAGATAAAATGTGATTTAGGACATAAAGGTGAGGCAGTGAGAATGAGAAAATAAGCATGAAGCCTCAGAGTTTGGCACTCGTAGCTATAATCACATTCACATGCATTGTGTTAGAACACTGAAATACACAAACACAGATCAATAAGACTGGGTCTCCTGCTAATGTTCTGACAAGCGAGACAATAGCAGGTTGTCCTAATGCTCATCGATCTGTGTTGGGTGAGTGTGCAGCCTGTAGCCCCATCTGTGCTCCCATCATTCCTCTAATTTTAACACAGTGACACACTTGGTTCTAGCTTATAGTTTTTGGAAAGAAATGTATAATATCCGAGTGAGGATTTATAAATAACCTTAAAACTTTGTAGATTTATAGCTTCAAAAATTCCCATGTGACTGATCAAACCCAAGATTGCAATATGCACCAAAAAAGTTAATTACCACGAAACTTTACTGATATTTTTAGCCAACAGATGCAGGACTGTGAGGCTTTTGCTGCAGTTTTTATTTCAGTGGATATTAAATGTGGATTTTAAGCAAATGTTCCCATCCCTCCACCTTCTGTCATCCAAGTGCAGCTGGTAATCAAATATTCATTCTTTTGTTCTTCTGCGATGACACTTACTGTTGCAAGAAGTTCACGATTTTCCATATCCAGATTTACTTTAAATGTCTTAAATAATTTTATGAATTTCCTCTCTGTCCACATCACCCCAACTAAGTTTCATAACAGAAGCACTAAAAACTTTGTGGATCATTTTTGTTATTTCTTGGCTAAAAAAACAACCTAGTCTCACATCAATATATTGAATGACAAAAACGTAACTTATTTATTAATATCTACACAATTTTTGCTTTTTCTTGTGCTACCAGAACCAAAAAAGATTGTCAAAAATATGCTCTCATTGTATTTCATGTAAAGATGCAAAGAGTCACTGAATGGAGCTACTGATATATAATGATCCCTTGAATAAACACGGAACATATTGGACACATGAACCACACATCCTGCTGAAATGCATCACTGTGTGAGGCTGTTTTGTGTTTTCTGTGAAAATTAAGAAAATAAAACCATTCTTGTGCAGAACTGTACTTTGTTAATAAAGGGCAAAAAAAATACAACCTATAAAGATTATGTCTGGATCACTTTATTGGTTGTATTTGATGTTAAAACATTAATCTAGCAGACAAAAGGTAAGGAGCTCAGAGATGGAAGTTTTCCAGTTTGTCAGTAACAGGAATGGTACATCCCAACACATACAGGATGTTGTTGTGGATTGTGTAAAATAAAACTAGTACGAAAAAAAAAGTTCTCCAGTCAAAAAAAAAAATTAGTTTTGTAAAGAGAGCAATCATTTTCTACTCCCTCAGTCATTATGGGACATTGTGGCACCCACTGTTTTATGGTTTGCATGCATAAGAAAATATCAAACATCAGCATGAATATTAAGCTGACTCAAACTATGAATATATTGCAGCATAATTTGAGTTGGTGGAATCTAATCAGCTCATAACACATTTTAAAGCAACACATGAGGGAAAACAGGAGCTGTTGTCATATCTGAAACTTTTACTTCTGGCAGAAATCCATGAGACAGAAAATCTGTAAAAAAGTCGGTTAATCTGGCTTCTCCTGTTGCTCCTAATTTGATTTGCAAGAAGCCACCATGCCAGAGTGAAAACAAGTCAGAGATGGGGTCTTTAACTGGTGTTGATTGCTGCCACTGCTACAGTTGCTGTGAAATATGAGCATGTATGACCGCCTGGTCTAAAGGAAGGAGCTTTGGAGGCAAAACTCAAGCACAACAGAGAGGAAGTGGCCTGCAAGTTCTGTTGTTTAAATATTCAAGTAAAGTCCTGTCTTCTTTTTGAAGTTTCGTATGCTGGCATTTAAGGAAACTAAAAGCACCAGTTGTCTGCTTATGCACACCTACATTTGTCCTCCTCGGCAAAACTTTTCTTTCTTTACCTTTTTTTCCCTTTGCAGGTTTTCCTGTATTCCTCAAATTTGAATGTTCATCAACAATGTGATGTCAAGCACAATCATCAGTATAGATTTTCAGATTCTTTCCCCTGTTTCTTGTCTTTCACCCTCCCCATCTTTCTTCCCCATTCCCTCTTCCCAGAGAGTTTTCCAAGGAAAGAGAGAAGGCCAAGGCACGTGGCGACTTCCAGAAACTCAGAGAAAAACAGCAACTGGAGGAAGACCTCAAGGTAGGCTGCTGTATTATGTGTTTTGTACACGTGTTCAAGGTCAAATTGAGCATCAGTGAACAAATTACATTTAATTTAAGACATTAAGCTATTACTCTATGTTCTTGGATCATCTATAAATGTTGATTATCAGGATGAAGTTAAAGAACAAAATAAATGGTCGAATATTTCATTGATCAAACACCAAACAGATACATGCAAACATTGATGGCTACAGTTTGTTTTTTCTTAAGTTAATAAGAGGGTTCATTAGTGTTCATCAATCTGTCTTCCCTTTTCTGTGTTTCTGTGTGTTCATATGTAGGGCTATTTAGACTGGATCACTCAGGCTGAAGACATTGACCCAGAGAATGAAGAGGAGGGCCTAGACGATGACAAACCCAGAAACTGTGAGTACTCCAGTATGTGTATGTCTTTTTAATATTAAAAGGCCTGTCATGATGTAGTCTGATCACAGTCTGGTGCATATGTGTTTGAGTTTGATTTATGATTTGTTTGTGGGAATATTTGATTCAGAAATTGTATATTTTTGTGGTAGGCTTGTTGGAATGGCTGCACCTGAGGATAAATTAAGTTAAGTGCAACAGAAAGTTGTGTGAACAGATGTGCATGGAAATGGATTTGCACAAGTTTGTGCCACATCTGGTGTTTGGTCTCACCGCAGTCTTCCTCTCAGGGCACAGTCAGTAAATGAGCAGTTTACCAGCAGGATGACTGACAGACTCAGAAGATATTAGTACTATCTGCCTGCTTTAGTTGAAAATCCTCTTGAGGTTTTAAACCTGTTTAGATATTAGTGGAATGTGTCAGACTATGGCTAATAGCCTCTGGGTACACACTTTCATACACACACACACACAATCCAGCACCTATGCAAACATATACACTGTAGGTATACACCCTTAGGAATTTGTGTACTTGTGTTTTGACAGACATGTACACGCACAAATTAACACCCTGTCTCTCTCCACAACTCCTCTAGCGAGAGGCAGCCACATAAGGCACCTGTCTCCCCACGTCTGAGCTGTGGTTAATGTGGAAGTGTGATACCAAAACACTACATATATGAAATGAGAGAGGGATAGAAAAAAAATCCCTATATAGCAATGTGAGTCGCTTTGTAAGGATTTGGAGCTCAGCTTGCTTGCACTTTGAATGAATGAATGAATGAATGACTAAATATGCAGAGAGCATGTATTGTGCACACTTTTTGTACACAGCCTGCTCATCTTTGACAAAGCTCTTTCTGAGAAAGGCATGATCACCAAGGGAGGAAGGGGTGAACATATAACGCAAGATTCCATGAAAAGAAAGCACCTGCATGGTGAATCTGCAACAGCTGTCCTCACCTGTTACTTGTCCAAAATTAATACATGTAAATCCAAGAATTCTGCCACATTTGTAATAATATAAAGATGCTAAAACTGTGAGGATCTGTCAGCTGAGGGATTAAGTTTATTAAATGGCATTACTGAGGCCATTAAGTGTAGATGATGTGACAAAATGATGCATACAGATGATCCAGAGTTCTCCACGGGACAGATCAATCATTCCTCTCTTTGTGAAGGTGAAAAAAAACAAGTCTCACTCTTTCAATTGCTCTGCCTCCCTCTGCTCGTTGGATGGATCCTCCTGTGGGAAGATGAATGAGAGCAGTTTGTCCCTGCTGCCCGGGACATTTTGCATAGGCTGGTGTATGCACGGCACACTTGTCCTAAGAAGTGATAGGATACCCTGACAATAGAGGAGAAGATGGGAGGATAAACTAAGATGAGACAGTGGCTAAAAGTGTGTGAGTGTGATGAATTTCATCAAACTAAAATGTCATACCAGTGATCATGTATCCGTCACTCCATCTTGTTATGCCACAGAAGCATAACATTGATGCCTGGTTTGAAATGGACCTTTCCACATGGAGACAATGTTTGTCACAGTCTCACACACACAGCAGTGTTGTATTTATTTCCACTTTTACTGCTTAATTAAAACTACATTTTGCTGTATTAGCCAAATTCCAGGGTCCTGTGTTTTAACTGGTTCTTTTTCTCACCCCCTTTCATTTCCAATGTGGGAACCAGGAGCTAAACAGAGTTCTGAAGGACAAAACCTCACCCTGAAAATTCCTCTGGCTGAGTACTTTTGAGATTAACTGGGCCCTTCAGGGTGATGCTTGCAGCATTAAAGATTTCTGATTGGTTGAACCCTGTTCATTCAGCTGAGAAAGTGCGTGTCCACTGTGAGCAGTGATAGTCCAAGGAGGTTCATAATGAATGACTGCGAAAAAGAGGTTTTAATCTGAACAATAAGGTAATACCAAAGGCAAAGTCCTGAAATAAACTTAAAGAAAACCCTGGGCCATTTAAAATGTTTTGGGTGCTGTACATTAAGTCGATCATTTCAGTGATAGACTGTTTTTCTTTCAGACAATATCTTGATCATGAGCTCTTACTGTTGATTATCATGAAGTCACGATGTGTCACAATTTAGCTATACTTTAATCATTATACTTACTTTTGCTTTGATTATAAAAGTAAAGAGAAACAGCTTCTCTGTGAATTTAACTGTATGGAATTACAATATGAGAACTGAGACAGTAAGAGGGAAGCATTACTTTACAGCATTACAGTAAAATACAAGTCAGTTCATTTTAAATACACTTTTTTATTTTATATTACTATTTTATATGTCCAATTTCCTTTTCCATAACCGATATATTCCTTCGCAAGCATGCAAGAGACAGGAGTTGCTTACATTGCGAGTGGTGATCTGTCAGACTGTGGCTGTATTTTAGCAGCTCTCTGTGTTGTTCCACCTTTTGCTTTATAATATCCCAAAGGTGTTAAATTGGATTTGGCTAATTGGATGCTCAATTCTGCGATAATGATTTCAGATTATCTAATTTGTGCGTTAGTGATTATTACACGTGTCATTTTTCTTGCACTGTGTTTCTGTCTTGAAAAGACAGAAGAAGCTCAAAAACTTGCACGGTCAGGACAGTGAATGTTTGCCTCTGTGTGTTTTCACATATGTATTCAGGCATGTATTCAAATCTCATGATAAGCACATGATATTTGAAGAACATCAAGATGAATGACTAGTGATGATGATTAGTCCTCCTTCCACCACTTCAGTCTGCCTTTGGTGGATTTTGGTCAGCATCACTCCCACAACTTCATCTCTTCCTGTGAATTTCTGTGTATAAGGTTGATATTTTTCTTTATTTGCTCTTTACTAAGAATATAAGTCCGTTTAAAGCAGCTGTGTGTATGTTTGTGATTGCTATTGTACATATAATGATAATAAGGTACATAAGGTGAAGGGTCTTATTTATAGTCATGCCATCTCTAGTTATTTTGTCTGTTGGCTTGTTTTGTTTTTTAATTTGACAACTCTGCAGAGGTTGGTTTATTGAGATGGATATATATCTATCAATATATATATATATATATACATATATATATATGATGTTTGTATGTATTTTTTTTGTACTATAAATGTACAATATGCTGAGTGGATGAATGTGTGTGTGTACGATGCATGTAATACAGAGTTAGAGAGGATGGGATAAAGTGGATTGTCAATGAAAATGATGTTTGAGGAAGGTGATCAAGCCAAACCACAGTAGAGTGTAATTTCCACTTAAGATGTCATAACAACCTGCTCTCAAAGTTAATATTGATTTCTTGAATTTTCTAGAATATAGATCTTCCTGATGACATTTTTCCAAGATTCACGTTTCTGAGCCAATACATGCAACAGTGATCAAAAGACTAAATGATGCAAGGGAGACACAGACAGTGCTGCTTTCATGACAATAAGGCCTGTAGTATAGATAAACTTGTAGTTGAAGTAATGAGATGAAGTGATTGCATGGAGTTGTGTATTGCTGAAGAAATCATGTTTTGTCCCAACAGGTTCCTGAGCCAGAATGAATACTGTACATATGATGATATGTGTGTGCTTTTTCCTATGGTTGTGTGCTTTGAGCTTACTCAACATGTGTCCGTACATAAATGTGTGTGCATTTGTTGTTTCTTGCTGAGGCGTGCTCTCTGTCCCCAGGTAAAAGCCGTCATTTTCTGTCTCTACGTGGAGCCGTGAAGAAAAATGCGGCTTTTCTTCGTAAGGCGTGTGCGTCTGTCTGCATGGTCCAGCGCTAGTTAAAGATTTACTGGATACTAGAACTGCAAGCAGACTGCAACCTCTGCTCCTTTCTGCGCCTATACCTTTTTCCCTTTTTTTCTTTTTTGCCTTTCTTCCTCTCCTGTTTATCCACTCCCCCTCCACTGGAGCAAGCATCTTTCTCCGCACCCTCTCGAGCTTCAGTTTCTTTAGTGGATAGCAACAAAATCTCAACACTGTAAAATTGCTTATTCTCTTTGTCCTCCTGTCGTCTTTGAACTACAACCATTAGATGATCATATCAAGGCCATGTTTGTTAATATTCTCTCACAGTGGAGACATGGAATTTTGTCCCCAATTACCACCCCGGCTGTAGGCAAAATTATATGTCTTTATTGTGTTAAAACCTCTAAAATGCTTTATGGTCTTTAACCTTTAATTATGTTTAATTGAAACGTTGGGGAAAAAAATATTAGTACATGAAATAAGGAAGCAGGGAGAAGAAACAGCTTTACCATGTTGAGATGAATAAATTTTTTTGTAGGAAAGGAAACAATTTGCAACTGCTTGACTCGTCTGAAAAAATAACAAGAGGAAAATGTCACCACAGAAAGCAACCAGAGATATTTTCACATGCTGCACACAACAAGAAAATATGTTATTTATATTTGTGATGACAGAATCCTCTCCTTGTTGTTTCAGATTCCTTTCCCTAAAATACCCCCTGCATCATTGCAAGCTCTAATGATAAAATATGTTGGAGAATAATAAGACTAAGATGGGACTTTTAGACATTCTGACAACTTTTCTCAGGTGTTTGCCAGAAAGTAAGGTATTTATCTTTGCTTGGGTAGCATGTGTTGGATGTCAACTTCAACTTCCAAACAAACTGTTGAAAGTCATTTTAAATCAGAAATACCAAGCGACAAAGTGTAGTTTACAACCTTTTTTTCATTATATTTAAGTTTGGGGTGGAGGTTTTCTGTCATCTTTAGGATTCAGAAATGGGTGCCTCCTCAATCTTTTTGTGTTTACATCTAATTGGGAAGTAAAGTATAATGATCTGTAAACTGGCAAACAAATGCACAAATAAAAGGTGACTTTTTGGATCTTTTTACCATCATACATATATACACAGTCCTGGTCAGAATAAGCGCAGAATTTAAAATAACTTCAGAAATAAATGCCAGTGAAACAATTTTGTGGGATCTTAAAGAAGCTAAGGAAAGGGGGGGGGGTTGCATCTTCTGATGGAGATGTAATCTATCCCAAAAATAAATTAAATCAGGAGATTACTAAGACATTTAAGCATACAGGGTGTGGAAAGAAGGTTAGAAACAAACACAAGGAAAACAATCTGAAATACACAAACAGCAGCAAAGGTATTATGGAAAACTGTTTAAAATTGTCCAAGACAGAGTCCTGATCTGAATACCTTCATACAAATAACTTATAGATGGCTACAGAAAATTATTACAGACTGCTGCTGCTGCCAAATATTCCGTAAATACATTTTAAAGAAGAAAAATTGCCAGTGATTTAATGATAATTTATTTTTATTATTTCCAATCCACGTTCTTTCTATGGCACATGTTTTTTAAAGTGCTGCAATAGGGATGGGGATATGGAATAAAAAATGTATCATGATAATTTCTCTAATTAAACCGGGAAAAAAAAAAAAAAAAAAAAAGAAATAAAAAAAAAATTTTTATTATAAATCTGTCACTAAATTCTATCTTGAAAACCCTACAAAATACTAAAAGCAACAATATAAATTAAGTTAAGAAGTACACCTGTATTGAAAAACTGTAGTGACAACAAAAAAAAAAAAAAAAAAAGAGAGAGCAAAATTCATATATATTCAAAAGATGAAACAGTAAAAATAACTTTTTATTATAAAAAAAAAAAAAAAAAACAACCAAAAATTCATCCTAAAAAAAAAAGAAAAAATAAATATTATATGGGATTTCTTTTAATAAAAAACCCACAAAAAAAAAAAACCCCCCCCCTGCTGCACAGGTATGTCCATAGAACATAAAAATCAGTCAAAAGCCAATAAATAAAAAATAAAGCAATGAAATCAATAAAAATGAATCACTAGACATAAAAGGTAGGGTGCAGAGGACCACACAACTCATGCTGATCTGAAACATTAAAAGTGGGCCTTACATATGTTTCAGTTCTGTACTGCCATGGTCAATAAGTGAACAGCTGAAATGCTCACCAACAAATACAAATGTATTTATTGGTCAGCATTTTGTCTACATAACAGTGAGCTTTACTAATTTTTAGATATTGCGCTATTAATAAATGCTGTAGCATCTAAACACTAAACTTTTTCTACTGAAAAAAATCCCATCATTGTTTCCATCATGTCATTTTCATTCCTTTCAGTCATTTTTTCTCCCTCCCGTGCTCTGTGTTCCTTTTCCTTCTTCATCTCATTCCTTGTCCCTGCGTCTCAGGTCTTTGGGGTTTACTCTAACAATAGGTATTAAACTAGTTCAGAGCTCTACTGAGGGGAAGGCACCAGGCTGATGTTATACAGTATTTGAAAGGCTGTAGCCTCAGGAGAGACCGGAGGGCCTTGAGTGCTTTTAACCAAGTAACATAGCAGCAGGTGGCACGTGTCGAGGTGAGGAAGCATACAGCGTGTTCACATCTGAGGCTGAAATGTTCAGAGAGACTGTCCTGATCTTTACAACACCGAGCTCATTCAAGACCAGCCGATGAGTCAAAGTACACTGAACTGACACCGCTGAATGCCACAGCTTCCTTTGAGATATGATGGAGGTCAGCCACTTACAATCAAATAACACAGGACATAATGTAGATTTCTAGGTTTACCATGAGCAAATCCCCGAGAAATGCCAGTGAAATGTAGATAGTGAGTTAGAATAATGTTAGCACAACGCTTCATACAAAAAGTAGGGGTGGGAATCAACTAAAAAGATCAATTTAATTAATTAGAGGCTTTGTAATTAATTTTGTTTAATCACATTACAAAAATTCTCCCACAGTTACATTTAGTATATTTAGATTAGCAGTGTGCAATATTGTATTGTTTATATTGCAAAGCGATAAAATTGATATATTGATCAACATCGGTAGAAAATATGTCATGACGTGACCCGTGCATCCCAGTGGAGCTCCACTGAAAGGATGGACAAGGGAATATGCCAGATCAAAGCAGATCAGTGTAGGTATCTGCTGCAAACGTAAAAAAAAAACTGTTTATTAGAATAACAAACCAAACTAGAAAAGCAGTTGAAATTTAAATAAAATGGACTCTATGCACGACTCCACTACTTCCTGAACTTAAGGTAGCTCCTTTGTTTCCTGTCTCTCATTACTGGACAAACTGATTAGCCCAGGTGTGTCTGGCTGGTTACTGAGATCAGACACACCTGGTTTAATTAGTTTGTCCAGTAATAAAAGACAGTAAACAAAGGAGCTACCCAAGTTCAGGAAGTAGTGGAGCTGTGCATAGAGCCCATTTACAAAGACCTACAGCATCTTGACCAACATATCAAGGATTTTACTGTGGCTGGGACTTTAGTGTGGCCATCAACATCAAAGTAGCTTTGACTATTATGAAAAGCACTATACAAATAAAATGTATGATTATTTTAATAATACAATAACATAATATTCTATTATTATGTAGTAATATTATTATCTGTGATATCGTTATTGCAATATGTCTTATTTTTATATCGTGACCTTTTTTGGTGATATCGTCCACCCCGAACTGATCTCTACGGTACAGAACATCTGCACAGTTTTCAGTACAGATACTTTAAAACTGGCAGAATAAAAAGAAATTCGGACAATATGAAAAATATATTGTGATAATTTGTTGTTTGCCATATCGTCCAGCCCTAATTTAAATGGATTTAGTAGATGACTAAGTAAAACAATAAACACAGATATTAATATTTAAACTAAGGATGTCCGATAGTATCGGCCTACCGATATTAACGGCCAATATTGGCATTAAAATGTGATATCGGAAAATATAGGTATCGGTTTTTTGGGCCGATATTTTGAAAAATGAAATCTCGCGAGATTCCGTTACAGAGCAACGAACTCTCGCGAGATCTTGTTCCATTAGCAGTGGTCCAGCATGTAGAAAAGTCACTGTTATTATGGAAGAACTTCATATCCCAGCCCAGAAACACTTTTTTAAATGTTTCTGTCCACACTTTTCATTCAGAGGCATTAATATCTGACAAACTGTGGCAGCTTTTAGTTCCTTTTCAGTCTGGTTTATGGAGCAGAGGTGAGTATTTACTGCTGAGTCTGCATCTGGAAACTAATGCTTCCTGCAGCCTTTAGTGCGCGTTTTTGGACGGGGAGGGGCCTGCAGCAGCACATGCTGCTAAGAAAGAAGTAAACGATACATTCTTTCGTTTCTGTCTCCAAAAGTCTCCAATAATGTTAGAAAATGTCACAAGACTTTTTGCTTGCTGCTTTATAAAACGGAAGTCATAAGTAGGACAACTTGCTAAATAAATCAACAAAGTCACCAAGTTCTGCCGTGTGCATCAGCATAATCAGGTGTATCAGAAAAATCGGCACTGACAAACATTACGCTTTGCTACTAAGGAAAACTGAGATTAAATGCATTAATCGTCATCATCATCAACTTTTTTTCTGGACACATGGTCCATTTAAAACAAAAAAAATTAAATAAATATAAATTAGAGACAGGATTAGCAAAGTACAAACAATTAGATAGACATTATAGAAGGCAGTTACACAGGTTAGACTGATACCGTGTTGCGCTACACTTAACACTGGTGAATGACACTATTATTTTATTTTCAGACTTGTTAAGTCAACATATAAAGCTGTACATGAGTGTCAGAAGCACTGCTGGTAGAGTGTTTACTCTGACTTTGGTGAGCATTTCAGTGGCACTTGTCCATCTTGGTTCCTTAAAAGCATTTTCAAAGCATCATTATAGGCCACCTGCAGCCGTCGCATACTGGCTTTCTTATATTTAGTCCAAAGGCCGAGCCGTGTTCAGGGGAGTACAATTTGCTTTAAAAAGGGTCAGTTTTATGTTGTCTGAGCAACAGCCAAACCTCCGAGCCAGAGTATTATCCTGGGCATACAACAATCTGCATTATCTATAAATGTCCTCATCATCTGACCTGTCCTCAGTAATATTAATGTTTAACGCATTCATTTTTTAAATTAATTTCAATTAATGAATTTAAGTCCCACCCCTAAGAAGCATTAATTGTGGTAAAATAGGGCACAACTAACTAACTAGCTAACTAACTAACACAGAATGCACTGAGATTCATGTGCAGTCTGGTTCTGGTACCCAACGGGTTCCAATAAGGGTTTTGAGGTGAAAGTAAGGGGAATGCATTTCATTCCCGCCAGCAAGCAATGACTGACAGAGGCAATAAAAAGCAATGGATCATTTCATATCAGCCTCTCAACCAGCCATCCCTACATTCTTCCTTTTCCCCCACTCTCTCCTGCATCTACAGTAAGTGCTTACATTATTTTCTCCATCAATCCCACTTCAATATTTTTCCAGTCAGCCTTCCTTTTCCCCTCTTTTAAACACTTCAATTCTTACCCACAATTCATATTACTCATATTACAATCCCTTTCCTCCGTCCTCTCAGTATTTATCCTTTCTTCTATCTTTGAGCATCATCAATCACACATCACACATGTCTGCAGGTGACACATCAGCACACTCTGTGTGGCTTTATGAACTGAGAAAAATTAGATGAGCGCTTTCCACCAAACATCTGGAAAAAATGTGCTTGCAATGAACATCCAGCATCTCCTGTAGTGTTTGTATACCAAAAGCTAAAATCTCTAGAATTTTCATTACTTACCAAATCTCCATGGGATGTAACATCACAAATGAGTTTGGTGAAGTAATCTTTCATAAATCCCTCTGCTTAGAAGTTGAAACCCTCCCAAACAGCTGTTAAAGAGGTTTGTCCCTGGATCCAGCACTGATAATTATTTTCTAATAAGCCATTAGTTTAGGCAATTTGCACATTATTTAGAGTAATATCATTCGCTTAAGGGTGTATCAACATGTCAGCATTTTTAATAAGTGGGTATATTATAATGGATAAGACAAGTTTAGTTAATTATCTTCTAGAAATTACAATTTAGGTGTGTTTGACCTACAGTAATGGTGCATTGCTTTAGTAAAGAGAACTGAATATACTGTGTAGTTTTCAAGTGTGTATTTTAGTGCACTTAAAGTCTGCAAATTTCTACATTCTTGGGCAAAAAGTAAAATCTTGCTTCAAAGTGATCCACTGATTTTTCTTTTATTACTAAATAATCTGCCTTTTTTCTCTGTCTTTTAGTGAGCATGCCAGCCAGTGAGAATGAATCAGTCAACACAGACAACGCCCCCGGGGGTGATGTGGAGGGGGAAACCTGCTGCACCAGGCTAGCGTGAGTGTACCTCACCCATTCTCACAAACACACCTCCTCTGCTGCCTCTGTTCCTGAGCTCCCGAGCTCCCCTTCTGTTGTTCTCATGGATGAGCTCAAGCCTTTGTGTTTTTTTTTTTCCTATTAGTCCTGTAGTGTAAGCCACAGTACAAGTGGCTCCTCTTGCCTCTATCCATTGATCTATCTAAGCCACCCTCCGTCTCATCAGGCTCTCTGAGGTTTGCAGGCATTCACGCCCCAAAGGTTGTTGGAGTGGAGCAGCAGTAGGTTGTGAATACCCTCCACACTGATAACATTTTAATTGAAGTTGGATAGATCTGAAGAGACAGCTAACCACATGGGTTGTTCCCAGAGGGGGAAATTACTTTACAGGCTGGTACTATACAGTACAACTAAACAATCATTGGTCGCACAACTGCATCCATATTTTATTTTCAATCTACATTTTTGACCTTGTATGCAGAAAAGCGTGGAATCTATCTTATGTAGATCTGAATATGTGTCATATTAATCCCCCTTTCTTCCTCTTTCGTTCCTCTCCCCGTGATTCTGCTTCCTGTGTCTTTCTCCCCTTCATGTGTTTGCTGGTAAAATGCTTTCTTCCTTTCCTGTGGGAGCACACAAACAGCTGACTCACTCACTCCTGCTCTCACCACTGCTTTCGTTTTTTTTTTTTACATTATTTAAACTAGCGAGTTGCTTTCTCTCTTAGACACAAGGCCTCAAAGGAGACGTGACCCCAGCGGTATGCACATGCAAACACCCACATGCAAAACTGTTCATCACGCTGAACGAAGCAGAACAGAAGAAAGCTACAAACTCAAGCTGTATTTGGGGGGGGGACTGTTGACCGAAGGGGCCGTATATCCAGTTGGATGGCAGACTTGTTCATCTGTATGGTCGCTTTCCATCAGTTACTTTGTCTCTGTTATGATGTTTGTATTTATTTGTACCCTGTCAAACCAATACAACTCGAAACAAAGCATATATCATATCTCAGATTTATATTCACATCCAAGATCCAACACATATCACTGAAGAGGCCCAGTGCGAGTTGCTTATGTAGTTGTTTTTATCAGCTGAATCGAATTTTATTGAGATTATTGAGATTGTATCAAGTTTCTTGCTGTAATCTGCTTTCTATAATTGTAGCTACAGGTGGGTTATAGATGTAACAAGTTAACATTGGCAGCATTTATTCACTGACTGATTAACATTTACTCATGTCAATATTACGTACAATACAGAATGTGAAGCTTACCTTCATGGATCTCATTTTACAGTAGAAATGTAGAAATGGGATGTGTTTCTGAAAGACAGGAATCTCTGAAGTTTGTCTCCCTGTGGGCATTTTTACCCACTTCTATAAAAATAAGACTTCAGTATTTGCTGGTTTTTCTTCCAATCACTATGGAGACACACCCCAGGATACCAGCTACTTCAGTTCCTGCTGATCTCTTAATTGAGATGGACACATGAGGAGAAGAGATGTATGTACTGTCAGGTCCCATATCCAGCCAGTCACTCACTTTCTGTTTCTTTCAGGCCGTCGGTGAGACATTTCATTGCTTTAGTCAGCTGTGTGGCCAACCAGTCAGTCAATTTATCTGCAGAACAGAACACAATCATCACCATAACTCCAGAAAAGATTCAATGGCACAAGAGTATTTTTTTTCATTTGGTTGCTTGCGGTGTAGTAAAGAGATTCAAGATTGCAGCGTCCGAGTGGGTGATTATTATATAAATTAAATATTAAAGTCACACATTCAGCCAATTGTCACATAATTTTATCTTAACTGAACAGATTACACCAGGGGTGTCCACCTCTGATCCTCAATGGCCACAGTCCTGCAGGTTTCCAATGTATCCCTGCAGTACACCTGACTCAAACTGATGAGTGTGCAATTTGAATTGTGTTGAAGCTGAGAAACATAGAGAACGTGCATGACTGCAGCCCTCAAAGACTGACTTTGGACACCCCTGGACAGAATGGTGTTATATGATTTGGTAAGGAACAGTACGATACAATACGGTGCAATTCGGTGTGATACGATATGATACGATACGATACGATGCCATACGATACGATACGATACAATACCATGCGATACGATAAGATACCATGCCATGCCATACGAGACGATTCGATACGAGGCCATGCCATGCCATACGATATGATACAATATGATACGATACGATACGATACGATACGATACGATACGATGCGCTTTTATTGTCCCCAAAGGGGAAATTGGCTTGGACTCTAATGTTGATTTGAAATGCTGTGGATTTAATTTTCTTAAATCTTTAGAGAGAACACTTTACTTCACTTCTCTTCTCTGCTCTGCTCTGCTCTACTGTACTCTGCTCTTCTTTCAAAAATGTCTTCCATAATCTCTTGTCCTCAGTTCTCCGTGTTGTACCTTTTGCTGTTACAGTGGTGAACAATCAACAGACATTTTTTCCTATGAATGAGTTGTGTTTTTTGACACCAGGATTAATAAGAGGAAACCCAAACTAAGCATGTTTTCTTTTGACTGGATGCCACTGTATGATTATGTGTGTTCAAAGGGGGTGATTTGTTCACAAGAGAGGTGAACAATGTTCATGTTGTTATTCTGTACTGAAGCTGTTGTCGGTGGTGAAATGGACAAACGTGCTCTTTGATCATCTGCAATAACTGAATCAAAACTTGAACAGGAAAAAAAAATAGCACCTAAAAAGTGCAAACATACTGGATGCAGGTTGGTCAAGAAACATGTTTCTCCATGTGTTTGTGATAATGAGGGAAGTTATTCCCCCTTATCTTTTTCAAATCACCCCTGTCATGTGTACCGGTCTGTGTGTTATGTGTTTATGTATAATCCATTTTGTTTTCTGTGTTCCAGAATTAGGATCTCCAAATCCAAGTTCAGGTCAGTACATGTTTACCATAGTCTTTCAATCCATCTGCTCCAGTGTCTCTAATCCAGTGCTATTTATGCGGTTGCTGTTTGTGTCTCTTGTATACAAGCAACTCAGTCTTCTGATCTTGATGTCAGTGGATAAAAAAGGGAGCATTCTCCCATATTTACAATACCCCCCAACGAAGCGGACTTTCAGAGTAAACGGACCCTGATTCAAATCAAAAACGCTGCTGTGAATGTGCCCCCAGACAAGTATGATGAGTTCAACAGATGTTGCCTATAAAGTGAGGGAATGGTGTCAGAATGCATATCTGCTTGTGTTGTGCTGTGAGTCATGTCTCGTGTAACACTTTGTGTGAGCATCATGGCAGAAGCTGCTGTGTGCCATAACTGACTCCAAACGCCTCTCATGCAGTCAGAGGATGAGGGAAATCTTTTATTAACTCAAGAAGCTGTGTTTATCTGTTTTGATTGACAGATGAATTGGTTTGAAGAATCCTCTTGTGCATTTGTTATCAAAGACAATGGGTCAAGCACAAATTGGGGATACATCGCTATAGACACGGAGAGATGCCAAAAGTGCCACACCGTTTCCTCGGGAGTAAAACGATGCTCTGCCAGGATAATCAACATGTTCCTATCCTCTTTTATTATGCAGTTTAATAACAAATGATCACTTCCTTCTTACCTTTTAAATAAATTTGATTCTTAATTTATTTTCTAATATTATTTCATGGTTAACACTTGCACTTAGGGATTTCAACAACTTCATTCTTACTATAAATAAACATTTAACTGGAGCGTTAGCATGTGAAGCTATGAATTGAGAGTGCTGCTTCACTAGTTTGACACTGAACAGGACAACAAGAGCTCAGGTTATTGCTTTCAGTTGTTTTCATTCTACTTATTCACAAGAGGGCAATTATGAAACAAAAGTTGTTCAATCTGGTTTGTGGACATAGATGTAAAAAAAAAAGAAAATCGTAAAACAACCTTTCAAATGGAGTTTCACAAAGCTGGAACTAGGAGGTGTGAAGCAATTACTAAAAACAATAACTTAGCTTTTCAATAGTAGAGAGCAGGAACGTGCAGAGTCACTGAACAACAGTGAATTTAACCTAACGTGAAAGCTGCCAGCTTATTTTGTCATTCTGAAATGAACAATGTATTCTTGTGATGCGATTTGCTGGAGGGGAGGATCACAATAGAACACGTTCTGCTTTAAATTGTACCTTCAGTCATGTTTTTTAAAGAGCAAATGCTACAGTGCATAACTCACTGAACAGCAAAGTGCTTCGTGTTGGCTTCTCGTTGGTGTTAAACGCCTTTGAGGATGACTAACTCTGCTCCACAGCTCTGCTGTAAAACAAGAGAAAAACATGGACCCAGGGCTGATGTCATCACAGTTTTGAAAAACACTAACTGACTCTTTCTTCCTTTTTTTTTTTACTCCACTATTCACCCTCAGCTCTGTTCATTTGTTTATGTAATTTTTTTGGGGGGGGGGTTGTTTTGTTTTTCTTCTCTGGTTGGTGCTCACTATGTTTTTTCTCATTTGACTTCAATACCTTTCCGTTCTTTCTGACGACTTTCCATTTCTTGCTACTAAACTATCCCACTGTCACTTAAACTTAACCAAACGGTTATTTTTTTCCCTTTACTTCTGTCTCTTATATCCATTCTCACTTCTCATTCCTTCCTTCTCAGTCGCTACTCTCGGAGGTGGAACAGGCTGTTCAGAAGGAAGTGTCGTGCTGCAGTCAAATCCCAGGTTTTCTATTGGCTAGTCATCTTTCTGGTTTTCCTCAACACTCTGACCATCGCCTCTGAACATCACCGGCAACCTCAGTGGCTAACAGATGTGCAAGGTACAACTTACACTCATGTCTGGATTAAAATGTTCTCATTCCCGCAAATTTTGTGTTTCCAATCCCCCCTGGTTCCCATTTATGATTTTATTCTAACAAAATTGTGTTCTTTCTGCTGTTTTTTTTTCTTTTTAATCTCATTCCTCCATAGACATAGCCAACAAAGTCTTACTAGCGCTCTTCACTGGTGAGATGCTGTTGAAGATGTACAGTCTCGGGCTACAGGTGGGAGGCAATTAAGTCAACAATATTAATGAATGCATCATTTAGATTTCATAATCATGAAATGAAAAACAGTACTGCGCATATGTTTTATACCAAACCTTCTTTAGTTATGTTTTGCTTCTAAGGAGCCAAACTTTCTTTTAAACTTTCTTGTAAACCACCTAAAGTAAGAGTTGTTTCCACCAGCAAGAGGATTCCCAAAGAGCTATTAGCAATACATTTGGCACATTTCTGCATGGTGTGAATTTAGTGCCCTTAGACAAATTGAAGAAACTGAAGAGGTGGAGGACAAAAGATGAAAGTTGTCTGCAGAACAGTAACGGATAAACTGTATGTTCAGTAAGTGATTCCTAACAGAACAAGAAATATCTATAAACACCTAACCCAGGTAGTAAGATATGGATCTGGCCTTTCAATTGATCCATCCACTGTTCACCTAATCAGAAGTGGTCTCCCTGGGAGGGTGGCTGTCAGGAAACAATTCTTCAAGAAGGAAAACGGGGAGAAAAGGTTGAGGTGTGCCAAATGGCACAAGAACTGGGCTGAATAACAGTAGCAACAGCTCTTTATAGCATTATGGATCTTCCTCAGAACCTGCACCTTAACATTATTGATTAGCGGGGAATCATTTTGATTTGCAAGCCTGTTAAATTATAAAAACACAAATGTATTTTTCCACATGGTGCAATAAATCATCACATTTATTTCTACTATTACAATGAGAGGTGGTTCAGTACTTTTGCAAAGTGCTGCATAAACTCTTCATAGTCCAATGTTAAATACTTTATTTGTTCTTTGTTCTCCACAGGCATACTTTGTTTCACTCTTCAACCGGTTTGACAGCTTCGTAGTGTGTGGAGGAATTCTTGAGACAATTCTGGTTGAAACAAAGATCATGTCTCCTCTTGGCATCTCCGTGTTACGTTGCGTACGCTTGCTCAGAATCTTCAAAATAACAAGGTTACTATCGTTTTTACATTTTCTGCATTACTATTAAATATATGACTGGAAGAGGTCAAAAATGATGCATTTGAAAGCAAATAAAAAAAAATATGTGTTTTTGAAGACATACAGTGGGTACGGAAAGTATTCAGACCCCTTTAAACTTTTCACTCTTTGTTTCATTGCAGCCATTTGCTAAAATCAAAAAAGTTAATTTTATTTCTCATTAATGTACACTCAGCACCCCATCTTGACAGAAAAAAAACTGAAATGTAGAAATTTTAGCAAATTTATTAAAAAGAAAAAACTGAAATATCACATGGTCATAAGTTTTCTGACCCTTTGCAGTGACACTCATATTTAGCTCACAGATTGTCCATTTCTTCTGATCCTCCTTGAGATGGTTCTACTCCTTCATTGGAGTCCAGCTGTGTTTAAATAAACTGATTGGACTTGATTTGGAAATGCATACACCTGTCTATATCAGACCTTACAGCTCACAGTGCATGTCAGAGTAGATGAGAATCATGGGGTGGAAGGAACTGTCCAAGGAGCTCAGAGACAGAATTGTGGTGAGGCACAGATCTGGACAAGCTTACAAAAGAGTTTCTGCAGCACTAAAGGTTCCTAAGAGCACGGTAGCCTCCATAGTCCTTACATGGAAGAAGTTTGGGACGACCAGAACTCTTCCTAGACCCGGCCGTCCAGCCAAACTGAGCAATCATGGGAGAAGAGCCTTGGTGAGAGAGGTAAAGAAGAAGCCAAAGATCACTGTGGCTGAGCTCCAGAGATGCAGTAGGGAGATGGGAGAAAGTTCCACAAAGTCAACTATCACTGCAGCCTCCACCAGTCCGGGCTTTATGGTAGAGTCAGTGCAAGACACATTAAAGCCTGCATAGAGTTGGCCAAAAAACACATGAAGAACTCCCAGACTATGAGAAATAAGATTCTGGTCTGATGAGACCAAGATTTAACTTTTTGGCGTTAATTCTAAGCAGTATGTGTGGAGAAAACCAGGCACTGCTCATCACCTGCCCAATATGATCCCAACAGTGAAACATGGTGGTGGCAGCATCATGTTATGGGGGTGTTTTTCAGCTGCAGGGACAGGACGACTGGTTGCAGTTGAAGGAAAGATGAATGTGGCCAAGTACAGAGATATTCTGGAAGAAAACCTCTTCCAGAGTGCCCAGGAGCTCAGACTGGGCCGAAGGTTCACCTTCCAGTAAGACAATGACCCTCACACACAGCTAAAATAACAAAGGAGCGGCTTCAGAACAACTCTGGGACCATTCTGGACCGGCCCAGCCAGAGCTCTGACTTAAACCCAACTGAGCATCTCTGGAGAGACCTGAAAATGGCTGAACACCACCGTTCACCATCCAACCTGACAGAACTGGAGAGGATCTGCAAGGAAGAATGGCAGAAGATCCCAAATCCAGATGTGAAACACTTGTTGCATCATTCCCAAGAAGATTCATGACTGCAGTAGCTCAAAAGGGTATTTCTACTCAGTATTGAGTGAAGGGTCTGAATACTTATGACCATGTGATATTTCAGTTTTTAATTTTTAATAAATTTGCAAAAATTTCTACATTTCTGTTTTTTTTTCTGTCAAGATGGGGTGCTGAGTGTACATTAATGAGAAATAAAATTAACTTTTTTGATTTTAGCAAATGGCTGCAATGAAACAAAGTGTGAAAAGTTTAAAGGGGTCTGAATACTTTCCGTACCCACTGTAAATGTGCTCTGATAGATTTTAACTTGACTTCCCTCCTGCAGATATTGGAACTCTCTGTCCAACCTGGTGGCATCTCTGCTCAACTCTGTTCGCTCCATTGCATCCCTGCTGCTCCTGCTCTTCCTCTTCATCATTATCTTCTCCCTGCTGGGCATGCAGCTCTTTGGGGGGAAATTCAACTTTGACGAGACCAGACGCAGCACGTTTGACAACTTTCCCCAGTCTCTGCTCACTGTGTTTCAGGTAATGATGTGCAACAGATTATTGTTCATCTTGTCTTCCATTCTCAACTTATGTCCCACAATTACAAAACAGTTGTATAGCTATTAATTTATTGAGCGATAAATTAGAACATTTTCTTTGTTTCTCCACAGATTCTGACAGGAGAGGACTGGAACTCTGTGATGTATGATGGCATCATGGCATATGGTGGTCCATCTTTTCCTGGCATGCTGGTCTGCATCTACTTCATCATCCTCTTCATCTGTGGAAACTGTATCCTATCACAGCACATGTTTACATGAGACAGATACAGCTGAACCTGTGATAAAAATAGAGGCAACAACTGACAATAAAATGAGTGTTTAATGTTTCTGGTTGGGATTGTTGTTAGAACATATATGATTTTTAACCTTATCTGTGAGAAGAGCACAGTATCTTCACTCTATTAAAAGTTGGCTGGGGTTGACTGTTTCCTTAATTTCAATGCTCTGAACAGATATCCTGCTGAATGTCTTCTTGGCCATCGCTGTAGATAATCTTGCTGATGCGGAGAGTCTGACATCAGCCCAGAAAGAAGAAGAGGAGGCAAAAGAGAGGAAAAAACTGGCCAGGTAAAGCAGAGAAAAATACATTTAGGGGGACAGGCGGTGAACATGCAAAAGATTTTTTTTTATCTTGCAAACACCAAAAGAGATTGTAAAGGGAGAGGAAAGGGTGCTCAACACCCCTGAAGAAGACCTTAAGCCTGCAGCATCCACAATAGTCAGTATTTCTTGCAGATAATTTAAGGAGGCCAGTAATCTACCTTGAAGTCAAACCAGTAAAATAGCCCACAATAACAATGATGTTCTTCAGATTTTAAGGCAGGCTGACAATTCCCTGCTTTGCTTTTTCTCTAAAACAAATTTATAGGGTATTTTTAGTGTCTGTAAAAGTAATTTGTCTGTAATAATTATGTGAGATTTTAGTGCAGCCAGGGAAGATGGTGTTCCCGTCAGGGGAACAAATCATTATGTTTCCCTCTTGGTTGCAACCTGTATCGATTTGAGGACACAGCGTAATGGAAGACATTCATTTCCCTGCCTGCTTCCCTTTGGGTTTGATCATATCAGCACAGCTTCCTTTTCTGACTGAAATTCACTCTTTCACTGTGTTTCTTTATTACAGCCTCCTCATGTGAATTTATGTGCAATTAAATGCAAATCAGTGGTTTAAAATGGTGATAAATGTGTTAAAGTTAAGAGAGGGGGAAGATAATTAAGGCTAGAACTTTATCTTTCTCTAGACTTGCCAGTCCAGAGAAGCGCCATGACAACGAGAAGCCACCTATAGAGGAAAAGAAGAGCGAGAAGATAGAGCTGAAGTCTATTACTTCTGATGGAGAGACCAACACTACTACTAAGGTACAGGCTGACATGGAAAGAGAAGGACTACTGTCAAAGGTTTGAGTAAGTGTGCTAAAAAGAAATAGCTGATGAATAAGTTGAATATTTTCTCTATACAGATCAACATGGATGACTGCTGTGGAGATGAGAGTGAAGAGAAGAACCCATATCCTGCAAATGATTACATAGGTAAACCACAAACATCAGATGAATCAGTCAGACAAAATGAGAACTTGTAAGTTCCCAGTAAGAATACAGCTTACGTGACAAGTTTTCATGTAAATGCACCATTTCCTGCTTTTTATGTCACTATTTCTTTATATGAAGCTTATTTTATAAGACAGGTGCACGTCAGTGTCATCATCTGTGTTATAGAAGAGCTACATTTCTTTTACAAGTGTTGCCCTTATGATTCTTGTTTGACTTTCATCATCATCTTCTTCTCCATCCTCTCCATCAGGAGATGATGATGACGATGAGCCAGAAATGCCAGTAGGCCCGAGGCCGCGGCCGCTCTCTGACATCCAGTTGAAGGAGAAGGCTGTTCCCATGCCTGAGGCCCGCGCTTTCTTCGTCTTCAGCCACACCAACAAGTAAACACAATACAGCAGCTCTGCTCCTCATCCTCCTCTCCAGCCTCTTTTTCTGCCTGCATTTTTCCTCTTCTTTTCCTCCTCCTGCTGTGATTGTTTAAAAGTTCCTGTGATTTAGAGGTTAACGCATGAATACTCTGTCTCTTCTTTTATAGATTCAGGGTTCTGTGCCACAAGATCGTCAACCATAACATCTTTACAAACCTCATCCTCTTCTTCATCCTGCTCAGCAGCATCAGTCTGGCAGCAGAGGACCCTGTAAAGAATGACTCCTTCAGAAACCAGGTAACACACACTTGAATGTGTATTGTCATTTAAACAAATGCACAAATGGAGAAAAGTTTTGTTTTGGCTTTTTACTGTTTTATTACTTTTTTCTTTTTTTTTTTTTTACTATTATCTGATTTTTCACTTGTTTCCTGGTTTGTTTGGGGTTTTTTTTTTCACATCGTTGTAGTTTGGATCAAAAGGCTGCTGCAGACGTGCAGCCAGATTGCAGCACATTAAAGACTGGAGACTTTTTAGCCGTCATTAGCTGCCCACACACATTTCTTCTCAACTAAATGGATTATAGCTGACAGAAGCATATAGAAGAATCAAAGCCTAATGTTCCTGGCCTGTTATACTTAATAAGATTTCTTTCAGCAGATATTGTTATTTTCATATTAAGCTGATGTTACGCTTTGTTGTGGCTTTTTATCTCTTTTGCTTTCTTTGTCCAGACACAACACATCATATTTTAGTCCTTTTAACTGATAAAACATATGCTTCTCTCTACAAGAAAATGTATACATTTTAATATAGAGACTTTACTTACAGTACAGTGTTAACACAATATGTTTTGGCTCTAAGTGCAAATTTGTGTGAGATGGAAGCAGAGACACTGCCTCTCGCACAAGCTCTGAAATCACAGAAGATTTCCTCTTTCTGCTTGTGAAGGATATATCTGCAATTGCATCCACTAATCGAGCAATGTATTGTTCATAAATTATTGATTTGGCGTTTATAGCTGTAATTGAACTGTAGTGTAATGGAAAGACTGAGCATGGTGTTTGGATTGTTTGCGCTCTCAATGAGAAAGACAAGACTCCTGGGGCCAGTAAAGGTTTGTTTCATTGTATGTTCATGGCTTTTAGATAGTACTTTCCAGTCTCGTACCATTGGAAGCCTTGTTTATTTTCCTAATCCACAAAAGTTCACATTGTCTCTAGACTTAATCAATTGTATTCACATTTTCTTGTTGTAAGATAGATGAAACATCGTTTCTTCACCTTTCAGTTAAGGCTACAGTTATCTGCTGTCGCCTTCCTCTGAAGGGTCATGTGGTGTTACGGTTACGGGTCTTGCCAGCTGTTCTTGTTGAAGTCTGCCAGGCAGCAGAGGATGATTAAACCGTTGCTGCCCGGCACCTTGCCAATGGTGGCATCCCATGTATCTGACAACATATAGGCTCCTTCATCCCGACTGAGGGTCACCGGGGCCTGTTTCCTGGTCTCCATGGCCTCCCTGATCCCGCGGTGGTACCTGTTGCTATCTGAGCAGATGATCTTGGCTTCCTTCCAGTTCATGATGTGGTTTTCTCATCTGCAGAGATTAGATATAGCTGATATCAAAATCTCTTGTTCCGTTTTCATTTTTGTTGCCTGTGTTTGTCTATTTCGCAGTATTTTCGGTGTTTTTTTGTTTGTCAAATGGTCTTCTTGTTTCTGTATGTTTTGTCACATGATAAACGATATGTCGTGGATGACGTTATTCTTCTTTGCTTTGGGGTTTTTATCTATTGGATGTACTAGTAGCTGTCCCAGGGTGGTGTGTGGTTTTACTGGGATGTTAATGTGATATTTTTTTATTGTTCGTTGTATGTCTTCTGTGATGCCTTTCTATGGATGTTAGAAACCATACTAACATAAGTTTTTTTTTTTTTCCCTTTTTAAATTATGTCACATTTGTAAAGAAGATGAGCACTAGAGTTGACAATGTGGGTTGCACCCAAGAAAAAAACCAAGCAGTACACATATTAAATCATCTCCATTAAATCCACCATTGCTACCCCACCCTCCAAATACTCACCTACACACATCTTGAACTACACACAGTCCATGAAATATAAACCAGGAATTACATTGTGTATGTTTGGCCAGCAAAGTTTGCTATAAGTAAACATGCTTCTTGTTGCTTTCCAGATCCTGGGCTATGCAGATCACGTCTTCACTGGGCTCTTCACCATAGAAATCATTCTCAAGGTAGTGGTTCATGTTCATGATGATTTGCCAGACAGATGCATGATCAGGCATAGAGATCTAAGGATTTAAACTATAAGTCCCCTCTCTTTAGAAAGAACATTTTATACATACAACTATTTGGATAAAATGTCTTCAAAGTGAAGCAATCCTTTCTTCTACAGGGTTAATCATATATCTGAAGTGCAGTACTAAATGGTGTGTTTATTTGCAGATGACAGCCTATGGAGCCTTCCTTCATAAAGGCTCCTTCTGTCGAAACTATTTCAACATCCTGGACTTAGTGGTGGTCAGTGTGTCCCTCATCTCATCTGGAATACAGTAAGTGTGCCATCATGTTTATTTTCCTGTATGTGTTACAATCTTCTGATTCAATCCATGAGTCTTTTTATCTGAATTTTGAGCACAGATGTTTCCAGCATCATTAGGTAAAAAACAATCAAAATATTATTAAAAGCATATTTGTGCTATGACTACTTAAAACCCTTGATAATTATTCATAAATAGGGGCTACTACATGAGCTGAAGTTCACACACACAGTTCTAACACAGTGAAAAATGTGTGTTTGGAAACTGTCTCACGCTTCACACTTCTCTGTACTCACCAACTTCACGCTACATTACTGCTAATTCTTTTCTTCTTTGTCATGTTTAATAAGAAATGTTTTCTGCTCCTTGTGGCAAATAACTCCTTCAACTGCTGTGATGTTTGTGATGTTAATTATGCTATACTACACTCTCTGTCTCTAATGCTTAATAGACTAGACTTCTCGACGTAAGTCCATATTAGTCTGTATTAATAACCCCTTTAACAGACCTTCACCTTAACCGTGTAAAGCTGTCACTGTTTTGGTTTGATATTTCTATGGTCTTGGAGAGTTTAGTCAAAGCCGCAACCAGAAAAAGAGCAAAAGAAATAGAATCTGTAATCTGTGGAAATGTCCAGTTTTACAGCATATTACTGTACTGACATTAAATTGATGGTTTCTCATCATGAACAACTAGTGTGCTTTTGTGAAAGATTCATGCCCAAAATGTCACTTCACAGATGGCAACATAATTGGTTTTTTAACTATAAAATATGTTTCATTGGGTCTCGGATAAATGGGCCTGCAATTCTCCTGTCACCTTTCATATCCAGTTAATAGGTCAAATTCATTTCTCATATTTCTGGATAAGTGGAACTCTCCTGGGTTATAGAAATCACACGTGAATGCTAAAACTCAGTGGTTTTTGCCTGTTAAAGGTAGCAAGTGAGTGTGTGGGATTTTTCTTGAATGTATCACAGTTAAATTACTTGTGATGATGTTGCATTTTGAAGTACGTAGCGCACTTTTTTCTGTGTGGCACTTTTGTTTCTGTTGCTACCAGATCATTTTGTACTTGAAAAGAAAACATCTACATTTACACATAGGAGCAAAACAGACAGAAGCATACTGCTGGATTGAAGAAAAACTAAAGAATTATATACATACTAGAAATATGATAGATTGATTGTGTCATCTCTATGACATGGGAAAACAAGAGCAACTTGACCAGTATAAAAATCATTATCTTATGACTTTGTATCTATTTTTGTTTTCTTATAGATGGATAGAGTACTTCTTGTCATCAGGTGGTTGGTAAATAGTGTTTCTCTTTCCTGTCAGCTCTCAACTGAGACGTTATTTAAACAATACATATAATTAGATTGCATTTGACCTTTGTATGAACTGTACTTTAACTAGAATATATCGTCACCGCTGGTTTGACTGTGATATGTGGCTGATAATATCCCACTCCACGAGAAACTACCTTTAACTGCCTTTAAACTTTTCCTTCTTCTGTAAAGAGTTGCACAACAGGTTTTCCCCCTCCCTTCTTTCTCTTTTCCAAACAATGTTTTCCTTTAAATCACTCCCTTAACCACCTAAAATGTCACCCTCTGTATAATATACGTTGACATTTTGAATCTATTTGTTTTATTCTGGCTTCGTCACACACTGGGAAAAAGTTTCTTTATTTGTTCTTCATTTATCTGAACAGGTTTATTCTCATTCCACGCAGAATTAAGAGTGAGATTTTCAGCACATCTGATATGTGCCAACTGCAGGATGTAATAATCATCCTCTGACGCCATGTTCAGATCACAGAAGAACTAAAGTTCCAGCTTTTTCCAAGCAATGATTATAAAATTCAAAATGTCAATGTGTTAATTTGATCTTTTTTGTTAGTATGTAAGAAAAATTTTTTTTTTTGAGCCACTTCTTTTAAGGGTCCCACTGTTTGATTGTCGGCTTGTACTGACACTCTCTTACAGCACAGTGATTCTCTGTTTGCCTGTAAATGTCAGTTCATGTCTTTATTTTGGTCTGTCCGTGTTGTACTTTTGTGTAGTTTTTCTTGTATCATATGTACGCGTGTGTGTTGTGTGTTCTACTTTTACATATACATGAATCTGATATGAACCATTTATGTTGACAAGAATAATCTATTACACTGACACCTTTACTTATGACATAGTAGAGCATTAACAAAGAATTTGCATGGTCCATGACCATCATTTCTTAAAAAGTCATAAACACTGTATGTTATTGATTCTTTAAGTCGCTGTTTCTATAAAATGATAAGCTAAAAGCAGAAGATGATTAAATTTGATTTGTCATAAAAGATTATTTATCATAGTATTTTAGACTGTTTTAATGTTGTTAAAATACTTGTAAGTAGCAACAAATATAAAAATAGTCTTGACAACATTACTTATCATCTTAATTCCCTTCCTAAGTGTTTTATGTTTTTGTATCATTTGTCTTGTTGAGTCCCAATTTTGACATATTCATTCATATCAAGATCATATTTGTGTGTAAATTAAACTGTCTCGCTTTCCTGTTTGTGATAAAGACCACAAACTCTACCAACCAAACTTTTTCCATCTTTTAAAAGTTGGTTATTTTCAGGCGACTTTACTGGTTAGTAGTTTATTCTCTGGTGTCTTTTAGGTCCAGCGCAATTAATGTGGTGAAGATCCTGAGAGTCCTGCGAGTGCTTAGACCGCTGAGAGCCATCAACAGGGCCAAAGGATTAAAGGTTTGTTTGATTAAAACATGAAATCCACATCCATTACCAAAAGAGACATACCTACATACTCACTGTGTTTTCTGATGTGTCTTACAGCATGTGGTGCAGTGTGTGTTTGTGGCCATCAGGACCATCGGCAATATTGTAATCGTCACCACGTTGCTCCAGTTCATGTTCGCCTGTATTGGAGTGCAGCTCTTTAAGGTAAAGAAGGGAGAAACAGAAAAAAAGAGGCTTTCATACATCTTTTTGTGAGTTTAGAGTTTTTAATCAGAGTTGTGTGTTTTCATCAGGGCAAGTTCTTCTACTGTACTGACAGCTCGAAACAGACTCAGGCAGATTGCAGGTAGGAGATCCCTTCTGCTCACAGCCTGTTATCCGCTCCCTTACTGTCAAACTACCAGACAAAATCATGTGAATGTGTATGTGTGTGCTTTTGTGTTTGAAGGGGATTCTACATCATGTATAAAGATGGTGATGTGGCGAAGCCTGAAAGAGCCCAGAGGCTGTGGGAGAACAGTGACTTTAACTTTGACGATGTTCTGCAAGGAATGATGGCTCTGTTTGCTGTGTCCACTTTTGAGGGCTGGCCAGGGTACGTGTCTGCAAACAAATGGCATGCATCTGTATCGTTTTTGCTTCTATCCCTCCATCTTTAATGATTAAATCTCTTTTTTTTCTCCCTCCCCTCTTCCTCTCTGTCAGGTTACTATACCGAGCCATAGACTCTCACACTGAAGATGTCGGGCCCATCTATAACTACCGCGTGGTCATCTCCATCTTCTTCATCATCTACATCATCATTATTGCCTTTTTCATGATGAACATCTTCGTCGGTTTCGTCATCGTCACATTCCAGGAGCAGGGAGAGCAGGAATATAAGAACTGTGAGCTGGACAAGAACCAGGTAACGTTTTTGTGTGTCAGTAAATCATATTTTTATTCTTTCTTTAAGCAGCAACATGATGTTTAACTGTTCAGGTTACAGACATTGATGGAGAATGACTGCTTTTTAATGAACTAGAAAGTTATGGTTTTTCAGTCAGGAGGCACAAGAGGGGAGGAATGGAGGTCAGGCGAGGGGGGGGGGGGGGGGGGGGACATGGATGATTCGAGGAAGGCTGAACATAATTTTTAGGACAGAACTATTTCAGTACAGCCATGAGAGAGTTGCAGCTGTTCAGAAAGAAGATAAAACTGAAACTAGAGAAGGATCACCTGTGTGCTTTACCATTTTCCTGTACAGAAGCTCAGAAATTTTTAATCAGTTGGATGACAGTTTTACATCACTTCAGATTTTTCCACAGAAAACTGTTGAGTTTAACGCTTACCTGATATGTAAAGCCAGGGTTTGTGCATGCTCACCTGTGTGGATGTGTGTCACAGCGTCAGTGTGTGGAGTACGCCCTGAAGGCGCGTCCTCTGCGTCGCTACATCCCCAAGAACCCTTACCAGTACAAGGTGTGGTATGTGGTCAACTCCACTTACTTTGAGTACCTGATGTTCACACTCATCCTTCTCAACACCATCTGTCTGGCCATGCAGGTGAGTCACACGTGTTCAGGCATATACAAACACACGCACTGTGCACACTCAGGACAACTTACTCAAACTTGAATTCTTTATGGGTGTTGTGGACTTTTTTGTTTATTTTTGCAGCATCATGGGCAGACCAAAAATTTCAATGATGCAATGAACATCCTCAACATGCTCTTCACTGGACTGTTCACTGTAGAGATGATCCTAAAACTGATCGCCTTCAAACCCAGGGTAGGTACAGTATATCAGTTTAGGTCAGAGGAAAACTGTCAGACTGCTGATTGCACAAATGAAAGTTGACAGATTGCTGCTGTTATATTGGCGTTAAATCTGTTTAGTAGACTACATCATGTGGTTTAATCTTCCTGGTTCTTTGTTGCACTGCTGCTGTTGCCATGTAGTTGCATGGGGTTTATTGGCCCAAGCTAATAACCTCATTTTGTGTCATCTATTTTAACAGTAACAGATGGCTCTGCTTCTTTCTTTAATAGAAACTTTAGTGGAAATCCCTGTGTGCAAATAGTTTAATATCATATTTTACTATCATTTCTTTTGTGACACAGCAAAATTAGTAAATCTAAAGATCTGTGCAACATTTTCTAGTTATTGGTGGTCTTGCATTAAAAAAAAAGACATAAAGCATCTAAACTTCAGCTCTCTGTCTGACTTTTTTATTGTACTCAAGTGAGCATGAGAATTATGAAGGTGAACTCAAGCTGCCTGGTGAGGCTAATTTTTCTCTTTTTATAGCCTTCCCTGCAGGATCCATAGCAACAGCAGCACCGCTCACCTTTAGATTTTATGTTTTATATCAGTCCATTACAATTCAGTTCTGAACTTCCTATTCAACCTTCCTGTGGTTATAAAAATCTGACTTCTTTGTGTTTGTAGTATTTTCTTTAACATCTGATATTAATAGCTGAAAACCTTTGAAGTTTTTGAGTGTTCTCTATCAGCAAAGTATTATTTTAAAGCCAAAGTTTGTTACTTTGTCTGAAACTAAATCTTTTTGTCTCCCAGGTTGACTCCAAGATCCAAATGACATTCTGTAATATTTCATATAATCAGCATGAATGAAAGATGTTTATCTTGCAATCATTTTTTAGATTAATGATCTATTTAAAGCACTTAGTGGCATAATTCAAGCTTTACTGTATTTTCA
Source organism: Atherinomorus stipes (assembly GCA_023101725.1). NCBI lineage: Eukaryota > Metazoa > Chordata > Actinopteri > Atheriniformes > Atherinidae > Atherinomorus > Atherinomorus stipes. Next base: position 216,223 of record JALJCO010006862.1, read on the forward strand.
GCACCGGTGCTCACAGTTAGAGTAATTAACTTGGAAGACTTGGGAATGTACATCATGCTGCGCTGCATTATGCATGCAATGTTGCGTCATGTTTACCTCAAGATTTTTGAAGGCAGTTTTCCTGCTTTTTGGGAGGCGAGGATGTCAAGGTTTCTCGAGCAGAGTTCTGAATCTTTATGAGATATAAACATACCTTTTTTTCCATGTTTTCTTCCTTCAGTTCTGTAGCGGAGCATGGCAGCCCATTCCCAAGTCATTCTGAGCAATGTTAGGGATATGTCTTGCTTTGGAGGGTTTGACTTACACTTAACTAAACCTTTTCTTCAACAGTCATCACACAGAAGGGACCAGCTCGCAAACATTTTTTTATTATTATCATCACTCCTTGAATTAGCTCCTGTGTTATTTGCTCTGTGCCCAACATTTGTTTTTGACAGGCATATTTGTTGCAGCTATGGAACCAGTCATGTGGATGCCTTTACGTGTGTCATGTTTTTGGTTGTATTTGGTGGTTTACACTGCAAAAAGTCAAGTCTTACCAAGTATATTTTTCTAATTTCTTGTCAAAATATGTCATCACACTCAAAATAAGACATAATTACCTAAAGAGAAACATTTCAGTGAGATATAAGAACTTGTTTTAAGGCAATGCATCTTATTTCAAGAAATCTTATCAAGAAAATGTTGCTTGTTTTATTAGCAGAATTCTTTTTCTTACAAGCAAAAAAATCTTGGTGATTCTTAAGATAAGTAAAAAAAACATATTTTTTTGTTTTTAATAAGCAAAAAAAAATTTCTTGATAAGATTTCTGGAAATAAGATGCATTGCCTAAAACAATGCACTGAAATGTTTTTGTCTTATTTTAAATGCGATGAGATATTTTGACTAGAAATTAGAAAAATATACTTACTGAGATTTGAGTTTTGCAGTTTTGCTTATATATAAACTTTTGAAAACTTAGGTATGTTTGTAATGATTTTGTCTTTTTTCAGTACTGTTTTTTTTTACCTTGATTTATAAAGTCATGTGTGCCTATGATATGTCTAGTTTGTCAGATATAATCAATCCACACTTCAGCATTTGGATACTAATGCTAAACTTTCTTTTACTAATCTTTAACTCTTGTTAATATTCCCAACACTGGAATCAGCTTCATTACAGCTACAGTGCCTGTGAATTGTGTGCAATTTTTGCATAATGTCAGTGTGGATAAATTATTGCAGGATGAGTTTTCCTGTTCAGATGATACTTAAGCTGCTGATGATGACAGATGATGCTGCTTAAAATAGATCAGGACAATTGATCTTCTCACAGCTTCCTCCCTTCAACTGCCAATTTACAAGTAGATGCAAACAGCTGCAAGGGACATGAACGCCTTTGTACTTGTGGGTTTTAAAAGTTGTACATCTATCCTGCAGGCTCATTACAGTATGTGGTAAAACATATAACTGCAGAAAAAATAAGCCAGAAAGCTTGTATATCATTAATCATGGATAGTTTATATTCTTCTTATCTGATTAAAAAAAAAACTATCTAAAGGCAGAACATTGGTGCAAGCATTAATAACTTGAGCATAATGGTGAGGTGTTGGATCCTGTATGAGGGCAATTTTTTAACCTTTTGCTAAGCGATTTTTTTGAGCTCTTTCTGCACAGCAGGGAAAAAAAATCTGAAGATATGCGGATATTTAGCATAAATACTGGTCTTTGCACCACTGCAGAAAAACCCTGACTGTGAGTGGAAAGCTTAAATAACACCAGTCAAACACACCATCCTCAACGGAGCCTGAAATTTACTGCACTAGATGAACAGATATCACTGTGGAATCTTGATTTTTTTTTTTTTCCTGTATGCGTGCGTGTGTGTGTGTGTGCGTGTGTGTGCACTGTACGATCTCATACCACCTTAATGGGGGGCTGCGAAGTGGCAGCAGATGTTGCTTTCCTTCTAACCTACCTTTCTCACCCTCCTCTTGCTCACCTCATCCTGTGTAGGGGTACTTTAGTGATCCCTGGAATGTGTTTGATTTCCTCATCGTAATTGGCAGCATAATAGACGTCATTCTCAGTGAAATCAACGTAAGTACGATCCCCCCTTTCACTCTCCTTGTCTTTACCTCCTCTGTCTCAGTCTTGTGCTTCCTCTCGCTTCTCTATCCCTCCACTCTCCTTCCTTTTTTGGCTCCTCTGTGTTGTGCTGCTGTTCCTCCTCATCTTTCTGGCTCCTTTGTCAGCCTCCTCTTTCTCTCCTTCTTCTTCCTTCTCCTCTCCCCTTCATCCCTAAATCCAAGATGGCCGCTGACACTCAGGGGGACACCCCCCTCCCTTCGCCTCCCCCCAACGTCAAGGGTTCCTGTTGCCTGGGTTTCACAAAAACTGGAGACTACACAGGCAGGGATTAGTTTGAAGGCTTTCCGAATTGCGTCCTCCTTTCTTGTTCTTCACAGAATCTCAAATGTTGGGTTCGTGATTCGTTTTCTTTCATTTTGTTTATTTTTCGGCTGCACTGTGACATAAACTCCGATTTAACCCCTGAACTAACTGAACTAACTCACTGACCCATCACAAACAGCTTTACACAGCTTTTTAACCGCAGCAGTGGGCACTTTTTTGTTGTTGTTGTGATTTTGTTGCAATTTGTTCTTTACTGTTGTTCTTGTTGACATTTCCTCTCATGGACAAGCATGACCGGTCGCTGCTGCTCCTCCTCTGCTGTCCATCTCTTTCAGACTGCGCCTTTTCTTTTTTTTTTCCCCCTATTTAATTTAGTTGATTATTCCCCTCTCTCCTCCTACTAAAAACTCCAATGCTCATGTATGTAATGTTTTTATCTTATTTTTCTCCTCTCTCTCCTTTGATTTTTTTTTTCCCTGTTGTTGTTGTTTCCATTTTTAAATGTCTTATGTTCTGTCCTTTTCTTTTTCTTCTGTTCTGTTGTTTTGTTTTGTTTTTTTCTTTCCACCCCAACGCAGCATTATTTTGTTGATGCATGGAACACATTTGATGCCTTGATAGTTGTGGGTAGCATTGTTGACATAGCGATCACTGAGGTTAACGTAAGTAGTTCAACTCCCTCCCTCCCTTCCTGCCTGCCTGATCTGCCATTCCCACACACACACAAACAGACCGAGCGCTGATACCCATCTCGCATGCTTTCAAATGATTGAGAAACTTCATCTGCACAGTATTTGGAGAGAAGAAATGGCTGAGTAAATCTGGCAGATAAAACAGCCAGATGTGGCAGAAACAAACCAGGAAACGTTTGCCTCTGAAGGCTTTGAGTAATTTAACATGAGCAAAAAGAGTTGTGCTTCCTTCCCGACATCTGAACAACTTGTTACCACAATCATTTTAAGTGATTATAACAACAGAGGTTACAAAACAACTTGCATCATGATCCACTTTATTCTCAGAGTTCTCTCTTCCTCATGCCTGCATCCTATCAGTTTTCACACAACGGCATAAAACAAACATCCTTTTATTTACTTACAAGTGTTTCGTTTGGATATCTAAATATTTGAAACGGCTTCAGATAGGTATATATGCCTCGGTCTGCTGAGCATCAGTAGCATCAGAGACTCTTGCATTTGCCAATTTAATCCTATTGCATTTACTCAGCACTTGGTTTGGTTCCACATTATTTGTTCTTCCATCAGTGCCACAGAGGACACGCAGCATTCCTCTGGCATGATGGACACTGTATAGCATGACAGATACAAAGGTGGCATATCCAGGCCTGTGGCTGCATCTGTGTTTTCAGAGAAGATCAATTCAAATGCAAAACCTCGACTTTCTCATTTTTGAGGAGTAGTGTTTTAACCCAGGGGTCAAAAACACCCTCAGTTCATAAATCACCAGGAATCTAAAAAATTTAAGTTCAAATGAGAAAACACAAGGTGCTTTTCTCAGAATATGCATAAATGAGGAAGAATTGAATCAATAAATGGATTTACTCAGTGCCCATGAAATTTATGTAAATGTATGTATGAATTCATTTTTTTATCAACATAGATGCCCTGTGGTCAGCAGTGGCGATGAATAAGAATGAATACCCCAAACACAAGTCAAATGTTGAGTGTCTATTGTATTTACAGTTTAGGGATGATTGGCTTTTTATTCATGTGGTATTGACAGTGCTATTTGGTAGCAGAACAGCTTAAAAATGCAACCACAAAACAGCAAAGTGTCACTGGATGGAAATCAGTCAGCTGTAGAGGAAATCATATTTATATTGTGATCAGACTGGTCAAAGAGCCCAATGCAGCAATAATGTTTTTCTCTTGTCCTTGAATGAGTTTTTGTGTTTTCTTCTACTAAAGAATACATTTAAATTCCATTAGATGGGCTTGTTTCTATCTTTAACACGCAGTGCATCTAGTAGCAAACTTCTGATGAAAAGTCCTTAAGGGACAGAATGTGACTCAAGTGGCAGCTTATCTGTGATGCCGCTCTTTGAGTCAAACTCTGATATATCGTCTGGATTAAAGCTTAGAGGCTGCAGACCTGGCTTCTTTAGTTTCTGCAAATCAAATAAATCTATCTCTAATGTCTCAAGATAATACCTTTGTGTTGCTGGTAGGGGATAATTACTGTTTTTATTGTCCACATGTTTAAGCTAAACAAGTCAGTTTCAATTTTTTTTTCCTGACAGTTCCTGTAAATGAGGGAAGAAATCTTTAAGACACATGCATGCTACGCTCCCAACCAAGAGATAATAGTTTTTTCACTCCTGCGATATGTTCATATGTTACATAGTGATATTTTACTGAAATGCTTTTAGTTCTTCCTGGTTGGGTTTGGCTGCAACATTAATGGAGGCCACTTCCAGCTGATCTCATGGTCAGATAGTTGCATTTTTATGTGATTACAGGTTGTTATAAACTACATGAGCATATGACCCATGGGGTCATTTTTGGGAGGAGGACACCCTCCACTCTCCACTCTGATTTCATATGTAACCACAGGGGGTGCGTAAGTTGAGAATGTGATATATGCCCCTGTGGTGGAATGCAGTCAGACAACGGTGCCCAGGCATATAAATAAGGTTGGTGTATCCCAGGGGGTGTGTGCGTTTGGCGCTTGTTCTCATTCTTTTACAAAGGGAGTCCATTTGTACCCATGAGAGGCTGACAGAGCTGCTTCTAAAAGCAACTTGTTCATTTCAAATCTGTTCCAGGATATTACATGTTTTATTCAGTTTCTGAAGAACTTGCAGAAAAAATGTTGCTAACAAAATCTATAAACTGTCATTTAGTGTTAGCAAGTTGCCAAGCAAGCAATAAATTATTATATAAATTGAATTTTTTTTTCAAGTAATAATAAATGTACACTTAAACAGTTTTTAAAAAATGATGATATGGAAAATGTAAGCATTACTGAGGTTCCTTGGGCCCGTGATATACACCTTTGTCATCTATACAATTCTCTGATGTGGCACTGCACACTTTGGTTTGGAGTTTGCTTTGATTTGATCGATTTGTTCAGGAACTGACTGATTTTTCGAAATGAATGATCCATTATTTTCTTTTCTCACCTCTAAACTAAATGCATGCCCCGATTTTATTTTCTTTTTGTTTTCTTTTCTTTTCTTTTCCTTCTTCTCCCTGGTAGTTGGATGATGTTTTTGGGTGATGAAATGCCCAAGCTACTTTTTCCTCTTTTTTCTTCTTCTTTTTTTAAGAAACCCTCCGCACTTCAGTCTTTAGAGAAGTCTTGACTGTTTTTTGAACCGGGACCCTGTTACGTGACATTTTACATTTTAGCCCATCACTGCATTTCATCAGTGGCACCAGTCTGCTGACCTATAGAATTAGATTGTATTGTAGGCAGCTTGTATAAAGCTTCCTCAGCTACCACTCTGTTATTGATTTTCGTACAATGAAGTGTAGTGACTGGCTAGCTTTTAAAATGTTATCACTTTGACATCAGTAAATATTACCTGGCCAAAATATCCCACCTGACTGCACTCACTTTGCTGCTCTGTTGGGTGCTTCTTGACTCAGATTAGCTGCTTTAATATTTCTTGTGGTGACAGAAAGTGATATCCTGGGTCTCTAATCTCCCCAGCAACCTGCGGGTGCTTCTTAAACCTTGTATGGTTTTATTTTACCTTTGAGTTTGGTTTGATTAGAGCTAGTGTGATCTGATCGGTAGCGGTTTGCTCGGAGCGGTGTCTTGCAAAGGATGCCAGTATGGATTGCATCTATTTCTCTTCCTCTCTTTTCGGAATGCCTCCTCTTCTCCTTACCTTTCCTCTTCTCCTCCTGGACTTTTTCAGTTCGCTTTACTCTTCTTTTATGGATGTTTATCTCTCTCTGTTTCTGTCTCTTATCTCATTGGTTTGCGGTGCTGCTTGCTCTCCTGAAATGCAAGCTGGGTAACATGGGTCTCTCATTGTGCCATAAGAATATTACTAAGTAAATCTACATTTTGTTAAAAAATCTTTCTTATTTTAAGTGATTTGGTAGAAGTTGAGTTTAATATTTTTACTGTGTTACAGTCTACAAATTACAATGTCCAGATCAAAGCTGAGACATAAAACAATGCGGATATGTAGAGTACGAATGCCCTCGTGATACTCATGTTACCCATTGAACTGACTGAACTGTTGAAATTTTTGCCTGGAAAAAAATGACGTGCAATGTGAGAGAAAAGCTCACCTGAGCTGCAGATACAAAATCTCACATCTGCACTGTTGTCCAGCTTTAAATTTATTGATTCTTTTGTTCCACTGAATCTGTTTTGGTTAAAATTACACCTCATGGATCATTGGATCAGTTTATGGATAATGACATATTTATTTTCTCTAATTTAAATCAGTGATGTCATTTAATGATGAACACATTCAGCGTACTGGTCTTTCCACTCAAACTCATTTTCCTATCTTTTATATGATATTTGGCTCACAATTAATTTAAATGAGAGAATCCTCCTTTCCTACCTTTTTTCCTATTTGTCTTCCGTATATGCACCACTCCTCCCTTCCTTCCTTTCTTCCCTTACTTTTTTTTTCTTCCCCCTCATCATGATAGTTATTTTTTATCAGTACACATGGTACACGTCCCTTCACACACCAAACAAACACCTATTATTCTGTCTTCAGGCATTCTTGTCACATCGACAGACTGTAATCTGTTAGTATTCTGGTCAGATTAAAGGGTTGCACTACAAAGATGTATTGATGTGACCATTGATATTGTAATATGTGTACATCCATGATCAGAAAGGTATGTGTATGGCCCTGTTAAAATCCCTTTGGATGCATCATTTCTTCCTTCTTTGCGTTCCTCTTTTTTCTTCCATTCTCACCTTTCATTCTCTCTTCTGTTTTTTTTTTCTGCTTCTTTCTCCTCAGTATCACTTTTTGTCTTGTTTTTTTTTTTCTCCTCAAAATCATTCTCCTTTTCCCTTTTTTCTGCTCCTTTCCGGTTTTCTTTTTTCTCCTTCCTCCAAAGTACATCTGACCTACTTCGCCCTAGACGAAGACAGGGAGCAATGATGCGTTTATTTTGTGGTCAGGTATTCTAACAGGGCCAGTACCGACGCAGAGTGAACTCCTCCTGAGTCATAGATCGAGCTTTCAGTTAATCTAGCACTTTCAGGGTTTTAAAATCCTACAATGGCGGAGATGAGTGGTTGGTGCCTCGCTAGTACAGAATGGGCTTTTTAGTGTGGGCTCCAATATTCATAATCATCTCACGTCATTGTTGTCATCAGAAGAACAGATTCAGATCCCTGACACTTCTTTGGCCTGAGGGTGGATTAAAATCACAGCTACTTTTATTTACACCTCAAAATGAGTAAAACTGTAGTTTCAGGACTGGCGTCACTCATTATAAGCCATTTTATTTCATGTTTGACTTGAACTATTTTTAGGTCAATGAATAAATGCAGTAATAGAGGATGCATTTGGTAATTATCCAAGTCTCTGTAATGTAGCTTCAGCTGGTAAAAGGAGAAACAGATATCTGCAGAGGCGCCCCATCATTTACACAGACCCATGACTCATGACATCGACCCACAAAAACACAGACAGCTCTTTCCGTGGCCCATAATTTTGTTTATTGAGGTGTTAGACAGATAAAGACCACACAAGTTTACATATTTCAGTCTTCCACTTCTCAGATATGAGGTGATTCGGCTTATTGTGGCCATCATACAGGATGGCGGCAGTGACGTCACACAGATTTATGCTCAGATGAAATGGCATTTGTCGCCACCATGTGATGGCTGAACTTTTACTTTTAGGTTCTTTTTGTCTTGGCTGGTGCCAAACTTTCACACACACACACACACACACACACACACAAACATGTGTTGCACCTGCACAGTAACACAGAGACACATGGAGGCGCTACTCTGGTGCTGATCTTTGTTGCCTTTCCTTAAAGCCAGCTGACTCCTCCTCGTCCTCGTCCTCCTCCTCTTCGTCCTCCTCTTCCTCCTCTTCCTCCTCTCACCCCCCTGTGGTAAGGCCAATGGTACGCCCCGACGGTAACCTCGCCCGCCTCCCTACCTCCTCCACCATCCTTCCATCCCTCCATCCTTCCATCCCTCCTTCTGCTATGCCATCCACGGTATGATCCAAAACTTTTGGCGTTCCATTCAACCTGTCATTTTCCTTCTGTTGCTCGTGCTGTGATCTTCTGCAGCATGCCAGAGTTCTCTTTCTGTTCTCGCTCTTTGTACGTTTACCTTATTTTATATATATGCTGTTTATATGTGTGTGTGTGTGCCTTTATAGTGAAGGACACTGCACTTTGCAGGCTTAGTGTAAATGAGTCTTGTGACTTTCCTTGAGTGGCTATTGTTGTTGCCATGGCGCCCGCTGCCCCCCGCCCTCTCCATGGCTTGCCCCCTTTCCTTATGGGTGTAATATCTTTCGTGCTTTGACACTGGTACAAGCCATCATGGTCATGCAGTCACGCTGACTCTGTTTCTTTCACTCGTCTTCAATGGTCGCCATCTATCTATCTATCTATCTATCTATCTATCTATCTATCTATCTATCTATCTATCTATCTATCTATCTATCTATCTATCTGTCTATCTGTCTATCTTTCTGTCTATATGTCTGTTTACAAATCAGTATATTTTTCTTGTATTATTTGAAAGTCTTCATCCTCTGCCTCTCTTTCTTGCTGTCTTCCTCTCTCTGTCACCCTTCCTGTCACTGTTCTTCTGCTCACTGCCCTCTCTCTTTCAACGGTGCGGTGATGCCCACTGGGGTCCAGTTGTGGTATTACTTGCAGTGCAGAACTGTGATTTCCACTCCTCAGAAGGACATGCCATTTTTAGCAGATCTTTTGGAGTTTGGGACAACCTGTATCTACATGTCATGTCGACAAAAGAAACGGAAAAAAAGAACCAAATTTATTTTTTTTTTTCCATATTTGAGGATCATGTACCATTTTAATGTTGTTTAGATCAGTGTTATGTTTGCAGAAAACATGTGAGCTTTGTTATCCCAAACTGCATTAAGATGTGTGGAGAATGGCACGCTCTTCATTGGAGCACACTGTGTATTCTCTGTGGGATTAACTTAAAGCATTGATGGCTTCTTGGAAAAATACACATGGCTAAACGGACTCAGAGGCCAGGCAAGTTGGGAATCCTGAGATGGCTTGTTAAATGCACTCAGGTTTATTCACTGTACTTCACTGGTGCATTTGTGAGGAAATGTGTAGAAAGATGTTGACTCTTTTTTAATTGTTCACAATTTTTATATCTAATCTCTAGTTCTAACTGGACACACCTGTAGTGTAAATTGTGAATAATATTCTTAGCTGTTTCTTTCCCACTGTATTAACTGCATCATGTTGTACACATCTGATGTTGCCTTTTTTGTCCCAGCAACCAGGAGCAGCATGAATAAATAAATCTCGATTAGAATAGCACTCAACTAGATGGCTAAATATTTTATTGTAGGGTTGTTTCTTGTGAGTGACTGCTGGCAACAGGAAGTTAGAAGGCACTTGCACTTAAAAACTTTGCAAAATGTACTTTGGATGTAAAGCAAAATGTTGAAAGCAAGACAAATAATTGATTTTTTAATGGCAAAGTTTTGCATGGTGGGTGTAATAGTGGAAATAAAAATATTACAGGAGTTTCTTCAAGTTAGGGTTATCAGATAGCATTGATATGATGTATATTACATGCCAGTGACTGCATTTGGTAGTTTTATCTTCATCTTGATATCTTTAGATTGTCTCTCCTGGTGGCCAACAAGTGGCCTGCCTGCATTTGACTCAAAATTGATCTGCTGTCTGCTGTGAAATGTTCTTAGTGATCTATAAAAGTGTTTAGTTCTGTTAATAAAGGTCTTTGCTCAGCTTTGTAAGACAGTTTACTTTGTGTGTTGTTAAGGGATTCTTAAAACTTAATTTTGTCAGACGTTAGTGCAAGAATTGATCGAGCATGAGAAGATGCAACTTGTGACAGGAACAGGGAACAGTAATGGCAGAGCGCTTTAAGATGCCTGAGATATTTAGTGTTAAGGTTCATAAACAGAAAGTGTAAAGAGATTCAGAGGTTTGTTGGATTCTTTGTCGCCAAGTGATTTTTCCATGAAGTCACACAAATAAGCATGACTGCCCGATTCTCTCCCAAATCTCTTTTGTCAGTTGATTTTGATGGGATTTTGTAGGACGCTGATTTCCATTTATTAACTCAGTATGTGTGTGTGTGTGTGTGTGTGTCTTTGTGTGTGCGTATGTTTGGTATTATACATATTTACATCCATTTCTATATGTGGATGGGAATATGTAAACAAATTACTTGTATGTGTTCATTTCTGCATATGTCTGTGTGCATATGTATGTGTGTATGGTCATTACTCATCTATACATGTGTGTGTGCTTTGTGTGCTTTGTGTGTATGTGTGCGTGTGTGTGTATATCCTGCCCTCCCTTACCTATCTGCATGTGTTCCCTTGCGTCCTGTGTTTTTTTGTTTTTTTTTTCAAAAATGAAAAAAACACCAAACCCCACCAAAAGGGACTGCAGAACTCTGAAGAGAACGCCAGGATCTCCATCACCTTCTTCCGGCTGTTCCGCGTGATGAGGCTGGTGAAGCTGCTGTCTCGCGGGGAAGGGATTCGGACCCTGCTGTGGACCTTCATCAAATCCTTCCAAGTGAGGGGAGAACCGGACACTACATGCTAGAGCAGGGAGTCAGGTTAACACGGGACAGAAGGGGCAGAGGGAAAGTGCAGTTTTAGCTCTAATCTGACCCAGATTTCTCTTCCTTAGAGGATATAGTTCTAATTTATCAAATGTTTTATGGTCCAGACTTGGATGAAAATTATTTTAAGATCTAAGTGTTCGATTTGGCTCTTTTAACAAAGATGCATTTAATTAACCTTTTATATTCTCATCTATTTTTAACATTTCAGTTTGTATTTTCAGATGAGACACATGGGGCTTAAATGTCCTTTTCATATGTAAATCCACTCTGGAAGTCTCACAAACTACTTTTTCTTTCCTTGCTACATCTCTCCTTATTTCCACCTCCTCCTTGCACAAAAAGTTGCTCCAAAGGCGAGGCAAAGGGTGAGATAATGGAGAGATGATTTAGGAGTCACTGTAGAGACAGGGAGAAAACTAAAGTTAGGGAACAGGAAGTAACTACTAAGATACTTTCTTCTCCTTGTTCCTCCTCTCTACCTCTCTTCACTCTCATTTCCCTCCTTTATTCTTTTTACTCTCACACACCCTTTTACTAACCCTTAGAGCTCACCATTCCCTGTAGGCAAGTTAAGCGGTAGAAAAGTTTAACAAAGCACTCCACCAAAAAAATTAAATCATTTGATAGAGTTGTGGGTTTATGAAAATGATCTCTTCTCCTTCTTGTGTTGGTTGAGCTGGGCCAGTATGATCATTTCAATTTCAAAAGTTTTGTTGACTTTGAAATAAGCAGGGCTTGTGCGAACAATGTTCTGATAACCCAAATTTAAATTTTTCAATTATGCACCGTTATTTTGCCCCACTCTCCTGGGCTCAGAGATAATATCAGACAAGCTCAGCTCTACACAGTTGCCCAGTTTGCCACCATTTGTTGGTCCATGTACATGTTGGGACTGGTCTCCTGGCTTAAACTAGAGACCAGTTTGTGTTTTTTCACTCTACAGTCAGATGATTTATGCTGGGTTGTTTTTGGTGTTGTGCCTCACAGGACTGCAGGTCCATTCACTTTCACTTCCTGATGAAGCAGTGGTTAATTGATTTAGCTACTGTGTTGTTGAAAGGGGGACAAAAACATTTTTTAAAATGCATGTGTGAAATTAATTACTCATTTCAACAACAAGTCATTTGTAAAATAACTGGATGATTGAGACTTAAGTGAAAGTAAATGGACTCAGGCTTGGTGCAGAGTATGACTGCGGGTGACTTGTCACTGATGCATCTCTCCTCTCTTCAGGCTCTGCCCTACGTAGCTCTGCTTATAGTGATGCTATTCTTCATATACGCTGTCATCGGCATGCAGGTAAGCTGTTGTCTTGTCCTCTTGTCTCCCTCCCCTCTTTCTTGTTGTCCTTCTGTTCTTCTTTCTCCTATAGCAAGCCTTCATCCCGTGTCTATCCTCCTGGAGTCTTGTCATGCAGAGTTCCTGTTGGTCTCGTCCTCCTTTTCTCTCCCACTTCTCTTCCTCCTATCGCTGTTGTTTTCCAGTTATTGCTGGCCCTTGCCTCTCTGCCTGTCACTCTGTGTCCTCTGTCTCTCTCCACTGACGATGAGTGGGAGATATACTTACATTTGATTTGCTGGAGACAGCTGGCCTCTAATTCTAATTGACTGCCTCTTGCCAATGCTGACATTATTTGCTGTGTGCTGTGACTACTTCCCACCTCCTGTGCAGATGTTTGGTAAGATAGCGCTGCGGGACCATACGGAAATCAACAGGAACAACAATTTCCAGACGTTCCCTCAGGCAGTGCTGCTACTCTTCAGGTGAGGAAGATCACTACTCTTATTTAACATCATTATCTCACACTTTCCTCTTTTTTTCTGCCAATCATTGATGTTTCCATCGTACCTGACATGTTCTGCTCTTTAGCATCCTGCTTTTCTTCCTTTCCCAAACTAACATTTCAGTTTTGGATTTTGCATATTTTAATATAAATAAAGATATGGGTATATTTGCTATGGTCACTGACAATTTATGATAATAGTTGGTGGATTAAATGCGAGGATATCTATAAATGTAAACCTATCTGACTGTGACTTGACTCTGCTGAAGAGCTAATGCTTTAGTTTTCAAAGACCACAGTTTAGAAAGTCAGTGCTGCAAAAGGAACATCTGATCTAGGGAATTTTAAGACTTGATCTCAGATAAAACTGTGATCCACCTGAGGAGGACACCTTCTGCACAGCTGTCAAAGGAGACCCACTCCCAGAAACCTCTCTGAGCTATGTGGTTGCAGTGATGGTAAGATTCCATGCAGGGGGACAAAACCACTGAAGCTTTAAGGATGGGATGGTGTATATTTACCAGTACACACGTTAAAATCATATGGCTGCCATCCTTTTACATGTTGTGTATTCTATTCTGTGGGTTTGTTTTTTCTTTGCAGAATTTCTTTTTTTTTTTTTTTTCTTAAATGTGCCAACTGTTTTGAAGGAAAACTTTACTCAGAAATGGTGAATTTTTCGTGCTGATCCTTTTTAAAAATGATAATAATGATAATCTTGGGCATAATGAGTCACTTGCTGGTCTTTTTTGTTACCATACAAGATTATTTATAAAAGTTCTGGTTTTATCTATTCATATTCAAGACCCCTGCATGGAACATACTGTAGTACTGGACTTCCATTCAGAAACGCATCCTACTTCATATATACTCTCATGTTAAAAACTTGACTATTAGTCCCTTAGTATTAGTAGTTTGTGATTGTTCCAATCCAATAAAGAATCAAAACTTTATTTCACAAATAACTGCAAACCCCATCAAAATGCTTAGTTCGCTTGTGCAGAGTTAAAAGTTTAATTTCAATGAAGTATTCAGAATGGAAGGCAGGTGTAGTTTGATCGCATTATAATGCTAACTTGACACCAAGAAAGTGTTTAGTTGTTTTTTCTTTATTGTTGTTCTTTAAATTCAGTGTAAAAAGATCTGAGTGTATGTTTACCACTCTAACTGTTTCCACTTGTGTTTACATGTGTTTGTGTCCCCCTCTCTTTGTCTTTGTAACTGTGTGTGTCTCTGCATGCATGTATGCCTAAACGCATACATCCACACGTGTGTATTTTTTTGTGCTTGTGTGCTTTTGTGCGTTTGTTTTGGGCAACCGGATTTGCATGCATCTGGGTTGATGTGCATCCGGGTGTGGGCATGCTTCTGTGTATCAGATGTGCAACAGGTGAGGCATGGCAGGAGATCATGCTGGCGTGTTCGCCCAATCGACCATGTGAGAAAGGGTCGACTAATGAGAACAGCACAGCAAACGAGGACTGCGGCAGCCAGTTTGCCATCATTTACTTCGTCAGCTTCTACATGCTTTGTGCCTTTCTGGTGAGTATGGAAAGCAGAAAGTAAAAAAAAGTATTAAATGTTACTTTCATTCAATAGATTTTAGATTCAATGATGTTGCAGGTTATAATTATCAGCTGCAGATTGTTATCAGTACAGTAACTGACTCCTACTGATCCACAGATCATTAACCTGTTTGTGGCTGTAATCATGGACAACTTTGACTACCTGACACGTGATTGGTCGATTCTGGGACCACATCATCTTGACGAATTCAAGAGGATCTGGGCAGAATATGACCCAGAAGCTAAGTAAGTTTGCAGAGAGCAGACAAAATATTTCATCAGCATGATGGGGCTTTAGTCTGTACAATGTGACCTCTGTTCTGCTTTCAGGGGGAGGATAAAACACCTTGATGTGGTCACTCTGCTACGGAGAATTCAGCCTCCCCTCGGATTTGGGAAGCTTTGTCCGCACAGAGTGGCTTGCAAGGTAAAGACAAATATACAGTGAAATATTTCAAACATGGTCTGCAGACTGCAAACTGGTACAAAACATAGAAAACATTTCAAGAGGCATTTTGAAATATATATATTTTAGCCAGGGGTTATAGTATTTTATTGTGCTCACTGTGAATGTTTATAATAAGATGCATATGTGGACAGCTGGTAACACCTTCTCCTGTGATTCAGTGACGGATCTCCAAAGGCATAAATGTGTCTAACGGCTTGTTTTCCAGCAAACTGCTGGCTACCAGTGCGGATTGGCAGATGTGAAAGAATTTTACTGTCTTTGAATGTGGAAATTCACTCATTTACGTGATCATGCATCACTTTGTGTGTTTGTGTTTGTGTGTTTCCTCCTATGAAGCGTTTGGTGTCAATGAACATGCCACTGAACAGCGATGGAACCGTGATGTTCAACGCCACACTGTTTGCCTTGGTCAGAACCGCACTCAGGATAAAGACAGAAGGTAGCAACTTCAATACAGATGTGCAAATGCTCGTGTAACACTTGAGCAGACTCACCATTGTGCAAATAAAACAGATTTACCAAGGAGGGAATTAAGTGACATAATTAAGGTTTAAGGGTATTGTGGTAGTGGGAGTGAGATGGAAATGAGTTTTCCCATCCAGATTTATATTGGCGTGATCAAACTTGAGTTTCCATACCCAGTACAGTCTCTTTAATCATGGGAATGTTCCATTTATTAGCTGTTTATTAGTTCAAGGCTGTTTATTGCTACTTTCCTACCTGTAAATCCACCGTATGCTGTGTTTTGCGTGTGCAGGAAACCTGGAGCAAGCTAATGAGGAACTGAGGGCAATTGTGAAAAAGATCTGGAAGAGAACCAGCATGAAGCTCTTGGATCAAGTAGTGCCTCCAGCTGGTGGTATGTATACTATCCAGTATACACCCTTTGCATCATGACTTACACCTTTTCCAAAAACACGCTGTGCAGCATTATTTTAAGAGTTCTTACTTACGATAACTGCATTGTTTCCAGATGATGAGGTAACAGTCGGGAAGTTCTACGCTACCTTCCTCATCCAGGAATATTTCCGCAAGTTTAAGAAGAGGAAAGAACAAGGGCTGGTGGGCAAAGTGCCCCCCAAAACTGCCCTCTCTCTGCAGGTATGTGTAGTAATTTGTTTATGGCGTCAGAGTATCTAGAAGACAAAGGTTGATTAAATAAACCATAACCAAACAGTAAAAGCTGGTGTTGTTTGTGTAGGCGGGCCTGCGGACATTGCATGACATCGGTCCAGAGATTAGGAGGGCCATCTCTGGAGACCTGAACGTGGAGGAGGAGCTGGATAAAGGCCTGAAGGAGCCCGTGTCAGCAGCATCTGAGGACGATATCTTCAGGGTAAAGGTTGGATACACACACCCTCAGTCACTCTCCGGAGAGAGAGAGCGAGAGAGAAAGAAAGAAACGCCAGATCAGCACCAGCTTGAAGCTCCATGCCAACACATGAACACGCCTGCATGTGCTCAAAGTCTAGAGGATATTTGAATAATGCATGTTGCACCACAAAGCTTGGCTGCATATTACTGCAGGTACTGATATACAATTTCAAAAGTGGTCATCGAGTTTTTAATCAGTCTCTAGTAACAAAATACAGATGTATATTCAAAACAAACGAAATCATCACGAAATTGCTCCAAGTAACTGAGCACTTGCACTCCAAGCCTGAAGCACGTCTGAGCACAAGCACAAGGCTTCTTCCATGCTAATGCCACGCGGGTGAGTTGATCAGCCTCCCATGTTCACCATCCACCATTGCAGCTTTCATATGCAATGTTTTATTTGCAGCAGTTTTTTCACATTAACTCAGAGGGTTTAACACAGCCTCAGTTTGATATATCTTTATGCAGCAGTGGCCTGTTGGATATAAAATCAGTCACTCCATTGGTGCTGATATTTGTCAGGTCTCTTTCTACTCCTTTGTCAAGAATTTCTTTTTTTAAAACTTTATTTTAGTGACAAAAACCCTTCGCTTTGCATTTTGTGGCTGAATAATGCTTAGTTTACGCAAGCACTGAATGTGGATGGTGAGTGCTGTGAGCTGTAAGATATGAGGTCATTTTAACTACAACTTTACTTAAACTCATCTTCCATGTCTCCCTCCACTGTTCTCCTCCTCCCATCACCCTTTCCCTTCTCTCCATCTTTTTTCCTTTTCTTCCCTTTTTTACTCTGCAGCGCACTGGTGGCTTATTTGGCAACCATGTCAGCTACTATAACCAGAGCGATGGCCGAGGCTCTTTCCCACAGTCCTTCACCACCCAACGCCCTTTGCATATCAGCCAGAAAGGTTCCCCTTGCGAAGGCGAGAGCCCATCTCACGAGAAGCTGATGGACTCGACCACCTTCACCCCTTCCTCTTACTCTTCATCAGGCTCCAACGCCAACATCAACAATGCCAACAACACTGGCATGGCTGGGGTGACGACCCAGGGCATCAGCCGGTTCCCGAGCCCGTCTATAAGCACTGTGGACGGGCACACCGGGCAGCCACTCACCCCCATCCTGCTGCCAAGGTCTGCATGGTGCTTCCCTCCAAAGAGGTGAGTGCAGGCTGGGCAGCCTCTTCAAAAGTCTAAAACTGTGTCTTCCTTCACTGCTTTGGAATGATTTGTTCTTTTCTTACTTTAAGCACTCTACTACTTCAGGACTGAAAAAAGTTGACATGAATAACAAATTCGCAAATGATTCTACTCTTTCCTTCCCTTTCTTTTTATTACCTGCTTTCTCTCCTTGTCTTTTGTTTCTGGTGGCAAGCAGGATGTTTTATGACACCCTCATGCGGTATGTTGACAGGAGGCAGAGAGAGAATGTGTGTGTGTGTTCACATAGTTCCCTAGTGTGTGCAAAATGAGCTCATGATGTTGTATAAAATAGCATAGCTGTCAAGGTGCAGAAGTGGCACTTGTTGCTATGCACATAAAGCTTCCGTTGCTATAGCACAAACCAGGCTTCATGCTGCTGCCAAAGCCATAGATAGACTGTTTGGTGCAAAATGGCCAAACCTCTCCTATCAAGGGCTTCTGTTGCTGCTCTTTTGTTGTATCTTATGGCAGGTCTGGGTTAGACCGAACATCAGTCGCTTGTCCCTCATCTATACAGAAACTTAAGGCTGTGCAAACCATCTGAAAGCTCGTACTTCTGCTCACATTGCTTCAAGACTCAGTTTGTTTGGTGCACAACTCCAGATATAGAGCAAACCTTTACTAATGTGTCTTGAGAACGTTGCTGTTTCATATGCAGAGGCCAAAATAGGTCTGTTTTGTTGTCCGTTCAGTACTTGGTCCAGAGCAACATCTTGTCTCCTTCAGTCTAAAGTTCTGTGAAATTTACTTGTATGTTTGTGCTTAATGTTTACCTCCATGGCAAGTTATTACGATAGCTGCGTTGCATCCTCTGGAGTAAAAATCCTCTTTTTAAAAGGGAAAGAAAAGTGCTGAAAATAATGAAGAATGGAATAGCCATTAACAAGTTGGGTTTTTTTTTTCATCCCTGGCAGGCTTTAACTTATAGTTACTGTCTTTTCTGGTTATGTCCTTAATTTGTTAGTAATTGGTAGAATTTTACTTCATCACTTTCCCTTGTTAAAGACAATACATGATGTGGTATTAAGTAATCCACTACATGCAAATCTAAGTATAAGCTTTCTTATTCTCTTTGTATTTGATCAGTTTATAACAGATTAACTTTCACCTAGGTTTGGGTAGAGCTACCATAAACAGTCCAAAGTAGGTTTTAATCAAAAGCCACTCTAACCCAGTATTTGCTGTGGAGCCCTTAAAAAGCTCACCAAAGGAACATCATGGCATTTTGACATTTTATTGTTTTTCTTCACCAGATGTTTTGCTGCTCTGAAAAAAGTGAAAAATATTTAGTGTATTTGGATTTTATTTTTAAATGTAACAGTTACTGCAAGCCACTTTCTTTTATGACTCTTCATTTAAAACATGGTTTTTGTAAATTATTCATTTCAATCAGACAGTCTGGTGAAGAAGAAAATACTAAAATTCAAATGTCTGAATGGTTCCTTCAAGCTTTAGTCTGGAGTATGAAATAGATGTGACTGCTGAAAAGACATCTTTGACATGCAAAGTGGTAGAACTTTTTTGGCTGTTGGCATAAACCTTTAGTGCAGTGCTGATGATTAAAGCTGACAGCCTCTGATTCCCTGACTTTATCACTCACCAACACAAGTTGAAGTACCCATCAAATTCCCCTAAGGCTTCTGCTCCTGGGTATTAGCTAAATTAAAGAGTATTTCATTACAGCGTCCTCTTCTTTGTGTTTTTCAAAGATGTCTGGACTTCAGTCTGTCTATTGTTTGTCATATTCCTTATGTTGCCTTTAACGCTATTCACCATTATGCTGCAATCTCCACCTGCTTCTTCTCAGTCTTTCTCTATTTCCTATTTGCAGTAGTGATATCTCCGTGGGTTTTGCAGGCTCCTCCTCAGCTCCTCGCTGACGTTTTGCTAATGAGCTGCTTTTTTCTGTGTTTGCATCTGTTTGACTGTTTGTCTACATGTTCCTCCATCCGTTGCCTGTGTTTTATGTTAATTTTGTGTCTCTGTTTGTTTGCTCGCTTGTTTGGTCGTTTGCCCGTTTATCTGTAGCTCGGACTCAAGTGACAGTCGTCTGCCAATCATCCGGAGAGGGGAGGGGTCAACAGAGGAGACGTACGATGAGAGTTATGGTGACGACAGGGAGTACCATGAAGATGACCACTCGCTTTCCTCTGACATGTACTGCTGAAAAAACACTCACAGTTTCGTCTTCATCTCAAAGTTCTATCAGTTCAGTGAGTTTGTTTGTCTGACTTTTCCTTTTTTCTTTTTTTTTTTTTTTTTTTTTTGCATGTTTGCATCCGTTTATTAGGCTGGTGTATCATGATGACACATGTAAACAGCTGACTCCCATGGAGGAAGCAGAAGAAGTAGATGACAGGAGAGGAGGAGGAGGATGGCAGTCTCCACGAAGAGTCTTCCTCTGCCCAACTTCTCTTGGTGAGTAGACATAAATTTACAAATAGAGAACTTTCTTTACACCAGTATATGTCTGGGATTAACATATTTGTACTTTTTGTGTCGTATGTATCAGGACGGAGATCATCTTTCCATCTGGAATGTCTCAGGAGACAGTCAAGGCCAGACGTCTCCCAGAAGACGGCTGTACCCTTACATCTTGTACATCACCAGGTACATACTGTACATTCAAATAGTTCATATGTGATTTAATCTGAGCCTTCTTTAGCAGATATACAGTGACCCCCCACCACTTTCTGCCATCTTCCAGGCCCTGGCAGTGGCCGGTTTAAGTCCTCTACTGAGAAGGAGTCACTCACCTACCCTCTTCAGCCGGCTGTGCTCTACGCCTCCAGCCAGCCCCACTGGTATAACCCATCCATACCACACAGACACCAAAGATGTGAAACAAATTGAGCCAAATTTCCTCAGCAAGCATATTTACACCCGCACTGTTACGGTGCCCGCCGAGATAAATTTGCTATCTTCTCTCTGTTCTTATAGCCCACTGCAGTGATGCCTCTTACCAGCGAGTTCCCTCTCTGAGGCTAGAGGGCTCCAATTCCCATGAAAAGCTCAATACCAGTTTGCCCTCTGTCAACTGTGGACCCTGGTGAGACTAAGTACCTTAAAAAAACTGCTACAATGAACTCAAAGTGACAGTCTTGATACAATAAGCACGTCTTGTCTCCCAGGTACAGCGACAGTAATGGGAACAGCCGGGCGCCCAGCCCCAGCATGTCAGTGTCCAGTCAAAGAGCACCGCGGCCGGTATCACTCACAGTGCCCTCACTTTTGGGAAAAGACCCTAGCTCACTGTCTCATGGCAGTGCGGGCAGTCTGGTGGAAGCTGTAAGTTTGTATTGTACTCATGTACATGTATGTGTACAGTGTAGAGTGGATTATGTATAACTTAGTTCTTTTCTCACAGTTGAACTTCATATGAACTACAGGGGCAAATATGGTTTTGGAACATTTTCATGTGATCCACGTGAACATTACATGTAGACCACATGTTTATGTGCATGTGAACCAAATGGGATAAATGAGCAAATGTGGTTTTGGAACATTTTCATGTGTTTCAATTATGTGTTTGAATTACATATGAAATTCACGTGTTTTTTCTGTAAGGTTAGACTGTAGTCAGCAACATGCTGCAAACAGAAAAACCCTTCTCTCTAACTTCCGTTTCCATTCCTCTTATCCTCTTATTCCTCTTCTTAAGGTTCTGATATCAGAAGGTTTGGGTCATTTCGCCCAGGACCCATCATTCATTGAGGTGACCAAAGCGGAGTTGGCTGATGCCTGTGACATGACCATTGAGGAGATGGAACAGGCCGCCAATAACATTCTCAACGGCAACACCACCACAAACGCCACATCCAGCACCTCTTCCACCTCTCAGCACAGCCCCAACGGCAACCTCCTGCCCTTCCACACAGCAGCAGCGGCAGCAGCAGCAACACAAAGGGACCGAGTGGTGGGCTTGAGTCCGAGCGAAAGTGGGGCAGAGGCCGGAGGAAGCAGAGGCGCCGTTCATGGGCCGTCTTCGATAGAGGAGCGGCAGGAGCTGCTAGCCAGGGAAAGAGGGAGAGAAGAGGAGGAGGAAGAGGCAGTAGGGAGGGAGGAGGGGCATAACAGAAGTTCGGCTGTGATCGCTGGAGCGCGACAGAGGAACAGCGGGCTGTTGGAGGATGAGGATATGGAGTGCGTGACGAGCTTGTAGGTGTCACCTGAACAGGTTCGGTCAACAGACTGGCCCTTCTGACATCATCAGAGACTGACATACGTCAGTGCTGGTTAACAGTGCCGCGGCTGGCTCTGTCTGTCCCCACACTTCACACACACTCACTTACACACACTGTCGCTCTGGACAATGGCGGCCAGTGATGCAACCTTCAACACATGGTTATGACCTTGTTGGTTTTTGTGAGTTAGAATGTGTGCGAATGTTTATTGTAAAGTATACCAGACAACATACTGTCTGAGTGTGTGCTTGTGTGTGTGTTTCTGTATGACTTTCTCAATTTGTATGTGTGTGTTCTCCACACGTGTCTGAGTGTGGCTCTAAAGTGCCTCACAGTTTTCTCATGTCCTCAAATTGTGAAGTACAGAAAAGGACGTAGACGGGAAACAGCAGACACAGGAAGTCCTTTTATGGATTTCCTGCTAATTGCATATGTTATGTTTTCATGTCCTATGCCTACTTTGGTGGAGTGTTATTGTTGTTTGTCTGGCCGCCATAACGCCAGGTGGGGGACAGCAGACCAGCTTGTGGAGAGGTCAGTTAAGGATTCCCACCTGACCACACCCACTTGAGGTCAGAGGTCAACTCCTCCGTCTTGGTTCACTGATGACGACGCGCTGTATTGAGTCAAACAGGGGCAAGAAAAACTCTGTTTGAAATCTCATTTATCCTCCTCTTCCAAAGCTATGGAACCTTGGAGCACAGCCCTGCCAGCCGGGGGGTGGGATTAAGGTGACACACCAACCCCAGCCAAGGGGGGGGAAGGATATGAGGGATGGTGGAACAGCCACAGCAGGGCTGCTACGGGGGGCCACTCTCTGGCCAACAGGAAGCTAGCCAGCTCTTTTTTTTCCTGCTGGTCAGTAAGACTCCAGCAAGAGACAAACTAACCTCGTCTGGCACCTTGATCTGGTTTCACCTCCTCCATCACTTTTTACTCGTTTGGCCCTCTTGCTGCCCCAGACAGGAGGTGAGAGGAGCTACATAGAGACCAGCTCCCTTCTCTGCCTCATACCTCACCGTTTCTCACTCCTTCCTCTATCCTTCCTCCCTCCTCTTTGGCTATTTTACCATCCCTCTCCTTTTACTGGTGTTTTTTCTTTTCTTTTTTTTTTCTTCTTTTTTTCAGCCCTCGGGGAGGCACGTGTTCGTCAGGCAGGGCAACTTAGATGACAGGGTGGAAGAGAGACAGGGAGTGATGACTGAAAGGATAGACTCTGGGCTCAGGTCCACACTGGATCTGCCATCAGTCAACCTCACTTCCTTCTCCAAGACCCCCCTCTTCCTCTCAGCCTGGAATCCTTTTGGATTTGCTGCCACATACTCTTTCTACAGACCACGCCCACTATGTATTTAACAGTTCAATATTGTGCAAAACTGGCTAGCCATGACTATTTTGTTTTATATTCATGACTTTATCGATTTAATTTATCCTTGATTTGTTTGCACAATCGGGGTGCTGGTCTTATAAATGTATTTTTTGCTTGGTTTATTTTAGGAGAATTTTAAGATGTTTTAAGTATTGAAGCAGGGCGTAGTGTCTGCGTGCGAGTGTATAACTATATCTGTGCGTGCAGATGCGTGTCTGCGTTTTAGTACAAGATGAATGCGTGTAAGAGTGCGTGAGCGCGTGTATCTAAAGGGAGGGTGGGGGGTTTCTCTCTATCAGTATGCACCTTTTACAGATTGTATCTATTTATTTATTTATTTTCTCCCAGAAGAGAAAAAAACTTGTGAGAGACTGCGTGTGTGTAAATGTGTATGTGTGAGTTTGAGTGGTTTCTTGTGTATTCTAAAAAGCTGATTATAAGCCTAGACAGTAAATTAAGGTAGCATTACAAGTATGGTGTTATGTGTGGTGTGAGCGTGCGATCGAGAGTGCGTATGTGCGTAATAATGGGCCTCCTTAACACAGGGTTTCCGTGGACAGGCATGCTTCCAAAGCTTTGCGATTTCTTTAGCACAGTTTTTACTTTCCAGCCAAGCTGCAGAGTGAGAAGTCACTCTGTCTTTGAACACTAGCCATCGCATAATTTTTCTGTATCGTCCCGCGTTGAGATGAAGTGAGGTGTAAGGTCTCCAGCGAGGTCAGGGTGATGGGTACATTGCAGTGATGTAGAGTTTCAGCATTGCAGTTGGGCCTTTTGGCAACTGCTGCCTTTCTGACTCGTAGCAGATGGTTACTCTGGATGTTAAAAGCACTAAAACTCATACTGCCATAGGGATGCTTTGTGGAAGAACCGGGGGGAGGGGAGGGTGACGCCCTGATCGCTCGGCTGTCGTGCACCCATACAACATTATGTCATCTTTTAATGGAAGTTTAAACTCCAAATGAATTATTAGGGCTGGTCTACTGATGCTGCAAGACTTCTGAATCACATCTCATCATCTGAGGAGCATATCTTACAACATATTATTAGTTTTTAATTTCTTGCACCAATAAGAAGAAGAAGAGAAGATTTTAAGTGTCTGATTTAATTTATTAATTAGAGTGGTTGCTAATTATTGATTAGATATGATGATGGTTTGGTCAAGGTGATAAATAATTGGATGGAAACTAGAAAACTGGCAGCTTGGAGGAACAGTTGCATCTTGTTCTAGATAGCAGTTTGAGGAGTTTCTTTTTTTGTTTTCTTTGTTTGGATTTTCTTGAGATAAGGTGATCGCAAGGTATCGCCTCAGTCTACAGAGGGCACAGGTTTTTCCTGCTTTCAGAATGACATCACCTGTACCCACTGCCACATTTCTTATTATTATGTCTACAATTTTACATCATTTGAAACTCAAATAATTCGCCTCAGCTTTTTAGAAATTGTAGGAAATTTGGATTAACATAATTGATGTTATGGCCATGATTCCAAAGTAAAGACACCTCGAAACAAGGGAAGCATTCATATTTATTGCTCATATGTAAATACATCTCAGTATTCTTGTTGAAAACAGCAGAAGCTGTAAGAAAGTCATCTTCATGTTTTAATATGACAACAGTAGTTTAAACATGTTCTCTCTCATAGGTTCTAGGAAAACTTTAATGTGTTGGAAGATCTTTTTGCAGGTAAAAGACACATTTTCACAAAGAAAAAAGAAATATGATTTAAAACATACAAAAAGCCTACAAAGAAACACTGTCACACATTTAAAATTATTTCATGTCATTAGTGGGTTTTTTGCAATTTCCCTCTGTGATAAATGAAAATGAAATTAAGATCATTTCTTGTTTATCTGACATTCCTGTTAGATTTTACTTTCTGTGTTCATTTAAAGCAGAGCAGGTTTGTGGCAAGGAGAAGTATGCATAAACACACTGCCATACACTGCATCCTGTGCCAGTAACAGACTTCTGACATTATTATGCAATCTAAATGTGAATGTTGAGTATGTTTAAGTGGCAGTTCTGTTCTTATTTTGTTTAGTTATGGATTATGGCTCCCAAACTCATCCATAAAGCACTCAAGCAATTTGTTTTGGATTTTTTTTAGTTATTCTAAAGAATCTGCTCTCTATTAAACTCTATTAAAAGAGAGAAAAGATGTACTGTAAGCTGACAGGCCAATTTGTGGTATGATTTTAGCTAAAAGTCTAAAAACTACAGAGGCTAACTTGAGTGTAGACAGTTCGTGCACATGGCAGGATTTGGCATCGGTGAAAAGTAACACAGTTTACGCTTTTGGATTCATTTCAACACTTTGTTGGATCAGCCAGGATGAAGTCTGGTTAAACGTGAATTTAAAAGACAGTCTGGGTTCCTTTCTGATTTATTAATGAAGATTAGTAGGCAGACATTCTCATTTATGGCTTTATCTGAACTGTAGTTTTTGTATTCTAGCTTCCTCATTTTGTGAGAGACTCTTTAAAGCAAATTAGAATCCATGAGATGAATGAATGTAACCACTCAGAGCTGATTTAGAAAAAATTAGGAGGGGAAAGTCTCCACAAGGTTTGTGTCCATTACAAACAATACAGCTTCAAAAAAAGATCATTCAGTTCAAATCATTCACTTCTTTCATCCTTTACATCAGGCTTGCCTGCACGTCTTCTGAAGTTCAAGGATCTGCCCCCTGAGAGAGATTCAGAGCCCTGTGGTGCCCCCGTGTGACGTGGAGCAGCATGGCAGTTTTTTGTGTGATTTGCAGGTTAGCATGAGCTACAGAGATGTTTTGTTGCAGTGTCATAAAATGAGTGGGTGTAATCCTGCAACCCACAAGATATGCAAAAACAATGCAATAACTACGACTGTGTAGGTTCCCAGAGTGAAAATACTTGTGAAAGTGAAAAAATAGAAAAGAAAATTAGCTTCATGAAGCTTTTTTTTTTTTTTTTGTCTGTTTTTATTTGTTTTGTTTTTTTTTTTTTTGTGACAAGTAAACTCAGTGGTTTCCACACCAGAAAAACCTAACATACTTGAAATCAGGTACATGACAGTGCAGTATAGTAAAGATGTATTTGTTAATCTTACTCGTGCCGGGGTGTGTGTCAAATGTTTATTGAGACAGTAATGATCTCTTTCCTTGCGGATAGCCTTTCAGCCAGTGGAGGCACATTAAAAATAATTCTTTTAGGTTGGTACAAACTATCTTCTTCCTGTCTCAATAGTGTCTGACAGCATCCTTTTATGCTAATTTTTTTTTCCAGTTTTAATGGGTTGAGTTCTGTGTGTGTACCATCAATATTGCATGAGGTTCACGTTGATTGAGCGTTCCAGGTTTTGCTATTTTGTTCCGATCAGGTTAAGCATCATATCACGTTATTACAGAGTAGCTTTTTCTATTTAGTGTACATACAGTGATTAAAGTCAGTATTTCCTCTTTTGATAAATATTTAACTTTACAGCAGCAGAGGAGCATTTGGAAGATGATTTTGCATATCTTGTGTCTTATGGGCTTGTATTTATTTTCTGATTTATAACCATAATAGGGACAGAGATATGATTATCACACAATAGAGTGAGTTTACTCCCAAGTTCAGACAGGTGTCACTAAAACATGCTTGTGTGTTCCCATATCGTTTTGAATGCTTTCTTCTGCTGATGAATAGAAAATGAACCAGCTGGAGTTGTTTATGTGAAAAGGACCAAATAATTTTATCCATCAAGCTCAGTAACTTTACATTAACCACAAAAATCATGGGTTATTTTTGTCCTTTTATGCACCAAGCTAAAGTCGTAAAGATGTTTCATTATCAAAATATTGCTTCCACCTATGTTTTACAAGTCGGTAATGTTTGTCTTTGCATACCTGTGCTGTACCTCGTCTATCCACCAACAACTGCGTTGGCTGCTTCCCTGCATCTTCACCTGCAGCTAATTAAAGTAAAACCACTCCCTCTGCAGCAAAGAGAGCCGTTCAAAACCAAGTAATTTCATTAAGTGAAAAAAGAGATAAATGGAATAGTAGCTTATGTTTTGACAGACGGATGACAATCTTTTTGGCGGTTGATGACAATGGAAAGAACTCAACCTTGGGGTTGTCAGATGAAAAGTATTTGAGGGGATTGTCAAAGATCTTATTTCATCATGTTTGGATTCAGGGTGGTTTAAGTTCTGACATGGTGAATTATATATTCAAGCAATGTTTCATGTGCATGGGTTTCTCTCTTTAGAGATATGAAGTATTGGTCCTGTGTAACTGATATCTTTTGTCTCACCTCTAGCTAATGATTGTATATTTTTATATACTATATATAGCAAGATATATATATATGAATACAATATTTAATCACCAGAATGTTAGAGTAAGGAACAAGGCGGACACTTATATGGGAATGTAGTTCGTGCAGTATTGGACACATGTTATATAGGCCTACTGACAGAGGGTCTGTATGAAGTCCCTATTGACTGTATTTGTAACCAGAAGGAAGGTTTTTGTTTTTAATGGCTTTTTTTAGCTGATGAAATCAACACAATTGGCTTTTAGGACATTTCATATCAAGCTTGGATCATTTGCAGCTTTGAGGCTTTTGTTTTGTCCATGCAAGAATTATAATTACCGAGCGAGTGGGACTGCTGGAGATCTGTGTCTCCAGAGATGAGAGGCTCTTAGTTCAGATTTTAAAGATGATGCTGCAGACAGATCTGAAGTCTAACATGCTTTTGCTTGTGTTTGTTCTGAAACATGTCAACCTACCAGCAACCTGTCAGCGCAGATCAGAGTCTGGTCATATTCCTACTGTAGCACTGAGAGACGAGTCTCTCTCTAGAACTAGTCCTACATCAGCAAGACACACTGTACACTTTTAAAAACCCATATTATTATAGCAACAAACCAAAAATGAAACCTATAAAGGACTAGATCTATTTGCTTAGAGTCATTAAAATTTTGTAGCTTCTATTTTTTTTCTTCCAAGACAGAATTTGGAGAAGTTGAACTTCATTTGTGGAAGGAAGTTGATTCGCATGCATTTTATACAGACAAGGAAAACAAGAAGTAGTTTGACATCCTGCTATTTTATTTCTGTATCAAAAAGATGTGATGATGTTGATTCTATTCACGCTAAAAGTGTCACATGCAGCAGACAGAGTGGTCATTTATTTCGAGTGATTAAAGGGGTGTTTCCCCATGTTTATGCAAAAATAAATAAATAAATCAAATAAAAACCTGTTGGATTTCGCCCAGAAATACATTTTCAGTTGAATTTCTTTTGGCAAAGTTGACTTGAACGTAGTAATATTTTGCATGACGTTTTGACAGTGAGGATCCAGACAAATGGTTTAAACGATGCACAGGTGCTGTCATACATGAGTAAGATCTGAACTGTTTAATGTTTTACACACAAATACTGTTTAAAATGACTAGAGTTGTGTGTTTATCCTAAACTAAATGCAGATTTGAGTACTTTACCATTTCAGAGAGCTCGAGGAGTCATCTCATTGTCGCAAAAGAAGCTCATTATATTTTCTTGTAAATCAAAATGTTTGTTGATCATATTTGATCTTGACAAAAATATTTTAAGATGACTATTTTGAATATAGATTTTATTATCTTTTCTAGGTAAAATTAGCATAGCCTGTTGATGAAGAAATCTAAATAAAGCTTTGATTCTCTTTTTTTCTGGAGAAACAGGAGAATCACCTCTTTGTTTTTCTGTTGTACAGATGTTATTTTTGACCTCAATCGTGATGAAGGCTTTTGGGAAGAGAACAGAAAGAAAAAGGTGGTATACATATATATATATATATACTACATATATGATTATTATTATTAAATACAAGTATCTTCTATTTTAGATATCAAAGCATTGAAATCTATCTAAATGATATATTAAAGGACAGTTTGATGGAGGAAGACTTGAAGAACTTCTGGTTACTTAAACGAAAATTTGCCCAGATCAGTTTTCAGATGCCATGCTAGAAACAGCGATGAAACTGAAACATGCTGGCATTGTCTTTATTTGACCAAGAGGAAGCATTATGAATACTACTGGTTTCTACAAGAGGCTTCCATTAGGTTTAGAGATAATCACTTCTAAGTTTCCTTTTTGAAAAGATTTGTTTGTTGCTTGTGCAAAGCTGTCGTTTGAAATAAAGCGGTGCATTGATGGATTCCAGGACTATGTTGGGATGACATTTTAGGGCTTTGTGAGAATAATCAGCATTGGCATTAAAACAATATGCACATTCTATTTGCAAGCTGAAATGGGATTATTTAGTCAAATGGTATGTTGCAAGTCAGACAGCTGTATTATTTCTTTGATGGGAATCTCACCCTGACCGTTGTCATAGCAGCATGTGAAGACTTCACTAAACAGATCAGAGGTTTATGGTGAGGAGTGTCCCTATTCCTTGTTTTTCTGAGACTGATAGATGAGATTTGCTTGCCCGGTAGTTTAGAACTAACATATAGAATAGCTATATATAATGCACTCATTGTGTAGCAGCACACACAGCAGCACCTTTATGTGAATACTTAGGAAGACTGTTTTGATAGGTCCTTGAAAGCCTTGTGTTTAACTCTTGTTCTTTATCGTTATGCAAACGTTATAACCGACCCCAAATCGGAGATCCCATCATGGTGACACCAAGCTTGCTTTGTTTTATCAAGAGAGGAATGCCACACTCGTAGCCTGTTTTAATAGCTACAGTGAGTGTTTCTAACAGTGACTCCACAAATGGATCTAGAGGTGTGGCAGCAGCTTTATGACGCAGAGGTGGTTCTAGTCTTGGAACAGCTCGTCCTCATTAGAACCATGAATGTCTCTGCCCACTTCTGCCTCCACTCTGTTCTTTACATTGCACCACGAATGATAAAGTCATCCCCTTGAATGTAGGACACAGTGATGCTCTTAATGAAAAGTTTAGAATTGGCTTTGGCTCTCCTTTTTACCAGCAGTCAGTGGAATAAAAAAGGATTCCCCCATCTTGACCACTACAGACACAAAAGGATTTAACTCTTTGCTGTCACTTTAATCTCTACCAAACTTGTTTTTAGAACTGGTTTGTCCATTTTTAAAGCATCGAGAAACAAATGCGTTTTGCATGTCTGTGTGAGCAAATGCGGCTCTAAAGAATGAGAGCATCATCATGTTTTTCTCTATGAACTGCGTCTTGTTTTTAGCGGCAGGAGATCCACAGTTCCTACACAGCTGTGTGCAGCGAAAGCTTTTCTTTCTTCATTGCTGGAGTATATATCAGACCTGTGTGGCTCTGTTTTCCACTCAGTACTGTTTAATGATCTCATTTGTTGTCTTCAGTCACAACTCATGCAAAGTGTTAAAGGGCCTTTGACAGGACTGAGCAGTTAGTTTTCGCCGTTTTATGTCAGGGAGAAGTCTGTCATTAATCCTATTTTTTGGAGAGAGGTGTTCACACAGAGACCAATTTGTTGTAATATTAGTAGTGATGCTACTGTTAAATGTAGTACTAAATAACAGCACTATTTATGGTCAAACTAATGAATTAGAGTGTGTTATTGTGCTTGCGGTAGCTTTGGAGGCAGGTGGCCATTTTGTAACTGGGTTCTTAAACATAAGCCACTCCCCCTCCACTGCAGGAGGACTTTCATTGGTTCTAAGGTTGCTAAGTGACACTGGCCCAACATCATTTGGCTCCCTCAGTTACCATTTGTCTCCTCGGTGAGGACTGCATGGTCTCACAGTTGACACACCCTTGTTTCCTTCTTCTCTTTCATTTTTCTAAAGGAGATTTCTTGATTTTTTTTTCTTATTTCATTCATTTCATTTTAGATTTTAGAAAGGGAAAGAATACAATTAAATAAATCAGAATATTAATTCAATCACTTTTTCTACTCCTATTTTCAATAAAAAGTGAAATGAAAAACCAAACAAAAAGTTGATTTGTAAATACGTCATGTACAGTTTGTATCTGTAACTTGTCAGTCTGTCATTGGTGACAGAGTCTGTCTTGCTTATAACGCACGCTACCAGTAAATAAAAAAGGAAAAAGTATATTTAGACTGTATGGTCCATTGAAAGCAAGTTTTAAATTAATATCTGATGTATATTCCTGTAACATTGCATTTTTATCTGAGGAATGATGTTATTAAAAAATTGCAAATAAATTGCATTTCCTACAGCTGTGTCTTTCACTCATTTCCACGAGTATTAGAGCAACGTGTGCAGGTGCAACTGCTGTTTAGGGTGTCAGCTCCCAGGTAATAACTGATTCACTATGATTCAGTACATGAAAACTACATATATGTTTCCAGAATGTATCGATGTGGCAACTCAGCTTCACCACTATGGGACACCTTGGTTGGCTTCTATGTATAGTCTTGATTTAAGCAGGTTATGTTGATACATATCAGTCGAGCTGCTCCAGCACTTAACAGCAGGCAAAGACAGGCTGCAAGATTACCATCCATCTGCAGCTGTGTCAATCTGTCTCACCTGCAGGAGCTCTCAAACCGAAGCTTCCCTCCTCACCCTCCACTGCTGAGCAGAAACCACACACCACTTCAGTCAAGTGCTGGAGCTTCCTTCATGCTAAGTCGTTAAACCATTGAGCGTACAAAGTTGTTCCCTTAAGTCGAGATTAAATTTGGCTGAGAATTCAACAGCATTGCTTAAGCTTGACCAGAAACAGATGTTGGTAGAGTAATAAAGGTAGAATAAATAAGTTCTCGAGGCCTTTACTCATGTTAAACCTTCAGTTGCTTACAGAATAAAAGTATTTATGACAGAAGACTGCAGCTGAGGCCTGTAGTATAAACTGGATTTTCTCTAATCTTGGTAACTTCCGGGTTATTTGCTAGATTTCTGTGCATTATTTCCACGTACTACGTATATAGAGGTACGAAGATTAAGTTTAGAATTCCTTTGTTTTGTTTTGACTCTTCTAAATGAATTGCAAATAAGCACTTTGTAATTGTAAAACAAAGGTTCTGCATATATGATGTTTCCTCACCTTCTTCACCGTCACCTCAGGCTGTGTGTGACCTGTAAATTTCATATCCTCATTCAGGTGTGTATCCCAAAACACTGGAGCTTTGTGAACATTCACATTCATTTAAACATGTAAATCTTGATCTACTTCTTTTTACCTTTAGGAAATGGCTGTTATTTGTTAATGAATGCTCAACTATGTAAATTCTGTATTTATCAGACTTGTATCACAAAATACAAAAACTACAGATTTTTGGCTCCATTCAAATTCTATTTTATTATAGTTACCTAATCTAATTAGAGGACTGATGTTGAAATTTTGCTTGTTAAGGATTAGAGTAATCAAAAGATACAATAGTCAGTGGTCAGCACAAAACAATGATTAATCTTTGCAGGGACTGGTTTGGTTGATGGTCATCCTTAGGTTCGTATTTGTGGATTAAATTATCAACAGTTGGATTCTGAATGTGCTGCTTTCCAGCAGCTTCAAACCAAACAGGCATGTACTGATTAGTTATACGTTCTCAACTTTAAAGAAAATCCTCTACAGGTGAAAGGATCAACCAGTTTTCTCCTACCTGCCTAGTCTGAACCAGATGATGTAAGAGGATTCCTGATGTGCAGTTGAAAGGTGAAACATGCAACTAAAATAACAAGACAATTAAAATATTTAGGAATCATTCAAATAATATTGTAAACAATATATAAAGTGTTTATTTTTCACACCATCAGGTATTTTACCATATCACCTCAATCACGATGGTGTGTCTAGATCCAGATCAGAGCAAGAAAATGTGTGAACTGTTTGGAATTTTATGTACTAACCCTTTTTCATTCATTTGCTGATGTGATTCAGAATTCCCTTCTCTGATACCTCAGACGTAGCGCAACAGGCCCAAACCATGATACCAACACCACCATGTTTCAACAATATGGCTCCTCTGTCGGGATGCAGTGTCTTCCTTTCTTTAACCACAGCACTACTCAATTAAGTTGATTCAGCCTCATCTGTTCATATTCATTTGTCCTACAACCCTTTTTTTTCAATTATTTCTATAGGTTGTAAGAAAAGCTTTGTATTTCCAACATCTAACTATGGACTGGTGGAAACCAGAAATTCATTACAGGTGGTTTTGTAACCTTTTCCAGCCCAATAAGCTGAATTTTTTTCAGGTCCTTAAAAATCGAATTTGTGTCTTCAAACATTTCTATAAAACATCATTTTTCAACATGACATCATCAGATAACTTCACTCTACATAAAGAATGTTTCCACGAATTTAAATAACATCTTTTTTTTTATTAAAGATCAAATGATTAAAATGATTAAACACACTCAATATTTACATCCAAATTCAGATTTCTGGCTATGAAGAGACACTATGTGTCAGTTTTATGAGTTGTCATATGTCTTTTTAAATTCCCCTGCTGGGAGAATTCTCTCCCACAGGTGGGACACTTAAAAGGCTTCACCCCATTGTGGCTGAGCATGTGCCTCTTCAAACAGTTCAGCGTGAGGAAACGTTTGGGACATTCTGAGCAAACATACGGACGCTCTCCTGTGTGGGAACGCGTGTGCACGTTTAGGTGACTCTTGCAGGAGAAACCCTTCCCACATTGCTCGCAGGTGTATGGCAACTCGCCCGTGTGAGAGCGGGTGTGCAGAATCAGCTCCCCTGAGGATAAAAACGACTTCCCGCAGGTGGTGCACAGGTAATTCCTCTCCCCTTTGTGCATCTGCATGTGTCTTATGAAGCCATTTTTGCTGAAGTTTTTCCCGCAGATGTTGCACAAATTGGTGGGGCCGTTGTGAAGGCGTTCATGCTGCTTGAGTGAATAATTGCAGAGGAATCCCTTTTTGCACTGTTTGCAAATGAAATTCCGCCCTTTTTTGTGAAGTCTCTGATGCTGATAATACCCCGACTGACTGGTGAATCCCTTATCACACTGGCCGCACCGGTAGCGGAAGCTGTGGATCTTCATGTGCCTCTTCAGCTGATTAGGATGTTCAAAGACCTTCTCACATGTCGGACATTTGGTTTCTTCATCCGGGACGTTTTTATTCACAGGTCGTGTGCTCAGAAACCGTTTATCCTCCCCTGCAGACTGTTTCTGTTTCTGTCGTTTCTTGTTTTCCATGTTGTCCTTTTGCTTACTCTCCAAATTTTTCCCATCTTTCTTTTTGGGTCTCAGTTTCTCTGAGTCACCTTCTTTTTTCTTTTTTTCAGCTTTCAGGTTTTGACTTTTTTGCTGAGTCTTCTTTCTTGCATTCTTCAAAGGTTTCTTCTGAATGGGAGCCGTCGTGTGGTGCTCCCTCTGCATGTGCTCTTGAACCCTCCTCTTTAGACGGTGTGTGAACGAACACTTAGTGCAGGAAAATAAATAAGATAGTGGACCTGAAAACAGAATAAAGCACAACAAGTTAGTGATGTAAGGCTGTCTGGATAATGAATAATTTTGATCTGGGACTGACCGGTTCTCTTTTTTGGTACCCAGTCAGCTGAGGCCTCGTCTAAGCTCTGACTTGAGTCTTCTTCCAAATCCTCCAGTGCAAGTGCCCCTTCAGCGCTGTCATATTCTTCCTCATCACCACCCTCACTGTACAGCTCACCAAATCTCTCCCCCTCCAGTGTGAGACGGGACAGCCAGCGTGGAAAAAATGACATCCTCCTCATCGCTTGACGGAGCTGAGATGGGGGGAAAAAACTTGAGCGTGTTATCCATGGCATCCTCTTGTCTCCTTAGTGAAGAAGAGAGAGAGAGATCTTTGTTCTTACCTAAGCTCAGATGTCTCAACTCTTTGTGATGAAGGAGCAAAGTTTTGAGGGTTTGTGGGCTGGACAGGTAGTGTGTAAACTCTTCTAATGCAAATGTTTCAGTGAGCCAAGCTGTCGTCTGAGACAGAAAAAGACCACAAACATGCAAGCTGGTCAGTAAAGCACACAAACAGGGTTCAAAGTGAGAGAAGAGAAAGAACATCCTGAACTGTCTGCCAACATCTCATACTAAGGGATAATAAATTTACTTTTGGGGTTTGGGGGTAAAAAAATTTTAGGAAAAGAAAAAATTGTTTTTTCTCAAAAGAATCAGAAGAGGTATATTCTCAGTTCTTATTTAATATAATTCAAGAAACTACAAGAAACAGCCCCCCCCCCCTCCCACCGCCCCCCCCCCCCCCTCTTGTAGTAAAAACTCTGGAATAAAAAAAAAAAAAAAAAAAAAACGAGGGGAGCTAAAACTTGTATTATTAATTTTTTTAATTTTTTATATCAACCATTGATAACTCACTGGCTACTAAAAAAAAAAAATGAAAGAAAAAAAAAAGCAACCACCCACCAAAAGGAATCCACCAAAAAAAACATTATTTTTTTATATATATCAACATACCACCATCCTTAAAACAAAAGAAAATGCAACACAATTGCACAGTTCAGCATCTAAGACATTATATCCTTTTGGTCCAAATTATTAAAATTGCCAGTTTGAAACCAAGTTTCTTCACTGTATAATAATTTGGGATGCACAATATTGGAATTTTGCCTGATATCCAATATGTCGATATTTTAAAACTCATGTGGCCGATAACTTATATCGGTACCGATATTAAAGTTGAAAAACAAATTATGTAATATTCATTCCTTGTGCAAAATTAGAAAAACACCTCAACTTGAATTATGTGTAACAAGTCAAACTTAATCAGTTGTTCCAACAAAACTAACAGGATATTTGCATTATATCCTAGAACCCACCGGATTTTCTTCTCCCTGAAAAAAAAAAAAAAAAACAACACCCCAAAACGGAGGATATTTGGTAGGGGTGGGGAAAAATATTGATACACTGTAATATTGCACTATTTTCATATGCTGATATCATATTGATATCTAAAAATGCAGCATCGATCTATTTCACTAACAGAATCTCGTGAGATTTTTTTCGTTCCTTTATGAAATCTCGCAGGTTTTCGTGAAATCTCGCTAGATTTCATAAGAGAATGATGAAATCTACCGAGATTTTGTCAGTAATAGGGATGCAACGATATGAAAATTTCATATCACAGTTATTGTGACCAAAATGATCACGGTTATCATTTTTATCACGGTATTATAGAAATACCCCCCAGCTGGGGATGGGCGATATTTTATCGTGTGCGATATATCGTCAGAGAAATTCCCCACAATAACAATTTGAATTTATCGTTTTTATCGTGAGATGACAATTTATCAGGTTGTGTTTGCAGTTGCACTACTTTGTTTTTATAAGCCCAGTTAGTTTTGCTGTTTGCATCGTTTAAATAAATGTAGAATTTGGTCTCATATTTCAGACTTGTTTGCTTGGTGTCACTATAGTTTCGCAATGCAGGTGCACTACTTGAACTTAATTGATATAGTTTAGTGGCTTCTAGTATTTTGTAGGGCTTTCGAGACAGAATTTAGTGACAGATTTATAATACAAAATATTTTGCTGATAGTTTTTATTGTCACTTATCGTTACCGTGATAAATAAGAGAAATAATCGCAATATATTTTTTAGTCCATATCGCCCATCCCTACCCCCAGCATCTTTAAATATACCCAAAATGGGTCCAAATGTCTACTTTGTCCAATTTAAAGGGGGAAAATCTCAAGAGAACTGTCCATGTGGGTCCCATTGTTGCCTTCCGCCATGTTTTCATAAATTAAACATTGCAAACTGGGACTGCTGTTGCTTTTCCAGCTAATGAACAGCATCACTGGGACTTTTTCAAAGTGCATTAGTCAGTCTGGGTTTTAACGATAATTTGATTTTGAAACGGTATTACTAATCGTTGGTAATTTTATCACGATTAACCATTTTACCGGTAATCGTTACATCCCTAGTCAGTAAAATAGATCAATATTACGTTTTCAAATATCAATATGAAATCTGCATATGAAAATATTGCAATGTTTCGGTGTATCGATATTTTTCCCCGGCCCTAATATTTTGTTATTTACCAAAATGACCGTCTACAAACTGTTCACACAGGAAATCCTAAAAGAAACTGTCTTTAGAAGTTTTAAAGTCTGTAAAAGGGATTTTTTAAAGAAGTAGTAGTTTGTTTTTTTTAAGACTTTAGAAACAGAAGCCTGATCGGTTAAATATCGATGGGGTGGCCGATGTGGGACACTCAGTTTTAAGGCCGATATAGGCCGATACCGATAGGGGGCTGATTATATCGTGCATCCCTGATAATGATGTACAGAATAGGGATGTCACGATTACAGATTTTCATGGTACAATTATTGCCAAAGAAAAAAATCACGATTTTAAAATTATCATGATTATTAGATCTTAATTCCAAAACACAATAAATGTGTAAAATCACATGAACACTCCTCACAGGTCTTTGAATTTCAATTAGATTTGTCAAAACTGATGCATTAATGCAAAGAAATTGAATTGACTCAATTTCTTTGTTTGTTTTTACACATTAATGCAACAACAAGGTTATAACTTATGCAGTATTCAAAATCTGAATTTGGTATTATCTTGGTAAGAGAAGCGGATTCTGGGCATGTAGGTACCTTATCACAGTGGTGAACAAAATCCACTAAAACCACTTACTTTATCCTCCTTATCCATGACCCATTCAATGTATCAAATAACTCTGACAATAAGCTGTGCAGATCTGCCGTCATGGTTCAGACATGATCTTTGATGTGAAGTGACAATATTGAGGAATCTACACCATTAAATAATCGCATTTAATACCACGATTAATTGTGAAAGTAAATAATCGCAACATCCCTAGCACAGAAGAATATTTATGTTGATAGATGAGTTAACAGATATGTCACCTGCTGTAGATCCGGTATGGGCAGCAGCTGCTCCAGTCTGAACAGGAACAAGGACACGAGCTGCTGGATCCGTTGATTGTAGGCAGAGCCATACTTTTTAGGAAAAACTTCCTACAAACATCCAGAGCATCAGATAAGTGATAAACATAGGTTGTCCTCATACTGTAAAATATAACGCAGCAGGGTGAGTTAACACACAAAGTATTTCCTCCACCACAGGAAATCAGGCTAAAAGTACAAGAGTGATTGTTTTAAATTTGGTGGAAAGGAGCAAAGGAAGCCAACAGAGGATGCACTCTGTGTGGTCTTTGAGTCTGATTTAAAAGTAAAAGATAATGGATTTATTGGCCTTAAAGACACAAAGACTCACTTGGTAGAAGTACTCCTTTTCAAAAGGAACACTCAAAATGCTCTGCACCAGGCTGGCAAAGTTGCTGTAAGAGGTCTTCAGTATGTCAGTGCTTTCCTGTCAAGGAGTGAACACAGTTAAGTCGATAAAAGGACAAAAATGATTCTGTACAGAGAGCTTTGATTTAAGGAAGTTTTTTCTTTTGTTTTAATAAATCCCCACCATCTGATCACTGTTGCTCAGTTCAGCGCTGCACGTGTGGATTTTATCCAGATGACTCTGGATGGTCTTCAGGTTGGTAAAACCATCGTTACGACATAGCTCCAGAACCAACTGCAATGGAGCAAAGGTGGGAGAAAAGTGAGTTGAAAAAAGAAAAAAAAAGATGTGATTTGAAAAATCCAGTTTGATGAAAACAAATTAGACCTCTAGTTTTATACACAACTATAAAGACCCATAATAAAGTTAACTTCTAATTCTGCAGTTAAGGATAAAAATGAGGGAAAACTTAAACAGCTCTAACAAACCAACCTTTTTGATGGTCAGTAAGTACATCTGACAGATTTTGGTTCACATTATCGTTTAACTGCTGTCTGATGCCCATTTTCAAAGGATTAAAACCATAACTTTGTAGTTTGTGGAAAATTTTAAAATGAGTATTTAATCTTTAATACATCAGGTTATATCATGACTCAACAGTTTTTAAAAAACAGAGAATAAGCTGATTTTTTTTTTTTTTTTGGGGGGGGGGGGGGGGGGTTCTATTAACAGCCTAACTTGCTGAGACAAAAAAAAAGTGTTTCATTCGAGATCAAGGTTGATGGGGTTTTTTTTTTTGTTTGTTTTGTTGTTTTTTTAATCTTTACAGCTGAGCCGCTGCTTTATGTACTTACATTCACTAGCTTAGCAAAGTCTGATCAAATCTGTGTGTGACCTGTGGTCATGTACAAACAGGATGTATAAAAGTTGAAGTTCAGCTTTCTTCTTACTCAGTATGGAGCAACAAAGATCCCCAAGACTATGTTTGTTTTTTTTTCCTCATGGGTTTTGTTAGAATCCTGATAACTGTGTTCACTATTTTTTAAATCTCAAGGGTCTTTATCCCCTGCTAAAATAAATCAAACAATTAAAGGTTTGTTAAGCCATCATTTTGTAAAACTGATATTTTTAAAAAACGAGAGAATATATAACATTGAAATTAAAATATTTCTGAAACTGTATTTAAAAATAGTTTGTTACATAATTACATATTACTGATCAAATCTTAAGACACCAAAAATATATAACTTCAACACTGGAATGTGAAACAAACACTGGTCAGTTGTAGGGATGTAACGATAAGTGGTAAATGGTTAACCGTGATAAAATTCCACGATTAGTAATACTGTTTCAAATTTTTCGTAAACCGTGACTGATAATTGCACTTTGAAAACTTAGTGATGCTGCTAATTTGGAAAAGAGAGAGTCGAGTTTGCAATGTTTAATTTATGAAAACATGGGGAAGGCAACAAAGGCGCCCACATGGACAGTTCTTTGAGATTTTTCTTTTAAAGGGCGCAAAGTAGACATTTGGACCCATTTCGGATGTTTTTACAGATGCTGGGGGTATTTCTATAATACCGCGATAAAAATGATAACCGTGATCATTTTGGTCACATACGGATATGAAATTTTCATATCATTACATCCCTAGTCAGTTGATCAGGTGCTTCACAGAAATTTTGATATATCTAAACATTGTGTTTAAATTATTCTTACTATAGGCTGAAATGTTCTTGATTAAAATTTTCTTGGAGGATTGCTTTGTTTGTTTGTTTTTCTTTCTTTTGTTTATTATAGATTATTTCTAATATTTATTCAAACATAATACTTGTTTCTGTTGGTAAAGATCTGACAAGTTATACAAATAAATCCATTAAGGCTCGCAAACAAACAAGTCTTGGTTGAGAACAGCTCTGCAACACCACTATTTGAACCAGCTCATGCCTCACCCTCGCTCTCAGACCCAGAACAAGCTGAGCTTTGTCACTGGGATTCAGAAGCTCTGGGACCATCTCTGTTACCAAACTGATGAAGTCCAGCAACTTGTCATACTGCTTCACGTTGTGCTGATGAACGACTTGCCAGACGAAGGCCGACATGATTCTCACTGGGGGAACAAGCAGCTGTAAAGAGGCTGGAGGAAGAAAGGTGCCTGTGGACGACATGAGCCGAGTGTTTTGTTACAAAGGGAAGCCGCAAGTTTCAACTGACAGGCGATCTGCGAAGTTTAGTTCCAAATGAGACACAGACTAGCTAACGATAGCTTTGCAGTCAGCCTATTTTAACGCCTGCAAAACTGACTAAAAGTACCAAGTATTTATGCTTGCACATAAGTAGTTGCACGAACCTTTGCTACTCCACGCCATCTTCAAATCGTTAGAACAAGTTTCAATAAAGAGTTCAGTCAAAAATTGAACATTATCATGCGTTGCAAAGCGAATTCCGGTAAAACCGGATGATATGAAAATCCCGCGCCGCTTCCTGTTTCCTTCAAATTAAAAGTCGGAACTTTTATTTCCGGTTCCGACAGAAGATGAAACACTTCATTCTTTTCCAGTACACTGTTTTCCTGGTGTTGTTGTCCAAAAACTGACACAGAAATTACTCTTGTGAGTTTTTCCACACTGTCTTATCCTCTTTAACAAGAAAGAAAGAAAAGCTTTATTTTAAGATTTAAAAAAAAAAACCATAATGTTCCTTTACTGGTTGAAAAGAAGGTGCCAGCAGCTCTTTCTTGCCTCAGATCTGCTCGGAGGGGGGGGGGGTAAATAAACATTCATGGGGTTGTAGCTTATACCTTGGCATCACAATTAATGAAAGCATATTTTTAAGACCCCACTGCCTTTTAAAGATATTTGGGCTTTCTTCTTCAAAAACAAATCCAGTAGCTCTTTTAATGATAAAAGCAGTTTGCTCCATCTTCATGCCTCTCCTTGATTATTTTACATGAAAGTCTCTGCTCAGTCTCTTCACATGTTCATGGATCAGAAGGCTTATTTAGGATTAACCATAGGCTGTGCACCCTACACACACTGTTGCATCTTGTACTCTTTGGCCAGTTGGTCGTCACTGGCCAGGCACATATTTATAAATCTGTCATGGCCTGTTCCCAACATATGTTACATGTTAACATGTTACAGTACACACTCGTTGCACCATAGCTCATGTTTGGATTTCATTAATATCATTGTCATCTCTGTTCAAGGTAAACAGGCATTTTAAGCAATAGTCTGAGGGCAGGGCCAGAGGGGTAACCTAGAGGGGCACAGGCCACCTCTAAGATCTGGGGTGGCCACCCAGGAGCTACCCCAACTCCAGACAATCAAATTCATGTGTCACACATGACAAATAAATGTGTCATGTGCACTGAACTTTTTCTGGGTAAACCTAATAGGTTATGTCCAAATGCAAGAGGTTATGTTTTATTTCATAACATCATCTCACCAACTACCTCCACAGGTGATTACGTTTCTGACAAAAAAAACATTTAAAAAAATATATATACAGCTACCAGCTGTGATAACTGTGCAAAGTTAGATACCAATACTAACAAAGAAACACTGATATAAAGTGTTTTTTTTCTCCACGTTTTTTTGCATTGTCAATATAGTATAACTATTTGTGCAACAACAGTTAAAGCCAGACAATGAATTATGTCAATCCTAAAATAAATGATTGAAAAAAAAAATCCTGTTTGATTTTTCCGTTTTGTTTTCTGTTTTTTACATTGGTTGACCACTTTAATTGTTATAATCAGTTTGTTATTTTGTCTTTAAAAAAAGAAAGAAAGAAAGAAAGAAAGAAAGAAAGAAAGAAAGAAAGAAAGAAAGAAAGAAAGAAAGAAAGAAAGAAAGAAAGAAAGAAAGAAAGAAAGAAAGAAAGAAAGAAAGAAAGAAAGAAAGAAAGAAACATGCTTACAATAGATCATGGGATCAAGTTTAAATGGGGCCCCGACCGCAGCTTTTATGGTGTGATCAATAGTTAGACCGTAAAGGTAACACCCAGTTCTCACCTCACACACCCAGTTGGTGCTCATTGTGACTGCAGGCAATGTTTCGGCTCTTCGAGCAAAGCAGCGACTCTCTTTCATCATCATCATCATCATTGACAACTTTTTGGGACTAACTAGCTGGTTATTGCTACTTATTCGCAAACTGGAAAAGGCTCTCTCACTTGTTTATCGCCATGGGGAAAAGACGCAGGGGCGCACCTGGATCCGACACGGAATACACGTTTGTTAGTCCAGTTGTGAAATACCTGCTGTTTTTCTTTAATTTTTTATTCTGGGTGAGTGATGAGCAGTCAAATACACAAATTAAAGTTGATTTTCACTTCTGTTTGATACAGTTTAATTGTGCGTCTTTTTGCGGGGTTATAGGGGATATCTACGTAGCTGTTTTAAACACTTGGGTGGGAAAAGACAACTTATTCTGATAACATTGACCACATCAGATATACGGCAAGATCAACGGCTTCTCTGTTTGGTCTAGTTGTTTTTTAACTTGGGCGTCACAGAGTTCTCGAAAAGACTTTGTGCAAAAACTTTCATTCATCCATGCACGCAGGTGTGTGTGAGATGAACCATATAACACCTGTTGGGGATCCTGAAAAACAGAGTAATAATATTAGGCTACTCTGTCTCGCAAAGAGCGTTGGTCACTCACCACGTTAATGATTGTGCAGCTTTTCGGTAAAGTGCAAACAGACTCAGCCAAAAGTAAAAGCAAACCTCAGCCTCGAATAGTCAGCAAAACAAAGTTCAACTGAGAGGGTTTCAGTGTCAGCTGACTACAAAAGGAGATTTCTTAAAGTATTTTTTTAGAGCTGATTAAAGTTGCTGAGGCAAAAAAAAGCCCTTTTGTGTTTTACCTGACCACAAAATGTGAAGTTAAAAGCCACTGAAAATAAGATTTGACCCCTCATTCCTCAGAAATTCAAAGTTTAGGGATTTATTTTAGTGTCTGTAAGCAAACCTGCATGTGTGTGTCTGCATGACTTGCGGCCGTGTACTAACAGGATAAGGCTGTGTAGGAACTTGAAACCCTGCAGTGTGGAATGTGCTGTCATTTTTGTTGCCTTCAGCTAACTGGTTCTGTATTTCACACCAACACTTATTACTGTGTCTCATTCTTTTGTGGTCAAGATTTTCCATTGTTTTTCTCCTAAATCCTGCTGATTATTGACCAGTCAGAGATCTAACAGAACAGCTCCTGAGGAAAACAAAGCCTCTAATTCAGGTGTTCCATTTGGTTTATTCACAAACCCAAACCTTTACTAAACAAAGTAGATAAGTCTAGCTTTTCCCTCCCACCTCGCGAGGGAGCAGCATCTGTGGAAACTGGATCCATTTCATTCAGGGTGGGAAGAGAGTTCCTGAGGCCTCTCTATTATTCTATTGAGACTGGGAAAGGACAACTCACTGAAAGAGTCTTTATTTTTCAAGAGAAGGGTGTAGATTGCTGTCGGGTGGATTTAGTCAAACAGAAGCAGAGTGCAGCTAGGACTACCTCAGATAACTTCATCAAGAAGATTAATGTTGGGATCCTATAGTTTGACACTGGACTTGGACTGAATTTCAGTTCTTTATAATTACAGAAATATCTGTGACTCATGAGTCCTTTATTCAGATCTTCTGCTGAATGATGCCACTCCTTTAACATGAAGGAACATGGAGGAAAAAAAGCTCCTCAGCTGTTCTGATGAGTATTATTTCAACTTGATGTGTCATATTTGTAATATTTCATAAAGAATGTTTTTCCTCTGCTTCTCAGATAATCTCCTTGGTGATGGTTGCGATTGGTGTGTATGCCCGCACAGTAAAGCATGCAGGTAAATGATCTGTTCTCGTGTTTAGATCATGGTTTAGATGCTAGGATTTACTCAAGAGGTTTCATTATTTATACAAAAAGAAACCAACACAGAGCCATGAAAATGTCTTTGAACGGCTCTTTTCTTCTCTGCTTCAGAAGCGGCTCTGGCGTGCCTGTCAGTGGACCCTGCCATCATGCTGATGGTTGTGGGGGTCCTCATGTTTGTCATC
Organism: Atherinomorus stipes; assembly: GCA_023101725.1. Classification (NCBI taxonomy): domain Eukaryota; kingdom Metazoa; phylum Chordata; class Actinopteri; order Atheriniformes; family Atherinidae; genus Atherinomorus; species Atherinomorus stipes. Next base: position 260,568 of record JALJCO010006862.1, read on the forward strand.
ACCTTCTCTGGCTGTGTGGGCTCCCTGCGGGAAAACATCTGCCTCCTGCAGATCGTAATTAAGCAATATATAATTACTCTAAAGAGCTCTAACAGTGCAGGATATTGTTGAGTATCAGTCACATGGTTGTGTTTTTTTTTATGTTATCTGTAAACTTATTTGACACAGCTCTGTCTCTCCTCCCAGTTCTGTATCTCTCTGACGGTGATCTTCATACTGCAGCTGGCTGCTGGTGTCCTGGGCTTCGTCTTTTCAGATAAGGTAATCAGATTTTATGTTCAACATCCTGTTAACCTGGATCTTCCAGTCAGAACTGGCTGAGAAAGGGATTTTCCAAGATTATTCATGAGTTTGTGACGTTATAGATTCAAACATACCTTTCTTTTGCTGATAGTTTTTGTCATTCTTATGATTTTCTTTTCTTGTTTGTTTTTAACTTATTCCTTTTATTTGCAGCAAGCCGCAAAGCAAAATTTGGTCATCGATTTTTTTTTTTTTTTTTTTAAATGTCAACTCACCAATAGCACATTTTTCAATAGTTTGGGTTAGGTTAAAATTGACACTGTACATTTGTGATAAAGGGAAATTAGCTAACAGCTATTGATGACCTTTTTCACTGTAATTAAGTGATAAGCTCTGTTAACTCATTCACTGCCATTGACTTCTATAGCCGTATACAGCAGGGAAAAAAAGTATTGTAATTTTTACCAGATGTCGCCAGATTTTCACCAGATTGTGTTCATGTCAATAGCTCTACTAGAAATATATTTTCGGAGAAAAATGTTGACATGTTCAATACTTTTCTCCCCGCTGAAAACGGCTATAGACGTCAATGGCAGTGAATGAGTTAATTCACTGCAAAAAAAGGTTCCTGGATTGAATTTTTGACAGAATCTTGAGTAACAGGTACTCCAACTTCCTCCCATAGTCCAAAAGCATATGTTAGGTTAATTTTTGCTGGTACACCAGCCTGACTATCACCATGTATGAGATACACGGCAACTCACTTGCCGTGTATCTCATACATGGCATTGATCAGGCTGGTGTGCCAGGCTGGGTTAATTTATCATGATAAAATTACCCATAAAAAAAGATAGAACACACACTGTTTGTTGGACTGGCAACTCATCCACCCTGATGATTCAAGACTTCTAAACCTAATTGCATTAGACAAGTATTAAAAGTAGATGTGTTACTAATTTTGCACGATTTTTGAAGATGATTTTTTTATTTCCACGTGAGTCTATGGCATGATCCAAGGAGGTTATGTAAAGTAATAAATAATGTGTTCATAGAAAATATAAAAACAGTGCCCCCTGCTGCTCGTTGTCTGTAACAGCAGCAGAGTTGGATCAGGTTTTTCTTGTTCAGTGTGATTATGTGTAACTAAAATTGAAGATGTAGAAGTTGTGAATTTACTGCTTTTTAAATATTCTTCAAAGGCAAGGCAAAAAGTAACTGAGATAATCAACGATGCCATCGTCCACTACAGAGATGATATTGATCTGCAAAATCTTATTGACTTTGGGCAGAAAGAGGTAAGAATGGAAACGTAGACCACATTTATTCATAACAAGTGCCAGAGTCGTAGCCTCAACTACATTTTTGTGACTATACATGTTTTTGTTTGCCCAGTTTGACTGCTGTGGTGCTGTGGCATACACTGACTGGTCCCAGAACATGTACTTCAACTGCTCCGAGGACAACCCCAGCAGAGAGCGCTGCTCTGTCCCTTTCTCCTGTTGCATAATAACCACAGATCAGGTCGCCCTCCTGTGAGACCCCGATAACCGATGATTATCAGGTTTGTTTTTCTTGTGTTTTTTTAATGTGCTTTTCTTGGATTGATTTTCACCTGCAGGTCATCAACACCATGTGTGGCCAGGATATGCAAGCGTTGGAGTACCAGCAAGCTGGAGAGCACATCTACACCAATGGCTGCATAGACAAGCTGGTTAACTGGATCCACAGTAATCTGTTCTTACTGGGAGGTGTTGCACTGGGACTCGCAATTCCACAGGTAGCTTATAGTGCACACCAAACATAATGGCATAAATTAACATCAGGCTAGAGCCGGTAAGAGTAGATTGACTGCTGTATGTTGTGTTACTCTTTTGCAGCTGGTGGGCATCTTTTTGTCCCAGATTTTGATCAATCAGATCAAAGACCAGATTGATCTGCAGAACTACAACGTTAATCACCGCAGTGACCCATGGAGCTGATCCAGGTTTGTATTCTGATAAACAACACCAGAAGCACTTCAAATGAGTTCAGTGCATCTGATATCAGAACTCTGCAAAGATATGCTCAGTATTTGGCAAAGGCATGGACAGACCAGTGCTCTGAAAATGAACCACATACAGGGCACTGATGGGAAAATGAGAATCTGCTGCCACCTGCTGGACAATTCATAAGTTAGGATTTATCTGACTTGTTAAAACTAAAGTAAGTATTTTTTATCTTTTTTTTTTTTTTTAATCTTTTTTGTAAATTGTGTTGAGAAATGTTCGTCAAAAGATGTAAATGTAACTAACTGAAAAGGGAATTGTATTTTGTCAAGACATAAAATATAAGAATTTTAAGCACAATTGTTTGTGTCTATTTACATATAGTTGCAACAGTCATGTGAATCTGAGATTTATTACAGTTTACTGGTTTTCAAACACTGGACTCATGTTTTTGTTTATATTTGATCCTTTTTTTTTCTTTTTTGGCTGCACAGTGTAACTGTCAAACTTTTTGCAAACTGGGCCCCAACACTGGCTTTTACCCCTGTCACAAAGTTAAAGGAATATTACGCAAAATGTTAACCCTTTAGGTGCTAAACAAACAACGGTGGAGAAAACAGGAGCAACGGTTTAAAAAATATATTTTTAAAGGAACATTTCAGCATTTCAATAAACCAAATAAATGCTGCCAATAGTTTCTGGAATGTTTTTTATGCTTTCTATGCATGAAATTTAAAATATTTTTGTTGTTTTTATTTGCAAAATGTTATATGTCTGTTTAAGCTTTTAATATATTGCTTTTTCTGTTTTTTAATTGTCTTGAATTTGTGAAGTATGTTTCCCTTTTGATTTTTTTGTTGCCGTTTATGTTGACGAGTTCTCTTTTTTTTATCGTTTTTTGTCCTTTGTGATGTTTTTATTTTGTTGTGTTTTCATGTTTTGTGAAGTTTTTTCTCCAGTTTTTCTGTTCATGTGTTTTTGCATCTCAGGCCAGTTCGTTTCTGTTATTTTAACCTTTTGTAACAGTGTTGCTATGTTGTGCAGTTTGGTTATCCCACTGAGACCTTACATTGCACATTATGTCATTACTGCCTCACATTTTAGCCCGCGGACTGCCTGTGTGGCTGCAGCCCAACAGGATTTGGTAGGGTGGGTGGTTGTAATATGCTGCCATTGCAAATGAATGTTTTCCAAAGCACTGAGATTGTACACACCTCATATTCTTGCTTATGTATATGTCAAAAATGATGTATCAAAGATCTTGTTGCATCCTCGTTTTCTTGCGTAACACAGGAACAGATGTAAAGAAAGAAAAAAAAGAAAGATTCAGTAGACACACACAGCATCTGCAGTTGTAAATGTCTGTATTTGTGTTTCTTTTCAGTGGAAAAGTTTTCATTTGACTCATTGATAATGGAAGTTCTGGCTAAAACTCCTAACTGTGAATCATAAATCCACACAGCCAGATTCTCTTCCCAGCAAATGAAAAAGCTTTCAGCCTGAAACTTGATGCTTGTAATCTTTAGGAGCAGAAACAGTCATGAATGTGTGACGCAAGTCTTCAATCTAAACATGACATTTCTCTGTTAGTTTACAGCTGCAGTGCTACTCCTGGCTGAGGAGTCTGCTGGATCACCACTCTGACGGCACAAAGCAGTGAAATGTCATTTAGAAAGAGAAACTAAAGCAGAAATGACAGAGTGCATCTCTGTGGGACTCTTTCATTGAAGTGAATATGATTTGACATCTGTGTGTGAGTTAGTGGGAGTGTGTGTGGGTCTGGGCGCCAAGGCTCTGTGTGTGGTCCCTCTTTCTTTTTTTTCTTTTTCTTCTGACTCACTCAGGCAGCCATGTTGCGCTGTGTTTTAAAGAAGCCCAAACATGCACACAAACTTGGAACCGTTAACCTCGTTTTACTCTCAGAACAACAGACGAGAAAAAAGGAATCGCCATTTGCAATAATACCACTTGTGTACCTTCCAACCAATGCAGTGACAACAACACCAAATTTGGTCTTATGTCATGTCACACTTTTTTACTGATCAATCTCAAATAAAGTCAGAAAGAAAGTCAGAAAGTCATGATTTCAGCTGCAGTTTTCTTCAGCCACCTTAAAGAGGAAGTTTGGGCTATTATGAAAGTCCCACAGGAAACTAATTTAACATGGTTTGGAGTTATTAACTGTACCCCTCACCCTGTGCCTCCTCCTGCTCACAGATGCTCACAAAATCATTTTCTCAACAGAAATTCATATTATTCTTATTAAAGGATGAGAAGTTCTTACTGTCAATACAAAAATGTAATAACTATGATAAGATCTTTCTATTGGAGTTCAAGAAAGCCAATCTTAGAAAATGAATAGAAGTAACACATGCTTGTCTGACCTACAGTTGCAGTAATGAACAATATAATTAGGTGCTAACACACAAGCTACTAATTTTCAACCTTCAAGTTCATATTGTAAAAACAAAGCTCGATATATTGTGATAATAACTATCAGAGATGGTTATCTGGAGAATACAAAAAAGTTTCACCAGATAAAAAGATAAATAATTATTGTGTGAAAACAAACTTTGCGATACAATAATCAATTAATTATCTCATAAGCAACATCAGAATTAAATAACCACATGGCTGCTTTTAGTTTTTTCTTATTAAATTTCTCCACACTTTACTTCTGAGAGTCTGAGTCTCTCAAGTTCCAGTTATCTTACTCACCTGCTGTATTAAACTGCTGAATGTTCCTCCAGCTTTTTCATTTTTCGCACCAGGATCGCCACAAACGATTCATTTAAAAAATTGATTAGTCACCGATTATTTTGTTGATTAGTCGACTAATCGGATCATGCGAAAATCTTAGCATATTTACAGTACCAGTCAAAAGTTTGGACACTTTCATTGAATCTTATGGGAAAATGTGTCCAAACTTTTGTTTGGTGTGTGTGTGTTTATTTATATCAAAAGCTGACCAGACAGAAAGGGAGACAAGACAGTGGGAGGTAGGGTACTGTGTGCAATTTTGAGAGGAAAAACAATTCTTATAAACAATAAACGATTAGTCCATTAAGAAATTGTCCCCGACTATTTTGATAGTCTACGATTAGTCAATTAATCGACAATTGTTGCAACCCTATTTCGTACCATTTACTTTAGCAATTTTTTGTTGTTTGGTCTCAACTTTTACATCAACATGTGACATAATGTGTTCTAATGGGGGGAAAAAAGATTATTATCGTTGTTGTCATTATTCATGATGGCATTCTGTTTTTTTTCACATTTTCAGTGTCCCAGCTTTAATTAAACTGGATAATAGGATATTGTTTTGGGAGATCAATATCAGGTTTAAAGGCTATTTGAGCTTCTTATTATAACCTACTTTGTTTTTTGTTTTTTTTTTAATTGACGTTTTATAATTATTGTGTGAGTTCTGTTACTCAGCACCAATTAAATCCAAAACCTGACATTATTGCAAACCTGTCAGGTTGGGGTCCGGGTTGTTTAGCGGGGTCCTTGAGATGAGAAACTTTGAGGTCTGCCATAAGGCACATTCTTCCACTTGCAGCGGGGGGATGGGAAGGGAGGTTTTGTTGCTCTGGCTCTCCCCACCATGTGCATACCAGAGACAAAAAACAACGAGACACAGAGCTACAACTCACGAGAACACATCACTCGGGGACACTTCCCCAGGAGGGAAAACACTATGTGGGACAAGAAGAGCGTCATAGGATCTTTTTCATCTTATTTTGTCTACTTGTAGGCCTATTTTTTTTTTAAAAAAAATTGAAGAAGGGGTGGTGCATGTGGACCAGAGATCCTATTACAGAGATCCAGACTTTTTCAAGGGTTTTTTTTTTTTTTTTTTTTGGAAGTGGGGGGAGGGCGAAGCTGCAACTTTCTCCCTTACGCTTTTGCTCAAACGCCTCAAATGAGTACTTTATATGGTTTTAGGATAATCATCCGCCTTTTCTGTACTTGAGGACACTTTCCAGGCTTTTTGAGTTTGGATAATGAAGGAATTCAGGGCGATCCTGCAGGGATCTAACGAGTGCATAATAAAAAAGTTTGGGAGGACTGCGAGAAAACTTTGAAGCGTCCTGCAACTTTCCCTCAACATGCCGCGTTTGGAAACTTCTTCTAAATCTCACGAAGGACACATCTCCTGGATTAGTTGGAAATAACATTACAAAGTCTTCAAGAATTAAAAGTAACATTCAACACAGCTGATTTTTCTTCGCCCCCTCAAGATGTCTTCCCAGGCTTGGAACCTCTTTGTTGGATTTTACGGGATGCTTTGCGTCTGGGCTGCTTGGCTCACAGGCACCGGGGCAGTGTTGTCTGCAAACGGGACCATATTTGAGGACGGCTGCAAGAAAACAACTACTTGCGAGGCACTTAAATACAACACATGTTTGGGATCGCCGTTGCCGTATACACACACTTCTCTGATCCTGGCTGAGGACTCCAGCTCCCAAGAAGAAGCTTTCGAGAAGTTGACCATGTGGTCTGGTAAGAAATGGTGGGATAAAGAAAAGACCTGAGGATGCTGGATCACATTTTAAGTCCTAAAACTCATTGAAAAGGGGAATCTGATCCTCCCCCCAACAGTCCAAGTTTCTGCTCTGTGATGCCAAATATAATTCACACCCTAATTTAACTGAGCAAATGAATAATCTAATAAACTATCGTCTTTGATGTGATAAGAGGATAATTTTTGTAATAATGGCCTGTGATGAGAAACCTCAAATACTAAGGGGGCAGTTATTGTAAGAAAGCCTCAGGAAATGAAGGGTTAAAAGTCATTAAAGGTAACAAAAGGGATTATCTAAAGGTTCTAAAGAGGAAACAATAGAGTCTCACTGTTAAAGCTTTTAGATGTTCTACAAGAAGACTCACACATTGGTAAAACCTCATTAACTTGAGATGCTGGCTGCAGCCCCAAGAGTATTCAAAGCTGTGTCTTTCATTTTGTTGGGAGTGATAGATATTACTCATCACTTAGGGGGGAGAAACTGGCCTCTCATTGATTAGATTTAGGTTTGTTTTGTTTGTTTTCTTAGCCACCATGAAGACTGTAATAATTTGTCTTCTGTTATGCCACTTTTACTTCATGTAAGAGGGAATTGTGCTGTATTCGTGCTTAGTTTCCTCTGTAATGAAGAATGTGGTTGTGGTTTTCTGATTTTGCTCACAAAATGACCTGTTGATAATTATATAAGAAGGCATACATTGGATACTGTGGGAAAACAAACATTTCGAACAATGTAGCTGTATTTCTGAATTTCTTCGTGTGTTTTCACAAAAAGAGAAGAAAATTAGCCCACTAATTAACTGCAAAATCATAAGGATTCAAAGTGTTTCTATGTAAGCTACACGAGTAAAACCCTGTTTTTCTGACTGATTGATAATAAGGTAATTACTGGTATATGACAACCTTACATACTTCTATGATTGTACAGAAGTTTAATTTCAAAGCAAAACTTGTAACAGTGATTAAAGGTGTGGTATCAGTACTATTACATAAGGATGTAAGATCTGCCTTCACCACAGTTGTATGCTTGTAAGTAAATCAAATTTTGATTTGTCACAGAAAAAAAATCCTCAATGCGTTATGAATGATCTCATTTCCCACTTCAGGGTGTTTTTTGATAATCTTTCAACAACAAAAATATCAACCTGAGGATGATGATGATGATGATGTATGTGCTACCCTCAGCTGCAGTGATGCAAACAGCAAGTCATTAAACCAAGTGTTTATTTTCTCATCAGTGTTGTAACCTCTCTTTATGTTTATTTATCCACCATCCTGGTTACAGAAACCAAAATTTCCTCCGTCAGGTTGTGATATCCAGCTCATGATGTGATTGTAATGATCAAGAGCGCTCTAATGCTGTTTTTATGTCCCAGGTTTGCGCAACGCTCCTCGCTGTTGGTCGGTCATCCAGCCATTGCTCTGCGCCGTCTATATGCCCAAATGTGAGAACGGGCGAGTTGAGCTGCCCAGCCAGAGCTTGTGTATGGCAACACGTCGGCCATGCAGCATCGTGGATCAGGAGAGAGGCTGGCCCAGCTTCCTGAAATGTGACAAATTCCCCGTGGGCTGTTCGGTATGACTCAATGTTTGTTTGTTGATCCCTGAGGAGAAAGTTCTCCTTTCTGTAGACGCTCCTAGCAAAGGAGCTAAGATCACAAAGATCAAAAACCTTGGCCTGCTAGCCTGAATGAAATCTGGTCCTGACATTTTTCAACTGTCTACAAACATATAATTTAACCATTTCAATGTAATTGTGAAATATCTTTTCAAACTTTTTACATGTATTTTTTAGCCGTGAACTTGGATATTACTTAGGTTGCATCTTCTGTGTTCAGAATGAGGTGCAGAAGCTGAAGTTCAACACATCGGGCCAGTGTGAAGCTCCCCTGGTGAAGACGGACATTCAATCGAGTTGGTACAAGGATGTGGAGGGTTGCGGTATCCAGTGTGACAACCCCTTATTCACCGAAGAGGAGCACAATGATATGCACGCCTACATTGCTTACTTTGGCACCATCACCCTCCTTTGCACCTTCTTCACTCTGGTGAGACATAAATAAAACACCTATGATTCTTCTACCTGTTGCACAAGATGCAGAAGTTTGTTCTCTCTCTCTTTTTTCACCTGATTATTAGAAACTCAACTTCTCTATCCTTTTCAGGCCACATTTCTTGCTGACTGGAAAAACTCCAACCGCTACCCGGCTGTCATTCTCTTCTACATCAATGCCTGCTTCTTTGTGGGCAGCATTGGCTGGCTGGCTCAGTTCCTGGATGGAGCGCGCAAGGAAATAGTGTGCAAGAGCGACAACACTATGCGACTCGGAGAGCCCTCGTGAGTGGAAAGATTCAGCTTTTGTTGGTTAAAGAAAGTAAAACATAAAGTCGTAGTGACCCTGTCTTTCACTTTGCTCTCTGCAGGTCCTCGGAAACGCTTTCATGCGTCACCATCTTCATTATTGTCTACTACTCCCTGATGTCAGGTGTGATTTGGTTTGTCATGCTGACTTATGCCTGGCACACGTCTTTCAAAGCTCTGGGAACAACTCACCAGCCGCTGTCCGGTCGGACATCCTACTTCCATATGGTCACCTGGTCCATCCCCTTTGTCCTCACAGTGGCCATCCTGGCCATCGCTGAGGTGTGGAGGAAGCCCTTTGAATTGATCATACTTGAATGTTTAAAGGATACTTCCCACCCGACAAAACTAATGCTTCTCACGTCTGTTGCTCCAAAGGTGGACGGAGACTCGGTGAGTGGGATTTGTTTTGTCGGCTACAAGAACTACAGGTACCGCGCTGGGTTTGTGCTGGCACCCATTGGAGTCGTGCTCGTTGTCGGTGGCTACTTCCTCATTCGAGGTAAGTTCACACTTTTAAACTGTAATTTAGCAAAGAAACTCAAATTCTAACCATGGACTAATATTTTCTTTCTTTTCCCCCCCCCCCCCCCCCCCCCCCCCCCCCCCCCCTTTAGGTGTTATGACATTATTTTCCATCAAAAGTAACCACCCAGGACTGTTAAGTGAGAAAGCAGCCAGCAAAATTAATGAGACGATGCTGAGACTCGGTAAGTTCTGCCATCTGTCTTACTGCTTTCTGCCAAACATCTGAGCTGCAACGTGGGCTTAACTATTGGTCATGGTTATTAAATGTTTTGCTTGTAGCTGCTGGCACACAGAGCAAAGAATGTAAACACCACTAATGGCACCATGCGATGCAACCATGAGGATTTCCTGTTTACAGCAGCAAATGCACAGAATGAGCTGCATCTTTTTATCTTGACATACTCTGGTCATCTCTTTGGATTGAAGAAACAGAGAAAAAATATATATACTTACTGTTTATTACAATACTTTTACACCTCCACTCATATAACCTAATCCAGTCCGATATTTATTATTTAAGGGGGGATATCTGACATTACCATGTGTAATCTGTTGTCTTGTTTCTGAACATCAGGTATATTTGGATTCCTCGCCTTTGGCTTTGTCTTCATCACCTTTGGCTGCCATTTTTACGACTTCTTTAACCAGGCTGAATGGGAGAGGAGCTTCAGAGAATATGTGCTGTAAGTTTAAAGTCCTATTTCTTGGATTAGCTTAGAGAGAAGTGTGAATTTATTCATTTAAAAAGGGAAAATACAGCACACTGAACATAAGTACAAGTGCACAAATATAAACATGCAACAAAGTTAGCATAGCAGCTAATTTGCACCTGATTGTCATCTTATAGGGGCAATGTGATCTCTGAAAGATTTGTATTTAAAGATTAAACATTATTTCCAACATTTGCAGCAGGTTGAAGTTTGGGCAGTCCAAACTAGAGGTGGGCAATAGTGTACCGTTTGCAATAATACCGGTGTGTATCTGTATTGTATCTATATATATATGATTTTTGACACTGGTAGAAAATGTAATATTGTGATGATAACACATGATCACACATTTGAGGTGCGATGACATCATTCAACTGCGCCTCAGCCTGTGCAGCATGCAGTGAAAACATGTATTTTTTTCATTCTTAATGACCAACAACACTGCTGTAAACCCCTTTCACATCCAAAGCACTCACAGGAGCCCTGGTGTCGTGTTGAATTAAGTACTTCTGTCATGAAACCAGGAAACCCACCTTTCTGCAAGAGTGCTTATTTCTACACCACATCGGACCTCATGCAGCAGTCCCTCAACAAGCTATGCTTTGTTTTCTTTTTCTTCTTTCCAAAAAACTTTATTAATCAATTGTTAGAAATAAGGTGTAGAAAACACATCATATATGATCTTACATGGCTGTAAAATGAAACTGTGAGTGACTTCAAAGACTACAAGCAAAAAACACATCAAACTAGAGCAGGATTTAAGGATTTCACAGAGGCTCTGTCGTCCTCTGTGGCCAAAGATATCTGTAATATCGTTATTGAGGTATTATGGAAAAAACATTGTGATACCATTTTTTGGCCCACCCCTAATCCAAACAATAAAGCGCCGTTTTCACCATCAGGTCCAGGTCAGGAAGGGGCGGTTAGGTGGGGAGTGACTGTCGCGTTTCCCCCAGATCATCCGTTTACCTTTACACAGTAGGCAGCGTATTCCCAGATAGGGATAGCTGCATCAGCTACATTACAGCATGATGTCATAACGGCGTCACGCCAGCTTTGAATTATAATGAAGAACATGACACAGAAACAAAGGATGAGAATGGCTGACATCTACCACTTTGATTTCTTCTTGGCATGTGGCTTTAAACGGAAAAAATCAACACTATGTTTAAACATGGTGATATACAGTCGCTGCTTTATTCTTGGAAATCAGTGGCACAGGAAGTGATGACGCCTTCGACCAATCAGTGGATTGGAGCCTTTCAAACGCCACCTTTTTGGGGTCTGATTGGTAAGATTGCCACCCTAACGGAAGGGTCCTAAAAACAGTTCAAAGGGTTGGGACGGATATAAGGGTACTCGTCCCAGTTTTTGCTTGTGGAAATGCAAAAAAATGTGGGTTGACCTGCCCCGCCCAGACCCAGACCCACTGGTGGAAACAGAGCTTAATAGTTCCAAGAGAATCTTTTTTAAATTCTAAGTTCCTGATCATCTTGATAGGACAGACCTGTCCAGATTCTCAGATAGGATAAAACTGCGTATTTGAAAGCATTTTAAACCTTGTCCTAATTTGTACCCTTTTCCAAATCCCACTTTGATTGCAAGAGATCCTCAGGAAGGTTTAGCAGGTTCTGAAGTGGTGTTGCACTCTTCTACTTTGCATCTGCAGAGAAACGATTGCCACAGGACTCATCTGAAGAAAGTCTTGCCTGCTTCCTTGCTGCAGAATTCAGAATCGGAAGTTCATAGAATTTCTGTGCAATTCCTGGTCATTTCATGTTGGGAAAGTTGTTGATTAACTTTGGGCTTGTACTGCAGCCAGTATTTTGCAGGTAAAGGGAATGAATTCAGCTAAACACCTGCTTATTCTTTCAGCATGATACTATCTGTGAAGAAAATTAAGATGAAAGATGATACTCACAAGTGACTGCTGGTTGATTACTGTAACGCACTCCTCTCTGGCGTATCTCAGAAACATCTGTCTCACCTCCAGTCCACAATGCTGCAGCGCGGCTGCTGACAAACACCAGAAAGAGAGAGCACATCACACTTTTTTCCATTGTGAGGCCTTATGTCTGTCTTCACCTCTGTTCAGTGCTTTGTATCAGTAGCTTCTGTGTTTAGAGGGCTGTGCAAATAAAGTTGACTTACTTGACTACTACTGAGTACTCACCCTGTAGATATTCAGGTGTAAAAAAATCATTTAACGTAGAACTAATAAGCTTTTTCACCCCAATAAATGCTTTCCAGAAAGCCCCCCCTCCCTGTGGGGCTAAACAAAGTGTTTACGGAGCGATTAGATATAATCCACGGCATATTTACCCACAAAAAGGAGACACAGGACTCTGCTTTGAGCAGCTGCAGAGGGAGATGAGCTGCTGCTACCAATGTAGCAAAGTAGCATCAACAAGCTAATAAAAGCTTAGAAATATATTCAGGGATCAAAATAGAGGAAAGACAAGTAAAGAAGACATCTGTGTGCTGTGGGGTGAAGGGGAAATTACCACCTTTACAACGGTGAAAGGAGACCAGGAGGGGGAGCCCTGAGCTAAAGTTACCTTCTGCTTTAACTGTTACAAAATTGGGTAATTGTTATCTCATCATTAAAGCTCAAGAGGGGTGCCCAAGACTGTAGCATGTGACTGTATAGCTGCGATCTCATAGCAGAGGAAGGTAAACATATACACCTGCTTGCTTTGAAACTACTTCATAGGCCACTTTCTCTTTAGTTTCACCGCTTGCATCCAGTCACTCACAGAAATCCACAAACTGATGCTGTTGGGACACCAAACCGCTGCTTAACAGCTCAGCTAACTAAGTGAATGAGGCCCTGTTTCCCCACAGTGTTGACTCTGGCTGGATTGGAATTATAATAACCACAAAAATGTAAACCACCTTCTCCCACCCTCCCGTGTAAAAGACCCTCTTATTCAGCAATCCCAGGGATTGAATGGACCCTCAGTTAAATGGCACGTGGGGCTTTTTAGAATCATAGACTGATCATTTTTTGTGATACTTCCAACAGGTGTGAAGCCAACGTGACAATCGCCTCTCAGACAAACAAGCCCATCCCAGAATGCACCATCAAGAACCGTCCTAGCCTGATGGTGGAAAAGATTAACCTGTTCTCCATGTTCGGGACCGGAATCGCCATGAGCACCTGGGTCTGGACCAAAGCCACCATCCTTATCTGGAAACGCACCTGGTGCAAGTAAGCAAACATCAAATTCAACTCGGATACATTACTCAAGATAAAATCTGAAGGTTTTTTGTGGTAAAATGTAAAGATTTGCAGCTTTCAGCTTTCAGCATGTCTTGTGTATGCATTTAGCTTTGCAGTAAACCCCTCGTTTTCTAAGGTTACTACGGTAAATATGACCTTACAGGTAGCGGGGTTATCTAACCATCTCGTTATGGCGGGCATCATATCCTCAACTGTTCAGGAAACCTACAGCTGTGTCTCTCTCTTTGTCCCTTTGCAAGGATCATTGGTCGCAGTGACAACGAGCCCAAAAGGATAAAGAAGAGCAAGATGATTGCCAAGGCATTTGCAATGAGGAAGGAGCTCCACAAGGATCCGGAGAAGGAGCTGTCCTTCAGCATGCACACGGTGTCCCATGATGGACCAGTGGGTCAGTAACTGAGAAGTCATCAGAAATTGTTCTGATTATTACTTCAGTGGAGGGTTGAACTAATAATATGAATTATTTATTGATTTATTTTGTTGAGTTTGCATAGTTATCACCATTGATGACTAAAGTGGAACCATGGAAAACATTTCTAGTTTGGACAGCTCCATCTTGTGGCAAAAATGTGTAACTACAAGTATCTCATTAACCTGCTTAGTGGTGATCCCACTGCATGTTAACAGGGTTATTGTATGTTTGTATTTCTATTTCTATTCCCACTTACTTATGCTATGATACAGAAACAGTTTTTTCCTGTGTATTTTTTTAGTTTAGTCTTTTTTCAGTTTATATTATGTGTGAGACTGCTGCGGCTGCCATGTTAGAGTATTTCCTTGCTGTTAAGATCTTCGGAGTGACTCATGGAAATTCCATTGGACTTAAAGCTTTTTTTTCTTTCTCTTTCATAGCTGGTATCAATTTTGACCTAAATGAACCATCCAATGACATGTCATCAGCATGGGCGCAGCATGTGACCAAGATGGTAGCCAGACGTGGTGCCATCCTGCCTCAGGACATTTCTGTCACACCCACTGGTACCCCAGGTGAGATCTTGTGGCTTTATGCACCACTTTCACATCGATTTCAAGCTAGTTTTCCTACTTTCACCTCTTCTGTTTTTAAAAATCTATATCACAACTCTCACTCCTCTTAGTTATTTCATGTCATTTTTGGTTCATTCAATGCTTTTTTTTCCTTCCACATTTTTCTCTGTCACTTTTAGGATTGATAATAATTTACTGTTTGTTTGCACAGTGCCACCTCCGGAGGAGAGGAACAGGCTCTGGATGGTGGAAGCCGAAATCACACCCGAGATGATAAAAAGAAAAAAGAAGAAGAAGAAGAGGAGGAAGGAAGTGCGTCCAGTCGAGGAGGCGGTGGAGCACCAGGTGTATCGCCAGCGTGAGTTTGGCCGCAGCTCAGTGCCCCGGCTACCTAAGCTGCCCTGCCACAACAGCCTGGTCGCAAATCTGGGCGAGCAGCAGAGGCAGCAACATAATATGGAGGAGGAAGTCCTTCCAGGCTCTTGTCCAGACTTCCCACCTCTACAGCGTCTGTCCTGTGAGGAGAGGTGTCCCTACATGCAATGCTACAGCAGCCAGAACAGGTGTAGCAACGGCCTGCCATCCAACACCCTGACCTGCATGGATCGTCCAGAGGATCTGGGCCTCGGGCCACGCTGCCGTCTCTCCGGCTCCAGCTGGCAGCCTGGTGGCTCTTCACTCTATCCTGGAGAGAAGAATCTAACGGACGGGCTTTCAGAGAGAATGGCTCATGTAGCTCGAGTACCGGCAGGACGGAGAGCCGGCTATGGGCCCATCCACTCCAGGACCAATTTAATGGAGGCGGAGCTCATGGATGCCGACTCAGACTTCTAAAACAATTATTCACATATACTGCTTTTTGGTACACACAGTAAACTAAAAATACAAAGTGCTGGATACTTTCACAGATTCTTACTAATGTGCACCAAATTCCTGATGTTGTCAAGATGAAACAAAGCTGGTCAGTTTTTCATTTCTTTTTCATTTTGTATGTTTTTTTGTTTTGTTTTTTAGAAATGTCTGAGAGTTAAAATAGAAAATCATGTTGCGGCTAAGTTGATTAATTTTTTTTTTTACTTTTTTATGTATCCAATGGAATTTCAAAGGCAACTCCACCATCACAAAACAAATGAGGCAGCTAAACTGTAGATGGCTTGAAACAGCTCTTTTTTTTTCTTTTTTTCTGCTGAAACGCCAACACATTGATCATCTGGTGTCAGTTCCAACCTGCTGCTTGCAGCACAGTAACACTGAGGACTCATTTAAACCCCCCTCCCCATGCTAGTCACCACACAATCAAACCATTCTAGACATCATTCGAGAGGATATGTGGAGATTTGGGTAACTAGTTTAGATTTTTTTTTTTTTAAAGATATTAATATTGGTGTGTTTCAGCTTTCTGGAAGGAGTCCAGTCTAATTTTTTTATAAAATACTGAAATGGAACAATAAAAAAAAACACAGACCACCCGCAAACTTTTTCACAGCAGACACTTGAACCTGAAATAAGACAAGCGCAGGTGCAGTAATGACGGCTGCATTCCACTTAGAAGATGCACATTCTACAACTAACATGCAAAAGCACAGAAGTTGAATGCAGCCCTCATTAATATGTTTGAGGTTATTTTATTAATTCATGTTGAAACGATTGCCATATTTGCTGTTTTAACTCAAATCTTCACTTGTCGTATATTATGATTATAAAACTTTATTCTTCTCTCTCCCCAATACTATTTAGTATTCAATTACTTCTTTTTTGTACAGTTACCTAAAGGAATAACCATTAGTGCCTTTTAGTACTAATACCATGGAACAAAGCTAATTAGTTGGACTGAAAGATGTGAAGTATTTGTAATACTCACTAGGAGTAAACAGAGGACATAATTTTTGTTTGATTTACTTCAGTTCTAAACTGAACAATTATTTGTACTTTATCTTTTCTAACTCAATTTTACTGATCTTTTGTAACAAGGCAGTTATTTTACTAAAATACATATTGATATATTCTATTCACTCCGTTGCCTGGTGCAATAATCCAACTGTGTTTAAGTGTTTTTTTAAGAGAAAAAACATATTGCATTGATGCCTCATTGAACCGAATCTTTCTTTTTTTTTCTCTTTGTACATTTCTTTTTTTCTCCTTGTACATTTACAAAAGGCTTTTTTTTTTTAAAGAATCTTTGCTCTTATTGTATATAGACAGACTAAACTGGGCTTCATATCTGTGTGACTTCTTTAGTCCAGTTGTAATAAAAAAAAAAAGAAAAACAACATTTTGAATCATGTTTTCTTCTGCATCACACTCATTTTTATTTCAGCTCCTTCACTTTTTTCCTGCCTAAATGTGGGTGGTGTATAAAGACTGTTTAGAGATTCCACAATGTGGTTATAGTTTGTACAAATTTATAAATCATGTAAATTTTCTGCAGATTTGAAAAGGGAAAAGTCAGCTGTTTATTCACATAAATCTGTCTCTTTGTGCTGTAACCCAAACGTCCCTGTAATAGTGTTGTGTCAGTTTACACTTACTGTGGTGACATGATGCAGACGTAAACTGTTTTGTTGTTTCTTACTCAGTGCAAATAAGTTTTGTCGATATGTTCAGTAAATTTGAGTGAGATGTGTATGAGAATTATTTATGGTAGTAGCTACCACACTGTGGACAGTTTAGCAACATGAATATTGCATAGTTTATGTCCACCAGATGTTTGTCCAAGAATTATTAAGGTATTAAATGAGGATTTTTCTACCTTGGAAAGTAACTTTGTTGGGGTTTTTTGTTCTGTTTTTGTCTTTTTGCTTTTCTTTGTGTGCGTGTGTGTTTTTTGTTTTGTTTTGTTTTTGTTTGTTTTTTTGTTTTTTTTTCATGTATGCTTTCAATTGATTTACTGTTGCTTTACACGTTTAGTCCCCCGACAGGGGATGGGTGATATTATCACTTATACTGTGCAGCTGTGCGTATATATTTGTATGTATATGTGTGTGTAAATAAACAGCACAAAACATAAGGTTGATTATGTTTGTTTGATTATTTCTTCCCTTTAATAATACGGCTTGGTGCTTGGTGTCGTATTATACATCATTGGAAAGCCTGATTAGTCATCTTCATAATGAGACATAACTTATAGGGATTGTGCTTATGTGAAATGAGTAACACAGCTAAACGTGTGGGTAATGCCCCAATCTTTTGCAGTATCCTGTTCATGTTCACTCATTTTCAGAATTGTTGGATGATTGCACGGGGACCTAGGAAGCGTGCGGAGGATCCATATGCAGCCACAGCAGCTTGGCACCTCCTCCTAATGCTGGTCACCAGTTTTGTCACATTTTGCAATGGGGTAGCATCCAATTCCTCAACCAGTGTGGTTGCTTTGGTCAGTCTGGTATGTACAGCATCATGTCAACGCTGATCTCACAAGTGTTCAGTATTAGCTGTACTCAAAACAGAAAGGAGTAAATTACTGTTCAAAAACTAATTGTGCTCAGTCTAAAGGTAATTACACAGTTGTTTTTTGTTTGTTTGTTTGTTTGTTTTTTACTGTTTTTCTGGAATTATCGTCATACGATTGCAACAGCGCCTCCTTTTGGCTCGTTTTTTAAATTTTTTTTATTGCTGTGTCTCAATTTCGCCACCAGGGGCCCTAAAGTTTTGTTTATATTTCTTTTTTTCTAAGCTTACAGGGTTTTTTTTGTTTGTTTTTTTAACACGAAAATATTCATGGTATATACAATATGGTAATATACAAATATCCTCAAACATTATGAAATACATGACGTTTATGTGTCCCTCCCGCCGTCTTCACTCCGCCCCTCCGGTGGTTGTCGCCGGTGATGAACAGCCAGTCACTGCACTGCACACATAAAGACGGAGGTGATAAGTTGATGAACACATGATGTTGTTAGAGCACCATTTCTAGTAGTAAACAGACAAAATGTCCCACACACTGGCGCCTGGGGATGCGGAGAATCTGCGCAAAAGATCCGTGCTTGATTCAACAGGTGAGACTAAACTGCACACGTTTTTAGTTTCTTGTTTGTCTACAGCGCGCTCATTAAAACCACCTGCGCTGCCAAGATTTAGTCTAGTCACAGCTAAAATAGGATTTTAAAAAAGAAAAGGAAAAAAAAACTCCTCAGAGGTAATTTTGTACCCGGCAAGTGTATTCTAAAGTAATTTTAGACTCAACTTAAGTGACAGTTTTTTGCTCATGTTTAGTTGCAGAAAGGTCAAAAAACACTGGCTGTTTTATTTCAATGGTGTCTGAATGATTTGTGTAATTTGCCCATTTTTTTTCACACAAGCTTGCCTTGGTCTCCATCAAGTAGCAGCCTCTAACAGCTCTCCGCCTTTATTTCTTTCCCTTTTCAAATTTCCTCTAAATTGTTATTGTGTTTGTCATTGGATGACTTTTACAGTTACTATTTGTGTGTTTTCTGCAGAAAACTGTCTAAATTATTGCTTCATTTTTGTATCCTTTTGCACCATAATTTGATCTACTTTGACAGGGGGAATCAAAAAGTCAAATTTTGATTCCGTAAACAGCATGCTTCTATTTTTAATTGCATCTAATTCTTTTCCTGAGTTGAAATGCATTGATAATGAGATTGGTCCTGGCAGACAGATGTGGACAGCATGCAGGGGACACTGCATGACTCTCATGAGAGTTTTGTTAGTCACACACATTTCCACAGGAGGACATTAGTCCTGGATGTCAGTCACCCTCCACATATTACATGTGTTGTGCTACTTTTGAATACTCAACCCTGTTCTTCATATTTCTTAATTCAGAGAATTGCTTTGATCCTGAGCATCATCACCGGTTGTCACGACAACAAACTCAGCCTGAAAGGCTGTGCGTTGGGCCCCAGCATCCAGAGCTAGGCACAGTAACACCATCCCCTGATGCCTCTGCACACCACTTCTGCCACTACACGCCAAAATGTTTCCTCACGGTCCACAGAGGTAAATGAAACTTTGACTGACTACTGTATTCTTATTTTAAAGCTTCAGTATTGCTGAGTTTCCCCCTTCCTCTTAGTTGCATTAATTAACAAAAGTCTTCACAAGAGGAATTTTTCCACACAGGAGCACACGGCACCTCAGGTCGGTCCACTCCATCGCGGTGTGGAGAAGAGGGATGGCATGAGGGCACCTCAAAGACCACAATCAGAGTTGAGAATGAGGTGGAGGCACACAGGGAGGCCAACAACTACAAGGTGAGCCATAAATAGGTCAACTATTACCCAAGCAGTCTCCACTCCTGGACAATTTCTGAAACAAAAGAAGAAAGGCCTTTGAAAATGCAGATAGCAGCCTTCCTTTTAAGTTAGGTGTTTGTCAGATGTGTGACTGTTCTTGGGAGAGTAGATGTGTTGCATGAGGGGTACCAGAAGTGACCAAACTTTTTAGCACTGGCATCCAATCTGTGGAACGAGTCTCCCCACCCAGATCTAACTGGCTCCCACTCTGCAAACTGTTAAATTATGCCTTAAAATACATTTTTATTCCACGGTTTTTATTCCAGGGTATTTTGTTAATGTTGAATGTGGCAAAGATCCATCCTCCACCCTGACTTTTTTTTTTTTTCCCCCAGTTTGGCTTCAGAAAATGGATGGGCAACGTAACTGAGAGGCCAATTGAAGACAGATCAGAGATCATCAGAGAACTACACAATGATCTCAGTGTTGTTAAGCCTCTAGAAGGTCCTTTTTATTCTTTTTACATCTTTGCTCTTCAGTTCAGCTTAATAGGACCTTGATTCTAATGTGGGTAGTATGTGATTACGATGTCTTCATTCCTGCAGGGTCAGTGTTCACAGTTGGGAACTTAGCTTATGTTTTTTTATTTGGATGGTGGATCTCATTAATCTACATCCTCATTTGTCCTCTGATGTTTCTAACAGTCCTTGGCGCCCCTTATGGTAGGTAGCACCATTGGTAGCATCTCTCAGATTGATGTAGTTTTCTCTGCATCTTGAACAGTATCCCATTTGTTTGCTGCATCCTTCAGGAAAGTTTTGTTTAATGATGGCGTGGTACTTTATCTGGCCATTTGGGAAGTCTATTGAAAAGGTAATTTATCCTTCATTTTAATAATGAAGACTTCTTTGTCACTTTTATGAGACAACTGTAATTAAGACTAACTTTTTTTTTCAGACTGCAGATGTAGTCAATAGATCCAGTGTGAAGCAGACAAATGGTGAGAACATTCCTCAAGAGAAGGATAATGAAGATCTTGCAGGGGATAAGGACTGTGCACCCCTTCTAGTGTCCTCCCCCCTCCCCATTGAGATACCTGTCCCAACTCTGCTGCAAAGAGGAGCTTCAAACCACTGGGTAAGAGCATCAATGGGATGGACTTGCTGCAAGATTGGAAATAATTCATGAGTCCTGATGTGTGTCTACAGTGTCGCATCAGTACATACATTTGGTTATTACTGGGTTACCCTGTCCTGGCCGTGGTCCACTCCCTTGCATGCATGCTCTCCTGGCTGCTGGTCTTCACCATCCCAGTCGCAAAAATGAACATTCGCATCCTCACCACTGTCCTCCTTATGGCACCAGAGGATGTTCAGGTGCACAAACTGGAAAAGGTACTGAAACTATATTTTATATACATCAAGGCTATAAGATTTGGATTCAAGCTTCAGCTTCAAGGGCAAAAATCCCCAAATAGCCTTGTCTCAGTGAGAGGAGTTCATTTTGGACATCTGGCTGTACTGCCTGTGCGGTGGAACAAATCCTCAAAAACATGTTTATCCTTCTTCGTTATGATGTTTATGATCATTTACAGGCATTAACTTTGGAACTTGACTGATAGGGTAATTTTTAGCAGTAACAAGTTTGATATGAAAAATCTGAAAATCACCCTATTTTAGATAAATAAATGCGACTTATATATTTTTTTTTATTCTTCATGATGCATTTTTTTTGACTGATGCGACTTATACTCAGGAGCGACTTATTGTCCGGAAAATACTTTTATTGGATATATATTCTCTCTTTTTTGTAGACACTTGTGTGTGAGACCAGAGTCATCTTATGCTGTTATCAGGCTTTCAACATCTACTACTACAAATATACTGTCCAAGGAATCAACATTTTTGCTCTCAGTATCCTTTTTGATGATGTGGATTGTGAGAACATGAACTTCCAGGATTTTATGTTTAAACATGGCAGCGTTCCTGATGTCGGGCATTCCTTTTGCTTTCCTGTCTTTTTGTTCTCCTTAAGTTCTCCCCGCAGACTTGCTACCCTTGGTATTTATCACTTTGGTTGCTGGCTATACTGACCGTGAACATTATTATTTCAGTGGAGAGACCACATTTGCCATAGCCATCACTTCCATCATTCCCCTGTCCTACTACATTGGCATGGGAATAGCCAGGTAAAGTGTTTTGCTTTTTGTCTCTAACCAACAAATGAATGAGTGGCCTTTCTTTTTCCTTTTTTCTGAAAATGGTAGCTCTGAACTGACCAGAACGTCTGTTTTGGAAACTGTCCACACTGCTCTGTTCCCAGGTTTCAGTTGTGTTTGTGTCCTCCCAACAGCATTTCTGCACAGAGTAACTTTGCAGTTGGAGCTGTGGTAAATGCAACTTTTGGCTCCATCACAGAGATAACGTTCTACATCACTGCGCTGCTGCGGGGGCATCGCGCTGCCACCAAATGCTATGAAGAAATCGTCAAAGCAGCACTCACTGGGACTCTTCTCGGGTGTATACTGTTCATACCTGTGAGTGTGACTGAAAATCACACTCTTGGTTACGTTTGTGAAAACTGCACACTTTTCACCATCTATGCAAGTTTTACTCACTTAGCAATGTCTAAGTGTTTGTGTTTGCCCACTCTCAGGGTATCTGTATGACCATTGGGGGTATCAAACACAGGGAGCAGAGATTTAACAGTCGCTCAGCTGGAGTGAGCTCAGCTTTGCTTTTTATTTCTATCGGCGGTAAGGATGGCAGTGGTGCATAATGTTTAAACAACAACCCAACCACCAGCCAGTTAACAGACCTCTAGAAATGACTTGTGCTGCACATTTTCCCTAGGCGTGTTTGCTCCCACCCTTTTCTCCAAGACCTTTGGTGATCTCGTCTGCGAGAGCTGCTCAAATATTCCTGGCAATGGCAGTGTTCCCTTCATCTGCAAGGACTGTCACTACGACACGGTGGGTATCTTTATCTAACCAATGAGCCGCGAATCGGACGTGAAGAAATCTGATAACACTTTTTTCCAGTTCCAGTTTGACCAAATTAGAGAACACAGGGGGATTCACTTGTGTATTACTTGTGTGTCATTGCTTTTAAGTCACCATTTATATATTTTTTTTTTTCTCAACAGAGTCAAACTGACCCACGTCTGATTCTGTCCCATATTGAGTAAGCTATGCTGCACACAGATTTGTTTTGGTTTTGTCACATTTAATCGTGGGCTCATTAGTATTTTTGACTAATTATGAAACTATTTTCTAGGCCTCTAGTGTACACTATTTCTGTCCTGCTGCCTGCTTCATACCTGATCGGCCTCATTTTTACACTGAAGACCCACTCCCACATCTATGATATCCATATCAGTGATTGTAATGCAGGGCATGCACACGGTCAGTATGCACAAGATGGTGCTGACACCTACAACCCCACTGGTGAGGTCTCCACTGATCGTCTGCCACGCACCAACGTGTGTATTAATGCCAGCATTATTGCCCCCAGCCACATTGCTACAGGTGTGTGTGTGGTGTGCATGCACTTCTTGTTTTTTTGGGGTGGACAAACATGCTACATTAACAACTATTAGTCGTGTGCACATTGTTGTTTTACATGTTTTCATAATAACTGTTTGGAAAAGTTGTAGCTCTGCATGTCAAATCTGTGAAACACGTGAGAGTGAAGCGTATATCTGTAGAAAATTAAGACTTTGATCCTACATGGATGTGAAATTTAAAAGATTTAAAATTTCCTTCAAATTTTTGATAAATAAGTCCAAACAGCTTTAAACAAATTTTAAAATGTGGTTTAATGTAGCAAGACATCTGTCACCTGCAGGCCACCACGTTGTGCACTGGTCCCGGTGGAGGGCTCTTGGGGTCCTGATTGTTGCCACAGTGCTGATGGCTTGCTGTGCAGACCTTTGCACTGAGAACATTGAGCCAATACTGACTCATTCTTCCATCTCACAGGTAAAGTACTTGAATTTAACACACCAATGGTGTGAAGGACTGGCTAAAAAAAATGTACATGATTTTTCATGTTTTGCTGAACTGGGATGCATCTTCTTGTTTTGAAGTACTTCATTGGTGTCACTGTGTTGGCCATGGTGCCAGAGCTTCCTGAGATTGTTAATGGGATACAGTTTGCACTCCAAAACAATATCAGCTTGAGGTTTGACAAACAAAATGATCTTTAAGTGTTTTTCTCAGATGAGACTAAGCTATATTATAGAGCTGTAAGCTGTTGTTTTTAACATGTATAAATTTCCTGTTTGCAGCCTTGAAGTGGGCAGCTGTATTGCTGTCCAAGTCTGCATGATTCAGATTCCACTGCTCATCCTGTTCAATGCGTTCTATGTAAGTACTTTTTCTTGTTTTGACATTTACAATGATGTGTTTTCTACCACAACTCAGATTTTTTTTTAATTACCATTTTTTTGTTTCCTTGTTTATATAGCGATGGAATAGTGTCATGATAGGCATGTTTGTATTTGCGTTCCATTGATCATATATTGCATTTAGTAGCTTGGATGTGGTTTTTAGTATTTTGTGTTGTACCTACCTGCCATGATGGAAAGGGTTTTTTGCTAAGAAATATGTTTTCCTGCATAGATCCTCATAAATGATTTGTTTTTTTGGTGAATCTGCAATCTTGTTTTTCTCCCTTCAGGATGTTGGCTTTGTGCTCGTGTTCAGTGATATTCATCTTTGGGCCAGCATCTTTAGTGTCATTGTGGTCAACTACATCTTCATGGATGGAAAATGTGACTACTTTCAGGGTAAGCATCTTCAGATTATTCCCAAATTCACTATATTGCCAAAAGTATTTGCTCACCCATCCAAATTATGGGAATCAGGTGTTCCAATCACTTCCATGGTCACAGGTTTATAAAATGATGCACCTAGACATGCAGACTGTTTTTACCAACATTTGTGAAAGAATGGGTTGCTCTCAGGAGCTCAGTGCATTCCAGCGTGGAATTGTGATAGGATGCCACCTGTGCAACAAATCCAGTCATGAAATTTCCTCATTCCTAAATATTCCACAGTCAACTGTCAGCTGTATTATAAGAAAATGAAAGTGTTTGGGAATGACAGCAACTCAGCCACAAAGTGATGGGCCAAGTAAACTGTCGGAACGGGGTCAGCGAATGCTGAAGCATAGAGTGCGAAAAGGTCGGCAACTTTCTGCAGAGTCAATCACTGCAGACCTCCAAACTTAATGTGGCCTTCAGATCAGCTCAAGAGCTGTGTGCAGAGAGATTCGTGGAATGAGTTTCCATGATGGAGCAGCTCCATCCAAGCCATACATCACCAAGTGCTATGCAAAGCGTGGAATGCGGTGCTGTAAGCATGCCCCCACTGGACTCTAGAATGGTGGAGGCATTCTCTGGAGTCACAAATCACACTTCTCCATCTGGAAATCTGATGGATGATTCTGGGTTTGGCAGTTGCCAGAAGAACGGTACTTGTCTGACTGCATTGTGCCAAGTGTAAAGTTTGGTGGAGAGGGGTTTATGGTGTGGGGTTGTTTTTCAGGAGCTGGGCTTGGCCCCTTAGTTCCAGTGAAAGGAACTCTGAATGCTTCAGCATGACAAGAAATTTTGGATAATTCTATGCTCCCAACTTTGTGGGAACAGTTTGGAGCTGGCCCCTTCCTCTTCCAACATGACTGTGCGCAAAGCAGGTCCATAAGGACATGGATGGCAAAGTCTGGTGTGGAGGAACTTGACTGGCCTGCACAGTGTCCTAATCTCAACCTGATAGAACACCTTTGGGATGAATTAGAGCGGAGACTGAGAGCCAGGCCTTCTCATCCAACATCAGTGTGTGACCTTACAAATGCGCTTTTGGAAGAATGGTCAAAAATTCCTATAAACACACTCCTAAACCTTGTGGACGGCCTTCCCAGAAGAGTTGAAGCTGTTCTAGTGTAGCTGCAAAGGTGGAGCAACGTCATATTGAACCCTATGGATTAGGAATGGGATGTTGCTTAAGCTCATATACGAGACAACGCAGGTGAGCGTATACTTTTGGCAATATAGTGTAATTAGAGTTGAATTTTTAAAGCAGGTAACGGACTGTTCCAATGTTGACATCATGTAGGTTGTAATCCATTTTGCTTTTTCTGCAGGTGCAGCTCTAGTGATGGTTTATCTCATCCTTTTGGCTCTATACTTTTTTGCTCCTCCTCCACGCTCGTGTTAATCTGTCAAGAACATACTGAATCTCCTGAGTTTTTATGCCACTTGATACACACATTAAATTATAGATGATTTAGTTTCAGAGGAAAAAAAATATGGTTTTGAAATGACAAAGGTGATCTGTAAGTGAACGGCTTTATTCATAAATGTGATACTCTTTGGTGTGTGATTGAACGTTTTTCCAGTTTTGACTGTTATATAAATTTGTATTAAGTTTGTCATTGAATATATATAAATGCAAATTTGTTGGTATTGATGTGAATTGTTATATGTAACTGATATTGGACTTAATAAATGCATAAATTCAGAACACTTTCCCAACTAGGACTGCTCTTTTGATTTATTTTCTCTTTTGCATTGATATTTTAAAACATTGAAAGAAATGCATGCATATTATAGAGAGATCTGCTGTGCATTTTCAAAATATAACATCTGCTCATGCAGGATAGTTTTTAAAAATGACAAATGAAAACTGGATTTTAACTGTTAAGCAAAATGCTTATTAGTCAAGCAAAGGAAATTGGGTCCAGAGCTATTTATCCAAGACTTTTTATTGACAGAACCCTAACACAACATTCATACAAGCCTGCTGTACAACTTTTCAGAGGTCACCTGGAAATCTTTGTCCCAAAGTAAAGATTTGATATTGATATAAAGAGCAGGTTAAATGACATCATGCACCAAATGGTTTGGAATGCAGAGCAGAAATTAAGGGGAAGGGAAGGAAGATGGGACAGATTCATGCAATTGTGGGCATCAAACTGTCTGGCAACAATTTTAAAAAGATGGTACCCTTTTATTCTTCATAACCACATTCAAAAGGCGTGACATTATTTGGCATCAATTTAATATCAGTTACTCAACATGCTGCCTCCTGTTATTTGCTTGGTAATTATTAGGAAAACAGATTAAAAAATTTTGCTATTTGATGTAAATAATTTGCTTAATGTCAAACTAAGAGCTTTGTTTATACATGCAAAGACCTTTTGCTGCCTGTACTTGTGAAATATTCTCCAGTTCAAGCAAGGCACTGCAGTACAAACATGTTCAGAGAAGCGTGCTATTGAAGTAACTCCAGGGGCAAAACCACCGTCTTCAACACAAAGGGAGTAAAATAAGTCTTTATTCAGATAAACGCATCATAAATAAAAGTCAAAGAGCACCAAATTCACAGTGATGTGTAGCATGGTTTGGTTTACAAACAATGGCTGGGGAAATGACTGGATTTTGTGAATACACACCCACCTTCTTATGAGCAGATGTTTCTCAAACCTGTAATAGTATGCATTCTGAAAAATACAGGCAAAACCAGTATTTAAACTTCACTTTCATTGCAATGCAGGGTACAGTTTTTCTGTGTTGTAGCCATTTACCACAAATAGTATAATAGAACATATTGTTTTTGATGCATCTTACTTCAAACCTTTCATATTTTTCCATCCATGCAAGCTGGCAGCAGAATGGAATGGAAATCCCTTACAAGACCATTGCTGTGACTTACAATTTCATTCACGCATCTTTCAAGCCTCTAGTGTCGATTTTCATAGCATTTGGAAGAAACTGCACAGAAAGTGCCCTCTAGAGAGGAAGAAAAGAAGTCAGCATCAGAACTGTGATAAATAGTCTAAAATGTGCAGAAAAATACTGCACAATCATGTGGCACCATTTTTAGACTGAAATAATTGCTTTCTTGTCTCTTCTGTGTGTAGAATCTATTAAATATGTAAATGCTTACAAATATGTGTGACAAAATGTGCAAACAGCAATATCAGTTCTTGAGAATACCCCCCACAAAAGAGTGATTAAGTCCTTTTAAATAAATATACATTCACTCTTTCTTCCCTTCAAATTAAAAAAAGACAAGTAGATGCTGATTTCCAGAAAAATAGGAGAAGTGTTTGGCTTCATGGCAAAATAAAATTTTACAACTATAGTTTGGAGGGTTACAGCCATCAGGCAACATGAGGGGGAAAAGGTTGAATAAAATCCTTCCACAAACGTTCGTCATTACCATAACAACAAAAAGACAACATAAAAAAAAGGCATCCCACTGTTTTTGGTTTTAAGGCGGGGCTACGACAGGCAGAAGAGGGACAGAGCTTTATCCCGAGACCCGCTGCAAGTTTCATTCTGTGCTGTGTTGGGCATCGGCCTCTCGCTGTCTGGCCCTTCCATTTGTGCTCCACTGGGCCTATTTCAAGCGTTCAATGAGCTCCTGTGTGAGGCCCAGGTTGAGCAGCTGCATGGTGGGGAGAGAAGCCAGGTGTGGAAAGGCCTTGAGAAGCTTCTCCCAGCATAGCTCCAGCAGGCTGGGCACAGCAAGCCAAATCTTGAACAGAGAGCCAGTTCTCTTGTTCTCGTGGATGTTCACTACTCCACCGTGGATGTACATGCAGCCCGCCTGGGGACGAAGATAGAGGAGGAGACATTGATTCATATACAGCAAAGAGCTTCAGTACATGGTGGTAGTAGTGTCCTAGTAGCTCCAACAAACTGAAAAAAACAAACTACACCTGCTGGAATTTATGAAGCCATGAAGCACAGGATTGGGATACATCTGATCTGTTACATCTACTCCTAAACACTGTTCCTTCATTTTTGATGGAAAGGAATAAGGTTGAGGAGGGATATTATGGGGGATTCTTAAGGACTTGGCACAGCTCAGCTGCACTACATGACTTTGCATCAGTAAAACTATGACTGTTCGGAAGATGGACTACAGAAAGCATGATAAAAACGTCTGCCTGTGCACCCTTACCATGTTGCTTCATGCAGGCTGCATAAACATGGGCAACTGTGAAAGCTGGCAATTTGGAAAACCGTATTTACAAAGGTAAAGAAAAAGCCACAGAAGTAAAACATGAGCCTTTTTCTCACACTCACCCTCCCATCCTCGTATATTCATCTACCTCAATTTAAATGAGAGAGAAAATTGGGATACAATCAAGCCACATTTTGAATAGCAGTGAATTGTGGGATAGCATTGTCTTTTCTACAGTGTTTCAGTTGCAAAAGGAGATAATACAGGAAGCAACAAAGCTCCTCTCATTGGCATTTTCAGGATATGATCTGATCTTATCATGCTGGCTGCTATTCCACTCCGACTTCAACATGCCTCATGTCCTTCTGAATTCTGCCAAGTAGAGGCAGCTGCTTACTTTAGTTACATGCATACGTTTACTGCTGGCAAACAGCCAGTGCACATAGTCCTATTATTATTTTAAAGTTAACATCCACAGTTAAATAGAAGAAGAATGGCTGGAGAAGTGTTTTATACTAACTGGGGTAACAGCAGCACAGTGGAAGTAGGCCGGCTCAGGCATCACTGCTGGTAGTTTATTCCACTGGAAAGTGTGCAGGTTGAGCTTCCACAGATCCGCCAATATCAATTCCCCATTGTAGCCTCCACAGATAAATACATCTACAACATAGAAAAGTAAAGTTGATGTGTTAGATGGGATCACTTTTGACATCAAAGACTGAAAGGCAGTGCTAATTGACCAGTTAGACACATTGAAACCAACATAAAAAATATTTCCATAAAGCATGCTTTTCTCACCATTATGTATCTGCACACAGCTATGGCATCGTCTGGGAGCAGGATACCCTGTAAAAGGCAGGATTATTTTAAGAGACTACATAAGGACAAAACACTAAATTAAAAAATAAAGTGCATGATACAGACCTATTTTTTCATGAGGTTTTGTTGTAATTTCCTCCCAAGAATTAGTTTCTAGATTGTAAGCATGTATCTACGAAGAAAAAAATAAAATAAATTACACATTGCATTCTTTTGTTCCCAAGGAATACAGAATGTTAAGTTCATCAGTACACAGATAAGTGAACAATGAAGGGGAAAAAATTCAAAGAAACATTTTCACTTTTAAACTGCTACTGGTTAGGTACAGTTACATATGCCTGCAGAGTCCATCTATAGGGATGTAGTACCTTATCCAAAGGATAAGATGTCCATGATGTTCCTCCTCCTAGAATATAGATTCTCTGTCCGTCGTGTGCTATTTCATGCCTGTATCTGTGCCACAATCATCAGAAAATAACATCAAAATAAAGAAAAGACACTAAGCATATTGAGCTACTGTAGGCAGGCACTCATGAATCCCAACACTGTACCGTTCCTCTGGGAGGTCATCAGGGGGGTTGTTGGGCTTGAGGTGAATCCACTCTCTGGTGGTCAGGTCCAGCCTGTGCAGGTCTGTGCTGTAAATGTAGCCTGTTGTCCCTCCAAACACATACAGGAAGCCGTTTATAATGACCATGGCCTGCAGGGGGAAAAACATGAAGCTGTAGCCTGATGAAATGGAAATTCTGTTAAATCAAAGGCTGTTGCAGTGTTTAAGAATCTCAGTATTACTCCCTTTACAGCTGGGATCATTACTCTTTAGAGATGAGAAATTAAACAACAGGCAAGATTTACTGCATTTACTGCAAAAGGTTCTAATGATTATTTTCTGTGGCTACCTGTCCATAGATTCTGTTGGGCTTCTTCCCTCGACAGTTGAGCAGCGACCATCGCTTGTACTTCACGTTACAAACGTGAACGTCGTTGCCATTATTTTCACCAAAAGGGATCCCGGTCCCCCCAAACACCAGGAGGTTGTTACCGTGCAACACAGCTGAAACACATCAGCACCAAATTCCAATTTCAAAAGCGTCATTTTAAAAGAAAAACTATTTCTGGTTTTATTTGTATAAAATAAAAATGGACTGCAGTGTTGAAGCACACCATATAGAGCATCTAACCTGACATAGAGGCCAGCTCTGTGGGCATGTACCCTTCTGTCCGAATCTGCTGCCAGCAGCCTGTGGCAAAGTGGTACCTCCAAAGCTCCCTAAATAGAGGATAATCTTCATTCTCTGAGCCCCCTGACTCATCATAGTCAGGGTTGTAACCTCCGAACACATAAAGGTTAGTGTTGTCAGCAACACAACGATGCCCACTACGGGCAGGGGGAGTTCGATGACCTGGAAAGGAAGTAACAGAGGTTGAGAAACAGGAAGGGCATATTAAAACAGCAACAAGATGGACTACTATCAGTTGATACACAAAAAAAACTAACACTACAGGTATTCTAAGTATGCAGGAGCTTAACAAAGGCACTGTCCTGGTGAGAGATATGATTTTCTATGATGCAACTCTTTACGCATTACATGTCTTAACAAATTGGATCAGTATCAAGACAATAAGCCAAAAATATCCTCCATTATCCCAATAACATTAAATCATCCTCTTGACAATGTAAAAAACTGCAATTGTCAGCACAATGAATTAAATGGCAAATTAAAGACAGTATTTGCATAAAAAATAAAGAGGGGGGTCACAGTTCTTATCTTCATATCACAGTAAGAAAAAAATAAACAAGGAAAGCTAACAGACCTAACAATGTTTTACTGCTAGATGTGGTAAAACTATTAAAAAGGTAAATGTAATGTTTTCACCAATTGGAACGGGAATTGTAAGGGATTGTTTCAGCTAAGGGATACGGAGGAAGGAAAATGCAGGAAAATAACAAAACCAAACATCCACTGTGATACAAATCCAGCTTATGACAACACAAAGCATTTCCTTTATTTGAAGCCATTATTTGCAACAACTACTTTGACACAGCAACTCAAGGTCTTTTTTTCTGTAATTCTATTACAATTGAATCTTTAGAGCTAATGTTATATTTGTTTTAAATATCTATCTTCTCCAAAGCCTTATGGGCATTCTCCTATTATTTCCCAAAATATCTAACAAATATTGAGTCACATCATTCACAGAGAGCCACATCAGCATATATATATATATATATATATATATATATACGTGTGTGTGTGTGTGTATAAAAACTCTCAGATCTGGATGGATAAATATATCTACAATGATAAATAATAGTTGCCAGTCATATATATTGTTATAGCAGTATGGCAATGCTAGTTAGGCAGTTAACAGAGTTGAACTGTTTTATATGGATTTCTGGGTCACATGAGAGGACTGATCTTGCCATCTGTAAACCTGGTTCATTTTCACACTGCAGATTAACCCGGATCTGGATTACCATTCCAACAAAAATGTTGACTATTCAACAGTACTATCATCCAGGAATTTTTTCCCCCTCTTTTCTTGTTTTTTTCATTAACATAATCTCGGTCACATCCGTCTTCTGACAACTATGTACAATGCTCATAAACTTTAATGCCACTTATACAGTGACAGTACATCAAG
Source organism: Atherinomorus stipes (assembly GCA_023101725.1). NCBI lineage: Eukaryota > Metazoa > Chordata > Actinopteri > Atheriniformes > Atherinidae > Atherinomorus > Atherinomorus stipes. Next base: position 292,792 of record JALJCO010006862.1, read on the forward strand.
TGCTGAAAGAAAAAAAAAATCTCCAGGTTTAACAACATACCTGACCAGGTCATGAATCTTGTGTGTTTAACACAATCAAATATGTTGATTAATATAGAAGAAAATATATTTTCTCAGTTTAGTAATCAGTGGAATTTCAGGTCATATCGCTGCACAGCTAGAAGAGCAGAGTTTTGATAGATGAAGCAGCTGCTTTCATTCCCAATTTAACACGTTAGCTTTTGGATCCCCCCCTCAAAAAATGAAAAAGACAAACCATAACCAAGCATAATTACGGGTTGTTGCCTAATGTTCAAGAACTAAATCAGTTACATTTAAATTTCTGACATGCAAAAAGCAGTTGGTGTGATGCACACCATGGATATTTGACTAAGCAACTGTGATAAAGTTAAAACATAGCTTTGCTAGCTTGTGATGCTAATGTTGTTGACCGACCTGCTAACGTCACTCCGTGCGGCGGCCTGCCTGTCAGTTTCTCGAATTTATTCAGCTGGTCTGAACTGTGAGCACCTTCCGCGTCCGACATAGTTTCCCCGTTACACTCCAATCCTGCTGGATGTCACGTCGAATAAAAACAACATCTGCAAAAGCGTCGATGAGTCATTTCACATTTCAGGCAGGTTTGAAGCCATTCACAAATTTTACCCCCCGGCAGAGAAAACACTTGACCAATCACCGGGCTTGTTACTGGGACGTTGCGTCATCACAGTTGGGCGGAACTGCGCGAGTTTCTGTCTCCACATTTTTCCTCTTTTCTTTTCTTTTCTTTTCTTTTCTTTTCTTTTCTTTTCTTTTCTTTTCTTTTCTTTTTTTCTTTTCTTTTCTTTTCTTTTCTTTTCTTTTCTTTTCTCCTCAAACTAATTTAACTGTATGGGGACCATATAATAGATAACTGATTGATTATGATTAATATAAATAATAATAATTTGTATGATTGATTATAATTTAATTATATAGATATCTATGGACTATAGGCTGTAAAAAGAAGATGGGGACGCATTCAACAGCTATAAGGGCCATGGCAAGGAATTTTTTTTTTTTTAAAAAATGCTTTCATTCAAAATTTCTCCATCATTAACTAATAAGCTGTCGTATGGACCTCACATTTCCCCCTTTTCTTGATCATTCTGTACACAAAAGGCTATTTTTAAAGCGATTTTATCATTTTTAAAGCTTGTACTTTTATGGCTTATTTCTTAATGTTTTGACTGATTGTTTTGTTTTTTATTACTCTTATTTATCCCTTTTTAGTATCATTCCCTACTGTGTAACAATTCAGGATTGCTTGTATTATAAATAAAATGTATTATTATTATTATTATTATTGTTGTTGTTGTTGTTGTTGTTGTTGTTGTTGTTGTTGTTGTTGTTGTTGTTGATGATGATGATGATGATGATGTTGTTGCTGACGATGTTTAGAAAGGAGCTCACCTTGTTCCACCAGCTGTTTGTTTACGAGAGATTGTAGCCTAAGTTGTTCAACAGAAGTATCTGGAAAACTAACTCTAATAGAATTTGTTCAAAGCCCCATCATTACTTTCTGTTGCTGCCCCAACATACACAATTAATCTTTTTTATCCCTCAAACTATAATTTTTTATAGACTATATATATATATATATACATACTATATACAATCCCATTTTAAGCATTTTGTGTGTGTGTGTGCTGCAAACATTTTAAGTTTGCTATGAAAATAATAATAATAAAAGAGCCAAAAGTTTTTGTTTTGCATCAGGCAGTGAGAATTGTCAGTGTGCTATAACAAAGTTGATCCAGATAAAATGGTATGGTAAATGTCCGTCATTTTACAAGATTTTTGCTTGACATGACAAAGTAACATAATTTTTCCAAATGGAGAAATTGCAACTTGCAGATTATTATTGCTTCTACAGTACTAGTAAAAATGGGCAAATGGGAATGACTTCAAATGCCAAACACAATTGTGCATGGCCATCCTTGGCCAAAATTCTTACTGTCATGTTTTTATCTGTGGGTGGATCCAGTGGCCTCAGGTACAGCGATGACTGCACCATGAATTGTGCACATGATACTGTCTCCTTCTATGCCTAGGTGTTTCTGATCACAAATGGTGCTCAAACAAACCCAGTACAGCAGTTTATAACCTCAGAGGGTTCACTTCACACAGAGAGTTGACTGTCCATTTAGAGACCAAAGTAAAAGTGGTGGTACAAATGTGATATCTGCCATGTATGTGAACCCACTGTGGGTAAAGACAAAGCTCTTTTCTAATGTGTCCTGTCCAGCATTGTAGCAAGCAGAATGATAATCTGGCTGCTTTGTTGTGTTGAACATATTTGCTTTGTCAAGGGGAGAGAAGAAAAAAAGAAAAGAGAGAGAGAGAGAAAAATAGAAAAAGCTCTAGGACCATAAAACACATCGGTTATTTGATGAAAGTGATTAGACAAAAACACAATTTGTAGTGACATAGACTTTTTGTGCTAATTTTATGGGGTGCCAGAGGGTGGGCAAGACTTTATCAGGGGGTCATATACTTAGAAATGTAATAATTGTGTTCCTTTCTCTAACACACACTCACATTCACTGCCGTGATAACTATGTTCACATTGGAAAAACATGAACATTTACACAGCTGTGTCACCTTTTGCATTCCTTAGAGAATATCTTTTGGGTTTTATCATCAGCCTTTATTACAATTTACATTTTTAATTTGCTTTAAAAGTCTGAATCAGCTTTGGATAAATGGCATGTCTGACATTTCTGACATATTTCAAGATGTAGAAATGTGTTCCTTTCCATTGTAGTGCAGCATGGTAGTGTTGCACTACAATGTTGTAGTGCAACACTACAACATTGATTCATGCTGCAAGCTTGTACCTTGTTTAAGCCAATGTTTCAAGAGAAAACACTTTTTAGATGTCCTGTTAGTTATTTTGCTTGATTTATTTTTTTATATTCATAACAGTTGGGATTCTTAGATTCTTGTTTTCATTTGGGCTTTTTAGTTGTCAAAATTAGGTTGCCTCAGTTTGACATAATTTTGGACAGCCCCCAGGATGCCAGCTGTGGTGGGTTGTAGGCATCCCAGCTTGAAAACCAGCTGGGATGAGTCTGGACCCAAGCCAGACAGATGACTGAAAGGCACTGTGGCATGTAGATTGTGCTAAAAGGCCCACTGTTTACAGTGTTAATTAAAATGGTGGCATGCAGTATTGCTCAGTCAGGCGTAGCAACCTGCAGTTTATTTTCCAGATTATTGTGTTAAAGTTAGGCTTCCCAAATAGATTGAATGGAGACTCATTTCAGAAAATGTCTTAAAGAGAGAGAGAGAGAGAGAGAGAGAGAGAGAGAGAGAGAGAGAGAGAGAGAGAGAGAGAGAGAAATTCAAGCATGGGTTACTGCCGACGTTAAATGCGTAAATACTTTAAGTGGGGGATTATTGTTGTTATCTCGGCCACATAAGTTTGATAATTTCTTAGAATAACATAATACAATATAGAGCCGTTTACTATCCAGTATAAAAGGTAAAACATACTGGCCTCCACTTGGGGGGAAAAACAGCTAAAAACGTCAACAAATAAATAAATCTTCGAGGGGGCTTTAAATACGGCTTCACATTCAAGACGCCAAGCAGTTCAGTGAATATTTGAACTTGTAGTCTGCAGAGCGGAACCACTTTTTCGGGGTGTATTTTCCAGGGGACTCTAGAGCCGACCATGGCGACTCTCGGCGGCAGTCGCGGGGATCGTGTCGGCAATTCTAATCAACACAAGTCTTTTGTTTCACCAGAGAAAGTTCGTGAAATTCTTAATGAAGGGGTATCATCACCGAACAGCGGCTCTAGCAGGTGCGTGTTTGGAACAAACGCGCGCGTTTTCTTTTTGATTTAAGTTGCTATTAGCTTGTTTGGTTAGCTGCTTAGCCTAGCTGCTTACATTAGCCGCCTCCACGTTGCTCTACCGTCTAGATAAAATTAAGAGTTTGAAAGGCAGGACTTGAAATGTGCTGTCATAATTTTGTAATATTGTGGTTATGATTATTATTCTTCTATCGAGCAGGTGTGCGATGCTAGCTGCTATACTGTCGCTACTGTGTAGTTACTGATAAGGGGTGGTGGCTGAAAGTTTACAGTTTGGAATGTTTTGTTTCCACCAAGCATTTATTCCTTGTAGTTTAAACTGAACAGAAAACGGTATAAATCTATTCTATGCTTTAATAAGAAATTGAATTTCTCTTTTGATTTGATTGTCTCTTTTTGAGTAAATAAGAATCCTAGATTTTGAATATCAAGATGTTTTCCCTTTGTTTGGATTTCAGTGGACAAGGAGATTCAAATGTTCTGGACGTAAAAAGTAGCGCTGAAGCACCTTGCGAAGCGACAAACAAAGAAGCGTTTTTCTCCAGAGTGGAATCATATTCAATATCCTTTGATTAATTTAAATCAGTATGAGCCTTCCAGTATTCAGTTCACTATCACGTGATGAATTGAATCTCCATAATTAAAATGATGATTAAGCATTTTGCAAATATTTGATTTTATTCCGATGGTTGTCTACTTATGAGGGTAATTTTCCTTAGTGTCGCACTGTTTGAAATGGGCAGGCAAACCCCGCATACTGTCCCCCCTGATGTGTGCCAGATACGGATGGATTAATGTTGCCTGTGATATGCTCAAGTGCTCCAGCTGCCAGGCTTTCCTTTGTGCAACACTACAACCAACTTTAGACTTCAATAAATGTAAGCAAAACTTATGAAACAGATGAAGACATGGTAAAAGCTGGGCTGATTTTGCACACTTGCTTGATATAAAAGCTTAATTATCTTTTTATAGATGAAACGCGAATTGCAGAGATATCAAAGCAGCTTCAGACTCAGCATGAAAAGTTTTGTCCTTGGCCATTCTTTCCATGCCCAGGTGGGTGCACCCATTTTTCATAGGATGTATGCAACAACAAAACTTATTTTAACACAGCCATGCCACTACAGTTGAAATGTTGGTGTTGATGTGGTGATTTTAACATGGTTCTTTTCCCAGAGAGGTTCTGGGTGGTTCCTGCCTCTGAACCATCAACGCTTCTTGCTGCTTTCTTGGAGCGCTTCCAGGGTGCCTGTCTCCTTTCACAGCAGCTGCCAGCTATGAGGCCAGAGCAGCTGAAATCCATGGTAAAGCATTTTGTTTACCAGTGTCTGAAAAACTGGAAAGAGTTTAGAGGAATGTAGCACTGATGGAAGCAATGATTATTTCATTGTGAAAAGATGTAACTGAATTTACAGATGTGTAGATTTTCTAATAATTGCTAACAAATGTCCACTCCTTTCTTGTAGTCTGTGACAGAGGATGTTATTAGTGTTCTACTTCAGTTGATTGAGGAAGAACAAAAAAGAAAGGGAGAGACTTCATGCTCTGAACCTTTGGCTGTCCAGGTGGCTGCATGTATTGTTTCTCTCTGTGGCTGGGCAGCAAGGTGAGATGAAACTCCTGCTACACCAAAATGTGTGCTGAAACGAGATGGAACGGTAATAGAATAAACATAATTTCTTCCGTTTTTAGCCCAGCTCTCCACGCTATGAACCTGCCTATCCTCACCTGCTCGTATTGTATGCGGAAGGTGGGATTGTGGAACTTTCACCAAATGGAGGGGGTTGGGGATGACATAGAGGCCTCAGCAAATGCTTCAGGACCCTCTGCTCATGTGGCAGTGCCTGCATCAGGTACTGCCAGTGATGGCACAGGAGATCCTTCTACACCTGCTTCGCCGACCCCTCCTGCAACTCCATGTCGCATGAAACTGAGGAGCCAGGACTCCACCCGCTCTGACCAGGCAAGCTCTAAAAAGGTTTATCAGCAAAATTAGCTGTGGGTGTTTGTGCCATTGCATATTACAGTTCATCTTGGCACAGTTTGACTCAATAAGGCTCTTCTCTGCTTTGTCTTCTGTTGCAACATCATCTTTGGCATTGGGGTGGGATTAGCTGTATATCACTTAGAGTTAGGATACATAACTTTGTGTATAGTGTGTCAACTGTACTGTGTGAGTGATCTCAGTAACATCTTACAGGAATGATAATGACCCTGCACTACAGAATGTAGAGCTTAAGAAATGTTTAAGGAATCATTAGTCATGTGATCTCATCTGTGTACTCCCTTTGTCTCATGCTTTGTACTTTTTGTACACAACTTTAGAGACTTTAAAGTAGCTTCAGAAACGTGTTAAGCTTGCTTATGTTTTTTGATGCCAGAGAAGTTTTTTCCTGGCCAATCAGCATTCATTGCATAGTATTGGCTTAGCTTGCTGAGAACCGTTGCAGAGGTATCACAGAAAATTAGTTATGCTTGTGCAGACATGCCTGCTCGAGCCGTACTGTGCAATGGAAAAGCACCATAACTTTTATTGCTTATTATTATTTTAAGAAGAAACTTCTAGGCTGCTTCTTCAACATGTTTTGCTGTATGTTACAGACTGAGGGCACCTCCTCTCCCATGGCTTCACGTGCCCGAAGCAGAGACTCACCCAGCCCAAACGAAGAGCAGCCAAGTCCTTTGACCAGGGGCAAGAGGCCTGCAACTCGAAGTCGAGGACACGCAGAAAGCTTGGGAACTGATGGCGCTGCCGGTCTACACTCTCCCAAACGCTTGTGCCTGTCAACATTTGGTGGTCCTGTAAGAACTGACTTAACTCTTGTGCTGCCTGGTCATTAAGACATTGTTTTGAAAATAATTTTACTTTTCCTATGTGCTTAAAAGTTTTCACCATCCATGATACGTGAATAATAATTTTCAGCTTGTACCTTTGGGCAAATACCTGTCAGTGTTGTCAGATTTATCCATATTTTAATTTACAATATATACAGTCTGTTTCATAAGAGAATATTATAAAGAGATGTGTCTGCTTAAAGTGATTTAAATTCAAACATGATCTGATAACAAGTCCTAATCCAGGTTAAAGCTGCAAAAAAGTTGTCATCTATTTTGAATTTGCTTATAAAAGAGCTGCTACTTTTCTGTTATTTCAGGATGGCCCTCTGCACAGAAATACATTTGACCCTCTCGCACAGCACAGGGAATGGTGTCCCTGGATTGCTGTAGGGAAGGAGAATGCGGATCCAGGGGCAGTCCCCTTTTTTGATAAAGGCTCAGCACTTAATCAGCAGGGCTGGAAAGCTGCTCTCGACCTCCTCATGCCCACAAAGAAAAACTCCAATGCACATGGAAGCAGTCCAGTACAGGCAAGTCAGCAACTCTCATCTTCACATTGCATTGAGTCATAAAAGATTAATCTAATTTCTTTATGATTTCTGTCTTCTTAGGACCCACGTGACAAGTCAAAAAGAGTGTTTGCAATATTCCGTCAGTGGCAGGTTTCCTCCTCTCCATCTCAGTAGTGTAAAAATGGCTTTTCCGCACTGAACTGACTCACCTCTATCTGGTACACAATTCATCTTATCAAAAACGGGAGTGTCATATCTTATTAGTGTATGCCATCCCTTAAAGATGTGTTTACAGTTAGTGTTTCTTGAGGGAAATTAATGAGTGAGTGTTTTTTTCTGAACTTAAATGTGAACGATGCCTAGGAGCTTTTTAAACATTTAAAATCTGTTACTCGGGCATTGGGGATTTAGAGCTGCTTGGGGCTGCAGTGGCCTTGTATGGTGTCTACATGAACAGTCAACAGGTAATAGAACTCATCTCTGTAAATAAACAGGACATGAGGAAGGTGTGTACTATTGCAGTCACGGGAAGACAGCCACAGCTTTCTTTCATGCCACTATGATGGTTTTGCTTTCTGGAGAAAACAAAACACAAGGAATCTCTGATTGTGAGAATGGGGCAAGTGGCTCTTCACTGAGAAGGTAATGTTTACCTGTACTTTGTTGAGTCATTTTAGGGAGGGGTAAACATTGACCTCAGATTAGCAAAAATAAGAATATACAATTTTTTTTTTAAAGCTGTGAGTATGTCATTTTATGTGTGTACAATTTTTTGTTTGTTTGTTTGAAGGCAAGACAGATGTGTTCTTGCCTTTTTTGACATCTCTTGATGCAGTTCTCACTACCCTGCATGTGCTTTTATCTGAATGGATTTTTCTGAAATAGATTAATAAAATGCTCCTGAGTATTTGGTTTACTTTTCGTGTTCCTCTGACACTGATAAAAAAAAATTTTGGGTTTTGACACTAGTTAAATTATTATAATGATAATGGAAACAAATCATGATATGACTCATGCATATTTTATAACCAGCTGTTGCTGCTTATGAACACCATTGTTTCTCAAGGGGGATATGAGGAAGATGCTGAGTGAAACCATTTCCTCTGCTGTGGTATTGTGCTTTTGCACTACTTACTTACATATTTTTCTGTCTCTGGCTTGTATGAATAAAATTTTCACAACACAGCATATCTTTAAAAATCTGGAATAAGTAAGATTTATTTATTAAAAATTTTATTTGATAAATGATATTATGGACAGTGAACGGAGCATCATTCACAGATGTCAATGCAAAACATTTAAAAAATCATGACTGTCAACATGAAGGGATCAAGAATAAAGAGCCATAGTAATAAATTGAAAATGCTGACAAAGATACTGATAGTAATTTTATTTTAAGTAAATTGATTAAATGAAAAAAATAAGCATTTAGGTGGTCTCGACTGCATACAAGTATTTTGAGTCCTTGGGTTGCTGGTGTAGATGAACTGAGTGGGAGGTCACAAGTCCTATGTAGGGGTAATGCAGCGAGGTTATTTCACTGAGTAGTTAAGTTCTACAGCTCTGCTGTCATTTTTGGACATTTGTAGTCTAGTTTTGTGCTCCAGCATCTTTAGTTGTAAAGGATCTCTTTGTCGCAACATATAAACATTAGTCTCTGTTACTTAAAACATGAGCTCAGAACCACGGACTCTTGAATCTTCGGGCTCTTATTACCCACAGGAACATTCAGCAAATTCTCCATGTACTAATAGTAAATTAAACTACAAACATGGCGATCTATGGTGACGCCTAGTCGCACATATATGACGTAATTCGCGGAGGGATCCTTGCTTGTCAGAACCATGATGAGAACGCAGAGGCAGTGAACAGGAGAGATCTAACGTTTAGCGCAGCCACTCATTAGGATAGGGGCACATTCAACTGCGAAGACCTTCTGCCGTGAACACATCTAAAGGCAAATGTTAACTTTTGGATAATAACGTTTGCTAGACTGTCTAGCATTTCAGGAGCTGGCGTTCAGCTGACTTACTGGTGTTCTGCGGTGGAAATAGCAAAAATGTCGTCTCCAAGTCCGGGTAAAAGGCGAATGGATACCGATGTGGTGAAACTGTATCCTTTCTGAACATAAACAACAGTTTTTGAGTCACTGTTCCGTCAGATATGTCCAGATGTAGCTATAAATGTTGTGTGAGCTGTTTAGTGACTCTCCTACTGAGTCTTTGTAATCAAAAACAGTGAGAGCTTTCTATGTGAATTGCTGCTGTTTTGTGTAAACAACATTTTGCTAGCAAAGCCAAGTGTTAGCTATTTTTGTCCTGCAAACCCTCTGTCGCTTATCGAGACAACTCTATTAGCCAATCAGATCGATCGCAGGTTCTTCTAGCATTTTTATTACAGCACAATATGTTGCAAACGTTAAGTTGTTTATTTTGTTGTCTATCTGAAAATTGAAGCAACATCCCAACAGACGTTGGCGTTCTTCTCCTTTTATAGCAATGTCTTTCATCTTGTTGCACCACCAATGACTACAGATTATACGAATCACCTTGTGGCAGTTAGGTTTCTTTGCCCACATTGCTGTTTTTTTCGGGGGGAGTTGAGTCAAACTGCCCCTCTCAAACGTTTACACTAGAGCTTGTTTACATAACGTAAGGCTAACTGGAAAAAGCTGCCTCCTTTTGTTCTACTCCTTAAAACGTTGGCGTTGTGGCAGCGTGGACGACCTGCTGGGTCTACATAGCGTTGCTTTGTAACCACTCAGTGCTTTTTGTGACTGTGTTACTGTATCTGTCACTTGAAATGTTTCTTTGAAACGCTGCTTAGCTGGCTAGCTTCTATGTTAATTTCAACACCAAAATGGCCACCTGATCAGTATTTCTCACTGTACTTCAGTGTCTCCTGGCAAATTATAAGAAAAGCTAACTTAGCTCACTTTACACTGGTAGTATTTGTTGTTTGGAAATATTGGACCCTTTAAGTGAATGTAGCAGCTGTTTCTTAAGGGATATAGCAGGTGTCACGTGCCTGCATTCATTTTCAATGTGCAATGCTTGAACTGTTGGGCAGTATCTAGGGTGTTCTGTTTTTTTCAAAGTTGTTGTCACCTTGTTTGCTTTTGTCCTGCTGGCACATCTGTTTGGCTCACTTAGGACTGAAAAAGGGAGTTGTGAAAGTGAAATATAAGAACACATTTCCGTTCTATCAATTTTCTTGTAGTTCACCATGAACAAGTAGCTTTGTTTTTGTTCCAGCACATTGGGAACCAGCTTAATGATTGGTTCGTTTGTTACTAGCCGGAAACCATAAGAAGGAGGGACTTAAAACAGCTGATGGGATGGCAGTAAAGCTTAGTCAAATATGGGATTAGAAGTAGGCTGGTCAAATTAAACCAAAAACAAGGGGGAAGTTGCCCAAACAGGTTTTGTAGACTTGAAGAAAAGGAAAAACTTTACTACTACTACTTCTTCTTTTTCTTCTTCTTCTTCATTTTTTTTTTTTTTTTTTTTTGGAAGGTGGGTGTCAAGTTTTTAACCAAACTGGAAAAAAAAAACTCTGTTCTTGGTCACTTGGTCAGTTTGCCTTTGTGTTTCTCTCTTATTTTTGGCATGTTCAACACCAATGCTGCTGTTCATAATACATCCTGGCTTATATGATTGCATTACAGTGGAATACTACTTGCATGAACATTTTCAAAAGCATGCTACTCTAACATATCACCAAAGTTCTCTACAAGCTACACTTCCCATTATTTTTGCCAAAAGCCAAATGTATTTTATTACATTTGTTTGGTTAGAAACTGTGCTTGCCCCCCCCCCCCCCCCCCCTCACACACACACGCACACACACCCTTCTTTCTCTCTTGCCACTGCTTATGTGTAGGCTATGGCAGCTGTGGCAAAAAAATTAAATGGACAGGAGTTTTTCAGGAGTGCATTGCACACACAAACACACAAAGCCTTGTCGTAGCAGTGGTACACCCACTCCTTTAACTGCTCGACAGACAGGCAAGAGCAGATTTACTGTATGCCACCTGCTCATTTCTGTACAATGAACTGTGTGTTTTAACATACCATTCAAGCCTATTCCTCAGCAAGTGTTAAGGATGACAGTCGTGTGTGTGTTTGTGGGTCTGAAGTATTGAGTTGCACTATGTTTTTTTTGTTGTTTTTTTTTTTTTTTTTTTGCTGAGTGTTTTTAGTTTTTTTCAAATATCTTTTGCTGCTGAAGTAAGTTGGTCCCTCCTTCCCTCTGTTTTGATTTGCTGATAAACCCTGAAGTTGAAACCTTTTCTGTGCTCCATATGCACGGGTCCTTCCTTGGTGTAACCAAAGCCTGAAACTCACACCAGCTTTTAGACAGGAGCAGCTTCACAGAGGCCTCACGCATTAATTTGCCGTGGCCACCGGAGAGCTGAGAATCTAGAGCGGAGCCCATGAGGGAATTTGTGAAAATGAATGTCAGAATGACCTTAACATGTAGCATCATTGGGTTTAAGCTTTGTCCTAAACCAGCCAATAGATTCCAGCCTGATTTCAACACGGTCTTTGTGTTCATGGGCCTTTAGCTTAAGTTGTATTGCACATTTTTTCATGTGATCATATTTTCTTACCATCTGCTTTAACTAATATGCAGCCCTGAGCAGGAAGAGACAGCCAAATCAAATTTCTTAACTTGAAGTTGGCATTATTTGACCTATGTAACTTTTGCTTTTCTGTCTTGCTCCTAGACGTCTTTGGAACACAATGTTCTTGAACAGGGATCTTTGTAGTGTGTCAGTTCAAAGAGGTTTACATTCAGCTTTTTGTGTGGGGTTGACTGCACATACTGTGTAGGAAGTTGTGCTATTATTTGCATGTATTCATCATAGGCCTCCTCACTTTACAAAGGCTTTCAAGCAGTAAGCTGCTAGAATTTGAGCACAGGTAAATAACAAAAGCACTGAGGCTATTGTAAATGCACAAGCTATTTTGCTGTCTGGCTTATGGATTCTAATGCAAAAAAAATAAAATAAGAGAGAAAATAGACCCTGCTGATTTTATCCTCACTCCACTTATGCTTGTTAGCTTTTCTGTGTAAACAAAATTAAATGTGTTATAAGAATTTTACTTTTTCTTTTTAATTGAAAGGTATTATTCAGTGAAAAATGGGCCAAAAGCAAGATTTTAAATTGAGCAAGTACTGACATTTATACTGGCTGTTCCCCTTAAATGGAACCAGTTTTAAAGGGGTCATTCGATCACAGTGAGTTTGATAATATTTGGACTGGTTAAGTGGAAGAATCTAATAGTTTGTGTAGTGTTTTCTGAAATCTAGCAGCTCCAGTCACTGTTTTCATGAAATGTTTCTTTATAATAGTGTGGGCCTGAATAGATGAGGTGTATACTTTTTCATTCATAGAAACAAACTCCATCAGAGGCTGAATAAGGACATTTGATTTAGCTGAAATTGCATGTCAGCAGATTGTATCTGCGAGAAAGTTTTAACAATGATCGGGTGAGAGTATCACGAATCATGGTCACTGGTCATTTATATTCAAGACAGTTAGGAGATGTTGGGGAGGGATGTCGCATGCTTAATCTGCCCTAGCATCCATCATATTAAGTCTACATAAAAACTGGTCTTTATCCCAAATTCAGCTGATGCACATGATAAACTCCTTTTTACACTTTTCAGGGAGTTTCTTTTTTTTTTTTCTTTTCTTTTTTCTTTCCATTCAACTGTCCATCAAGAGCTCACCTAGTCTTTAGCAGCTCTCATTTATTCAGTTGTCCAGGATTGTGGCTGTGGCTTGTAGGGGCAGGGTTCACCGCCTCCCTGCATTTTTTTTTTTTCTCTCTCTCTCTCTCTTCCTGACTGAGCGCCCCTACCCTCCCTAAGTTGAATACCAATCCTGAGCTTTATCTGTTCTCCGCTCAGTGCTTCAGCCCCATTGTGCCCTTGCAACATGACATCCGGACAGCATCAGCAGTGGAGTCTTTTGTGTTTCGCGTTTACAGGAGCCCCTGTGACCTCCACCTCCTGCTGCTGTGTCAGACCATGTCACACAGTCATGGGCAGCTAATCTGCCCTCAGCGCCATTATTGCAGCACTAAACAAACTAGACACAGTTGGCTGTAGGGGAAGGAGCCAGCAGTTTTCTGCCCTTTCCTGACTGCGAGATTGATTAGCCCGATGACTTAAATGGGGAAAGTTCTGGTCTGATGATGAAGTTGCATAAACAGCCTGTTATTTACAGTGTGATAACTCCACAATAGTAGAGGGGGTGGGGGGGGGAGAACAGTGGGATGTTTGGTTTTCTGGAGATGAGGCCATTTCAGTCTTTTTTTTTTTTTTTTTTTTTTTTCTCCTCCTCTGCTTGCTTCAGGCATTCTGCACACTTTTAACCCTAAAGCACAGTTATCATTTTTTAGCCCTCATGGTTTAGATGATGATGCTTAAAACTCGGCCAACTTATGATATGACTTTTTTTTTTTTTTTTAATCTTTTGTATAGATGCTTGAAAATTGAGCCCCTTTTAAACAGAAATTGAAAGCATGACTTTTACACCGGTTATTTTGTGTCTCTCTCACTGTAGGAGTATTTAGAAATATGATCAATCATGCAACCAATCCATCCTGCAAATTATTGATCAGACTGTTGTTTGAGGCACAGGAGCAAGCCAGTTTCAGGCTCTTAACCATAATCTGACAGCGCAAACAGTGAAACTTTCAGTGTGTCCAGCTGAGCTCCTATGGAAAACAGATGGACTGAAGTTCCTCTCATTGTTTTGTACTTATTTCTTTGCTGTCACTAGGAAGCTCTACTAACCTTTTTCACTCATTCATGAGTACAAAATCAAAAGAGTCATCGATTTGTAATGCCGAATCCCCTCTGTCCAAATGTTGGTGTTAAAGGACTTCATACAGTTTTTGCCAACATAAGCTATGCTTTTAGTTAAATGGCCTTATCAAAAAGAGCAACCCACACTATCCACACCCAATAATTGACTCCATCTGTTAATCTGTCACTGTGCATTTCTCATCTGTGTCAAGCTGATAAAAATAAGTCATGTATCGTCCTCCAGCTACAGCAGATTTTGGATTAGTGGTTTCTCCAACACGTTAGTTTCTTATTTCTTTTGTGCTTTTTACAGCAGACAGGAAATCTTGTCTGTTGGGTCTGCTCATTAGATGGTCGTTTCAGATCCAGGTCGTTGTGTCTCACGCCCTGCCTCAGTTTTGTGTTCATTAATGATCAAATCATTTGTACATACACGCACACAGCTCAGATGCACAGTCATACACACACACACACATGCAGGCCCTGTGCTTTTGCTGTAAATAGACTGTTGATTTAGTGAGGGGCTGAGAGGAGGAGCAGCTGAAGGATTCACATTTGATTGCAGTGGGTGGGCTCTCATCTCTCCCCAGTGAAGACAAAGAACTTGGCCTGTTCATTTCTGTGCTGCTTCAGCTCTCACACTGGGAGGTAGCCATCAATATATTGCAGCTTTTCCTTTCATGGAAACCAAATCTGCATTGCAAAGTGAAGTTTTGGGTTAATTGTTGAGAACTGAGACTGTTTAATGGATTTTTGTTTTCTTAAATTAAATTATTTATATTTCCACTATATTGTTGCACCTCAAGGGGCAGATGGTTTTCAGCACATTCCATATCTTATTAAAACTAGGTTTAATGTTAAACTAAATTTCATGTTTGCATTTTCAAATTAACTTCCATATATGTGAAATACCTCAGAAGTTGACCTTTTTGGTTTTCTAAAACAGAAAGGAGAGTTATTAACCTTTTACTTACTTCCCATCCACCTTCCAGTGACTGCAGCACTTTGCAACCACCAGACATTTACATGTGGATTTCAGCGAGTCAGACCTTTGGGGGCCATATGTCCATTGATATGTAAAACCTGCTGCAAGGTTTTCTTCTGTGCAGCCCGCACACGCTGGCTCTCCATCAGTATTCACACACACTGAATGTGTCAGAATGAGCTGGATGCTTTTAGAGCAGACGGTTAAAGTTTAGTTTAGCCCAGGAAAGTCACACTTGTGATTTTAAAAGGACAGTAAATACACTACTCTCAAAAAGTTACGAATATTCAACTTTGGGTTATAATATAAGGAAAATGTAAAATGTTCACACCTTATTGATATTATATCATGTATGTTGGAGATTTAACTGGAACTATGATGTGGTAGTTCCTCCATCTCAAACAATTTATTGTTAGGTTTATACTGACATCGTACAAAAACCCAAATATCTCTAACTTTTTGTGAGTAGTGTATTAGATTCAGCAGACTTTTTTTGTACAACCTGTTAACTTTGAGCTTTCATGCACAATTTAATGTAATTCAGACGTGATTGTTGTGGGGAATGCACAACATAAATGGAAAGGTAGAAGCAGGTGTCATACTGTATGAATATCTGCAATAGGAGAGATTTATCCATGACATTGTGACTTTAAAACTCAAGCGCTCGTATCCACAAAGACCTTGATGATATTGCAACAAACATAATGTTTGCCCGAGTATAATGGAGGATAAATCAGTTTTTTAAATATGCCAAGCAAGCATCCAAACTCCTTATTGTTTTTTGATTTTCTCATGTGCTATTAACCAGAATTACTGTCAGGGTCTCACTTGCATAAACAAACCTATATTAAGTGTTTTCTAGAGGTATTCTAGCCATGTATTTACAGGATTACTCAGCAGTTATAGTGTTTTTGTTTTGTTTTACAGTAGAAATGAGCCAAAGCAAGCCACCTTGTGGAAAATGTTTAGCTTAGTTTGAGAGTGCAAAAACAGACGAGTGGGTCAGTGATGTTGCCTGGTGACGATTGCAGGGGAGAGCAGTGTTTGTTTTGGTGCTGAGCTGATTAAATCACGCTCTCGCAGCAACACCCCGGCCTATCGCTCACTCTGCCTGCCGTGGCAGGACGGTTGCCGTGCTACACTGGCTGCCTCTGTTTTCAAGCAGCAGTGTGCAGCGGAGGTCACACTGTAATCCTGCTCAGCTCAGCGCGGCACACAAATACACACAAAGTTGAATGCACAAACAGCCACATCTAAATACAGGATTGGACTTCAGAAGGAACCATGCACATGTATAGATAGAGATGTATGCCGGCAGAGGTTTCAGACAAGTAAGCCCTCTTATGCTCTGTCTCACAATTAAAGACGAATAATTAATTTTGTTCATGCTGTCCTCCAGCATAAGGCTTTGTATCTCTTTAATCCATATTGAGAGAACCGTTTTCTTCTTGGTGATTCACTGTTTTCAGCTTCGCATTGCTGCTTTTTGTTCTTTCTTTAGAAAATGAAGCTCAGACAAGCCTTTTTATCTTTTATTAGTTGATAGATTTTACCTCGTGTATTTCCAAAATTAGTTTATATCTTTCTCTTTTCATAGAGGAAGCCTCCCCATAGCTTGCACCCCGAGGACAGCTGCTTTATTTCCTGCCTTTCATCTGCAAGGCCTTTCATACATTCTTGCCACAATTCATGTGTTAGGCGGGGAAAGTGAAACAGTGGTTCCTCATATCGACACGAAATGTGTCCTCTCTGTGGAGGTCATGTTGTTTCTTCCTTCTTTAAAAAAAGAACACTCATCAACCTTTCTTCTGTTTGTTATCAATGCTGTTACAAATCTTTATTCAGATAATTAAACACAAACTTCATTGAATAGAAACAACTTAATGTTATATTTCGAATAGGTTAATACCAGCCGATTTTCTTGTGTCATATTTAATTGATTGACTGGATCTGGGGAGACTCTATCAACACTTAATAAATTCAGGCTTTAAGTTTTAACCCAGCTGTCATCATCAGACCACCTATTTCCACAGCTTCTTTTCAGGCTAAATCAGCTTCTACCAGACTGAGTTCTCACTTCCTCTTCATCACCATTCCTCTGCTTTTTTCTCCTGCTTCTCTCACTTTTCAACATCTCTTTTGATCTTCTCATGCTCTTTTGTCCTCTCTTTTAGCCTTTTGCTCTGTTGGCTGGCCTTAATCTTTCTTTTTATGTTTGACATCCCAGCTGGCTTTTGAGTGTTTTGGGATATTAGAGCCTCCAAGGCCAACTTCTTGGATTGGTTTCCCCCTCTATAACACAACTAGTCTTGAGCACTTCCCCTCACTGGTCAGTGACTTTAATAACCGGAAATGTCTCACTGTGTGCTCTCTGTTAGTCTGGAAACCAGTGATTTCCCCATGACCTAACAGGATTACTTGAAGTTGGAGGTGTCAGCAGGTGGTCATGATGAATATCCACAACAGTAGAGGAAATTTGAGTGTTTGAAATTGTATTATATCATCCTGTGATGTCATGTGTGAAAGGGACAGAGCGGGGCTTTCCACGCTCCCTGTTTCTTTTAAATATAGCTGAGAAAGTCAGGAAAGCGCTTTGAAACTAAGCAGTGCTTTCCTTGTTTTTTTTTTCTCCTAACCAGATCGACAAACACTGCCTCCTAAATGGAAATGTTTGAGTGTATTTGACACCACATTGTTTGACAGGGAGCCGTTTATGATTCTCCATCATGTTTGTGTTCCGTACTGGGGAAGAGGTTGGTCAGGATGGGATATTTTGATCCTGGGTCACACAGGGATAGTGGCCTGAATGGACCAGAAGGAAAACAAGACATGTCTAGACCACAACTGTAAATGCCATTTACTGCATATTTTCACATTTTGGATTTAAATCTGCTTTAGGAACGGTTAAGGAAAGTCTTTTTTTTTCCCCTTGTATACCATGTTTTCCATGTGTTTTCAAGTTTATGTTGCAGTCGAGGACTTTGTGGGTTCTGTGAGGAAGTGTGCATGCTCCTCTGGATTGATTGGGCCCTGAGTATCAGATTATATGTGTGTGTGGTGTGTATAAAAGGATACTGACCCAGTGCTTTCCACAGATTATGACTTATCTATACTAATCCAAGGTGGGTGGTGGTGGTGGACGGAGAGTAATCATTACCAAGAGAGGCAAACAAGAAAATACATGACTGTTATGAAATCACTGCTTTTTTTCTTTTGATGCCCCTGAAATTTATATAAACCTTTTAAATATGTTTAGATACAAGTGTTTTGAAACATAATTACTGAATGCTTAGTCATGTTAAGGATATAATTACCTGAATCAGTCCTTTTAAGACTGTGTTTTCTTGTCTACAGAGTAGCACATAATATGATATGCACACACACTTTTTGTAACCCTTTTGCTGAGTCCATATGCTATTGAAGAAGTCTGGTTGTCTTTCCTTGTCATGATACTTTTGTTGCTCAAAGTTGCTCCACCAGGAGCTTCATTTTCTTCTTGCAGACCTGCCAAATTCCTTTTTGTAATGTGATGGAGGTTTTTGTTGACAGGGACTTGTTATTTACTGGGTGGAAGGAATGTGTGCGCTGTGCCTCAGGCTGCCATATCTGACAGAAAAGGCCAGTGAGTTGGATTATGACATCATGGGACATGGAAGAGAAGCCAGTCTTATCAATATAAATGCATAGTATCTGCTTTTGGTTTTAACCTGGTGAGTTGATGAAGACCACATTGGTCTTAAACTGGATCATTTAGGCTTATAACTTTTGCGCAGAGTTGTTTTGGGATTTGCATTTGTTAGAGTTAGATGGATGAAAATGCATCGTATCTTATAGTAAACCTCTTAGAAAAATGATCATCTTAAAGACTAAAAGGCAGTTAACCGTCACGATTATCAGTGTTGATTCAACCCCATTAATAGATTATTTCTCACTACATCTTGCTCTGTCCTCTATAGCATCAGTCCCACCATCCCCCCCAGCATTGCTGCCCTCACAGACATGGACTTACACACCACATGTCTCACTAGTTGTTAAATGTATTAATGATTGCATGCAGGTCCAAAGTGGGGGAGCTGGAAAATGTCAACAGTGTACATGCAGTGCAACTTGGAAGAATGGTCTGTTTATGAGCACTGAACTATCTGTTTTGTTTCTAAACCCAGCACAAGTTGGAGCAGAGAGGTTCCTTTTCTGTCTGACACATTTCCTTGCTGAAGCTGGAGGATTCAGCCTGCACTTAGCAGACTCAACCAGAGCTTAAAATAACCTCCAGTTTGATTTAACCCTTTGGTGTCAGTGATGCTGCTAATGGAATACACTCTGTCAGGATTCAACAAGCAGGCTGCTACTGTGAAGCATGAAAAACTGATCTTAGAGATCTGAGCTGCACTTTCTGCCAGGAAAACTTAATTTTCTTGCCATTTTCTTCAAGCACTCTGGTTTGTTTCTTGCACTACTTCTCTCTTCTCAGATGAAAAGCAGGAGTCACTAAGAGTGAATGAATATTCTACCCACATTTGTCAGTTACTGTAGCTCTGTTTACCATTGCCCCCACCACCACCACCACCACACACACGCGCACACACACAGTTACACTATTCTTCAGGATTGGCTTGTGTAATTTTGTCTGAACTGGTGACATTGGAGCTTTCTTCCATTAACATGTTCATCCTTTATTGTAGATGCGTATTATGATTACAGGTTCTGTAAATCTCAGCTGGTGATGAACCACATCAAGCACTTGAATGATATGCATTTAAGAAAATTTAAAGTCACAGATGAAATTGTCATTTCTGATTCTTCAGAAAACTACTGAATATTACATGTCAGTTTGGTCTTATAGCTTTTCCCCTGCACAATAAAGGCACTGTTTATTAGAGTGCATCTTTGTTGGCATACCATGTTAACCATGTTAGAGGGTTAAGGTGGATCTCTAGGACCAGAGGTCATTCCTGCAGATTTCCATGGTCATTTCACATCCCCTTTTTTTTCCCCCTTTGCAGCACTAACAGCTTTGTTTGACTTAAGAGAAAAGGGTGTCGTAGAGAAGAAATTAAATTTAATGAAAAGTATTTTTTGCAAGGAGAAAGGTCTTTTAGAGTTTTCCTTGCAGCAAAGCATTTGATGAAACTGGAAATGGTCTCAGATCATTTGCATTTTCTTGCAAAGCTAAATTGTTAAATTATTTTTGTAGTATTGTTTCTTGAATTTAGTCCCTTAGGTTTTTTTTTGTTGTTGTTGTTTGTGTGTACAACATGAAAAAACTTCCCTTAACAGTCTTTCAGCATCGAGAGCAAGCATGAGGTCACCATCCTCAGTGGACTAAATGAATTTGTAGTGAAGTTTTTTGGACCACAAGGAAGTAAGTGTTTCCCATAGTATCTCTGCTTTGGTTAAGTTTTTTTTGTCATAATATTTGCTGCTCAATAATCTTTTACAAAAATGCTGCAAGATGTGGTGTTCTTCTTCAGCCATGTTCAGAGGAAAGTAGACACTTTTGGAATCATGAAAACCGTCCCATTAATATATTTCTGAGCAAACATTAATCCTAGAATTCACATCATCTGAAGTCCAAGTGGGGCATGTAGTGACATTGAATGCTGTCCTCAGGACAGCCATTGCAGAAATATCAGCCACTCTGTTGTCCGGAACATAAAAAAGGATTGAAAGCATGCCTCAGGCCACAAGATGTAAAACAGAGGAGCCAAGCTTGCAAAAGTTAAGATCAGTGTCCACGCTGTTTGCAGCGTCTGTGATTCCTAAAACCACTGGCAGTCACTGGAGAAGAAAACATGTCTGACCGCTTTCATGATGCCTCCAAACTACGTCAAATTAGGTGTTGCTGTTTTATTTACGCATGTGCTAATGTGCGGCGTTTGTGTTCGCAACCGTCTGTGTGCTGCTCACTTTCAGTACATGCAGCTCCCATTACACACAGCTATTCTGGGAGAGCACACTCACTCTGAGCCTTCGTCTATTCCTCTTTGATGTCAGTGAATTATTAGAAGTGATTTAGAGGTAAAGAGTGCTCTGAGGCTGAAATGCATTATTGCATAAAATGGCAGAGAAATGTGGAGCAAAACTTGAAGTGCAGAGCAGAAAATTGATATAACTCTGCAGTCTGTAAATCCACCAGAGTGTATGAAGGATGGAATATGATGTTCCGTGGAATAAAAGTAGCCTGTGCGCTCAGCAGAGTTCCTTTTTAATAATTCTTGTTCACTCTTTTTGCACAGCACCGTATGAGGGAGGTGTGTGGAAAGTGCGAGTAGATCTTCCTGATAAATATCCATTCAAATCGCCATCAATAGGTAGGAGCTTTGCCTTCACTTGTGAACTTTTATTTTTAGTGGTTGTTTGCTTTTCATGTACACTGTTTATTCTCAATTTGCTTTTTCAGGATTCATGAACAAGATTTTTCATCCCAACATTGATGAAGCGTAAGTTGATTTCAGTCATGATTTAAATTTTTGGTAGGATTGATTTTAATCTTTAACTAAATAAAATATATGATAGTATGATGGTCAGGTCAGGTGGGTTTTGGTACGGATATGTTGATTTTACGTTGCATCCCCACCGCTAACTGTACCCTTACCTTGGAGGCGGAGTATTAACCAGATAGCGCTGCTACATCACAGTGCACCTTTTAACCAAAGCACCACACCACACGTGACAGAAAGGAGACAGGAGACAGAAGTGAATGATTTTTCAGCGAATCAACTGCTTTGCTGTGTATTACCTCCACCTCTTTGGTCCGGATCGGTTAGATCAGTACCTCTACGGAAGGGTACCAAAAAAGGAGGCCGGGTCGGGTCAGATATAGGAGTACCCCACCCAGTTTTTATCTGTGTAGACGCAAAAAAACCTGAACCGATCCTGCCCTACCCGACCCAGACCTGCTGGTGGAAACGGGGCTATATAGAGAATGTATTAGGAGTAAATACTCCCCTTTATTGGTAACCATGTTCCTGGGCCATGTAAATGATAAATATTGGCACCACAATGACAAAACTATTAAATATGTTACGAGCTACAAGCAAAAAAAATTAGTACAAGATAATGGCTGAAAGTGGACCCACCTAATAATGAGGAATTAATGGGCTTTTTGCACGACTCTACCACTTCCTGAACTTAAGCCAGCTCCTTTGCCTCCTGTCTTTCATTATTGGACAAACTGATTAATTCAGGTGTGTCTGACCATTGTCCTCGTGGTTACTAAGGTCAGGCACACCTGTATTAATCAAATTATCCAATAAGTTTTACCAGATCTGGTCAGAACGGACTGAGTATAAAATCTGTAAGATCAGATTTTATCTGAATCTGGTAGATTTTGTTTGTTTTTTTTAAATTTATTTATTTCTGCCCCCCTTAACCATTAGGTTTGTTCACCATTAGGATGTAGGCTTCCCAGTTCAGCGGTTCAAGTTTTGAATGTTACTTAAAGATAAACAAATAAATTATAAAGAGATAATTTGGGGAAAGCTATTTGGACTCATTAATTGTGATTTGTTCTGTACAACATTGTAATAAGTTGCTTTTTTTCTTCAATAATTAAGGAAGTATTGATTTTAGCATGATGATATAACTGTCATGTTGGAGATCACAGATAATGGTAAACTCCAGATTCTAGAAAGAAGATGTGAGAGGTTAGAACTTATGTGTCCTATTTCTTCTAGTTTAATCATAAATAGTCAAAGCAGCTATATCTGTGAGATGTAAACCAACTTGAAATAAAAAGGTGCTCAGTATTTTCCCATAGAGCTGTCTCCCTGTTTCATTCTTAACCTTCAGATTGCAGTGAGAGGCTGGTCTTTAGCTACTGACACCGGTGGTCTGTTGTGTGCTATAACAGTCTGCCAGTGTCGTTGGCACGCCAAGTTGTCAGGATTCAGGAAGGGCTTGGTTTACAACCCTCTGATATTAACCCCAAATATAGAGTCATCCACACTTAAAAATTAATGAAGCTAAACTGATGAAACTATTGGATGTAGCAATCCAGTATGTCCTCAGATAACACTGAAGTTGGAGGAAAGTAGAATTAAATCTACGCTGAATCTGCATTCTTGTCACTATCACTGACAAATGTAGTATTAACCACCTAGCTAAACGTTAATTATTAAAACATTCATGTTTTTATCACTTCACCCAAATGAAATAGACGGGGCAAACAGTTTTATAAGGCAGAAAACCACAACTAAATGAGTCCAAATATATGCCTGTAACATTACTTAAAGTCCAGTAATTGATATTTTATACAATGAGAGTGTTGATATTGGGGCTTCATCTTAAAGGTGCAGCATGTCAAAATGACTGTAGCTGCTGGTTATCTGTAGTTTATAATTCCTCCACCTCTTTTACTGTGACAGCCCTTGTGGTGCTCAAAGAATCAGTCTAGAAAGCTGCTTTCGGGTGGGAAGTGACACACACACTCCTGGCTGCTAACCTGTTTTTGTCTTGGGTTCCAGGTCAGGGACAGTGTGCTTAGATGTCATCAACCAGACATGGACAGCCCTTTATGGTGAGTGGCTACATATCAAGTTCCCCCCCAGAGGATTGTATAATTTATGTGTGCAGAACTTGACATGGTGCCATCAGTGCACATGCAAAATTAAAAAAAAAAAAAAGAAGAAAGATTTACAGACCTCTTGGTCGCAAGTGTGGTCGCATCAGACAGTGGTGCACTGTTGGCCCTAATCTACTTACTGAGGGGGGAAAAGTAAACACTAACGAGGTAATAGTCTCACCCAGCAAGGTCAGTCAACATTCACCTCGGACAGAAATGATTTACTATCTGTCGGCTTAGGAGACACGCTCACGTGTTCTCAGTGGCAGTGATATTATGTAGTTTCTCACAAAGTTGCTTGTCTCAGTATCACTGTGTGTGTGTGCCATTCTCCGATTTGTGTTGCCCTTCTCTGGTTTTATTTGCCCGCAAGTTTCTCCACATCTTCCCCTCCACAGGTCTAAAATAGCTGAGCAGTATAATGACTTTCCAGTCATATACCCAGCATATGTTTTAGCATGCAATGCTGTTATTATGACTGGTTTTCTCAATCGGGACACATCAAATGTGAGTTAATTTTAACATTAGCCACAGGGCTTTGAGCTTTTATGCTTTCGAACTATAGATCATTTACATGTTCTTTTATCTCCTTTTGTAATTGTTTCCTTTTACTTGTATAAGAGAAAACAATAGTAGTCACACATGGAAAGAGCAGGCCAATCAACACAGTATTGTGTGTAATGGCCCTCTGCAAAGGAAAAAAAGGAGCAAAAGCAACAGATTTAATCTTCAAAATATCATAATCCTGCACAATACACAATGAAAACATTTACTTTCCAGCTTGAACAGACCTTAACAGTGACACCTAGCAGATGAGAGAAAGATTGCAGGTGTTCCACTGGGCCTCACCTATGAGGATAAACAAATGAAAGGCATTAGTGAGTCTGAATGATGCCGTCCTGCTGAGGATTCTAAATTTGTGATCTGCTAACTGTTAGTTTTTTCTGTCAGATCGTCATTGACTCATCCACTGATTGATTACACATACTTATTAATAATTTATCTGTCTGGCTCTTCCGCATTTGTTGCTTGATCTTTGGAGAGCCCTGAATGTGACTCTTTCATCAGTTCACATTAACGTCTAGCCTCTATATTCTCTCGGCTTATAAATTTAGGATGCATTTTCTTCTTCTTCAGATCTGACCAACATCTTTGAGTCGTTCCTACCCCAGCTGCTGGCGTACCCAAACCCTATTGATCCCCTGAATGGTGATGCAGCTGCCATGTACCTTCATCGGCCAGAGGAGTACAAGCAGAAAATCAAAGGTTCACCCTAATGGAAACACATTCGGTGTAGATCGCAAGAAATCTTTATTTATCATTTTCCAAAGAAAAGTGAGTAATCCTTTGTTCTTTCTTTTCCCTCAGAGTACATCCAGAAATATGCAACAGAGGAGGCGCTGAAGGAGCAGGAAGAGGGGGCAGGCGACTCTTCATCTGAAAGCTCCATGTCTGATTTCTCAGAAGACGAAGCCCAGGACATGGAGTTGTAGTAATAGGAGGGCTCCCCCCATCCCGACCCCTACTTTAACCCCCACAGAGACTATATTTGATTTCCTCACCATGAGAAAGCAGACTTATAATATTCATATTTAAACAAGTTGATTTTTTTATTATTACTACTAAACAAGGATTTTTATGGATATCTAGCCTTCGGTGTGTTTGACAGACACCCCTCCTGCTCTGTAGCTGTTGATTCCCACACAGATGTCGTAGCGACTGTGTTCACATCCTTCGCCGGTTATCTCTGCATTCGTTTGATGTCAGAAATTCCCATGAGCATCTAGTTTCTTGCCTCAGACTTTATTTTATGACATAGCACGCTGTAGTTTGAAATTAATCCTATTTTCTTTTTTCTCAGTGCTAATTGACTCTGACCAACTTTCTGGTAGTTGCTCCACCACAGAGCTGCTTAGGTCTCGTTTGCCCAACATAATCGCAGTACTATCCTCTAGATAAGACAGTATTTTAAAGCAGAACTTGGTCAACTTGAGAAACAGGATAGTATTTGTTTGTACATTTCGCCCTCTTCCTCTCTGCTGTGCTTCAGCTTCATCCCCAAAAGCCACTGTCACACATGTACAGTCTATTGGACATTGATCAGAAACTCCTATATGTGATTGTTTGTTTCCACTCAGTCACAATAGGTTTTTACCAGTCGCCTTAGAAGCACCTCAGTGAGCCAGAGGAACTCACTTCCCACCCTTCTGTTTATTTTTTCATAACTTGTTACTCTCATACAGCCCTGCAAGTTCATAGTGACAATTCCAGCTACACATAACATGTTTTATTCATTTTAAAGTTTTGATTTAAAGCACACATTTGCACACAAGCTGTCTTAGCACACCTCAAGTGGATTACAGTGACTCACAAATTAACCCATAATACTACCTAAATGCATCGGTTATAGTATTGAGGCATGTTTTGTGAGAGAATTAGGCTTTATTTCTCATTCTCTTGGTTGATGTGTTGGCTGTTACATGACTTTTTGTCAGATTTTTTGTGATGACGGAAGCGGCTCTACCATCAGGTTTCTGGTCAGATTCATTTGGTACTCTGTGAACTGAGAAACAGACCACCCTTTAACCATCTGACCATATCAAATCTATGATTATTGATAGGAGGTACCAAACATCCTCATTGTTCTTGTTGCCACTATATTTGTAATCACATCTCTCCCTGTTTTTAAAAGAAACTTCTATTGGCATTCTGTTGGATTAAGAAAACCAGTAACAAAGTTGTAGTTTCACTGCAAACCAACCCAAATGGTCATATGGTTACTAAGGGAATCTTAGTGAAACTGAGATTGATCTTTGTCTCTACATGTTGTTTGAGTCCTCTTCACATTCCACTGTTAAAGGAACTTGCTCCAGTGCATGCCCTTCGTTTTGGTCTAACCTGTGGTGTGTAACTGGACTGTATTGGTGGACTCCCATGCTGTCTGTTTCAATCGCTAAGTTGACAATTGCAAAATCATAGCCCCACATATGTCATTAAGGCTTCTAGCCTTTTTCTGTTCCAGAGAACTTCATTTCTTATGTACAGATTTGACTCCTTAACTAAATGGAAACCTTGTGTTATTCATCATTGATTCGGAGTGAAGAGTGAAGATGTAAATGGTAAGACATTACAATTGCAGATTTAAGGTTTGTTTTTTGTTTGGGGGGGGGTTGTCCCCCACCCCAATCTTTTTTCTTTAAAATTGTTTCCCAATGGGGGGTCAAGACATCTGATTATTTTTTTTTTTTTCTATTTTTTTTTGTACAGCATTTACCTTGTACAGAGACGAGACACCCCTCTTTAGCCTTGTGAAAATTCAGTGTTAAAGCCCAAACACTGACCTTGCGATGTTCATTGAGGCAAAAACATTTGCAGTGGAACTACCTTTTAAAAGAGAGAAAAAAAACCTTGAAATGTCTTCACTTCATAGATTTCAGTAAGAATCACTGGTTGCTTTGTGGCAGACTGGATCCCAAGTGGACGATGCATATTTGGGAGGTCACCTCTGATCTCAACGTCTTCTGTGCCTCATCACAAAAGGAGCATGATCATTGAAGGATTCCACGCAACCCATGCTTCTAAGAAGCCATGGAGGTCAAAGATAACTTCTAATATGTAGAAAAGCACATTGATTTAACTTTTTTTTTTATCTTACTTTTATTCTTTTCTTCATGCAGTTTGATCCTTTTCCTATTTGTGATCTGACATCAGAGTTTTCCTGCGGTTGAAGAATTGGGAATCATCCCAGGGCTGAGTGGCATTAGGTTTATTTGAGCTTATGTAGGATTGTTAGACTTTTATGGCTCAGGTTTGAAATGCAGTTTGCTTGTTGTATCATGCATTGCAATGACCATTTTCACCTAGAAGGTATTAAAAAGCTGGAAATCATGCTAACATTTGTTGAGTTGTGTTTTTAACATGTCAGGATAGGTAGTTGTAATGGGTGGTGACTTCAACTAAATGTGCTATACGGCTGTGTTTGCAGATAGTTCCAGTGGTTTACCTTCCTGAGGGGAAATCATTTAGTTTTGTGGTTGTATGTGAGATACCCCGTAGACATGCCGCCTTGTTCTCTCGGCAGTTGTACAGATGAGTGGGTGATTTCAAGCTAGCATGATGTTCAAGTTGTAGCGAGCCGGACAGATCTAACTGTACAGAAATCAAAGGTGTGGCTCAGCCCTTTTCGTGAGATTGGATCATATCTACTGGCATGGTTTTATATAACAGATCTGTGCTCATGAATGCCACCACATTTGAACACAGAGACACTTGTTTAAATTAACAATGCTCCAATAATAGAATACGTTGTTTTAACATAGCGGATAGTTGTTTCTGTTGCAGAGTCAATCTTTGGGATATCAAACATGTTCAAGGCAGTACAAAATAACATGTTTTCTATAATCTTACAACCGACTTATTGTTTTTCTTTAAGCTGCCCACAAAAACACCAGTCAGAATTTTATCCTCACCTTTTTCTTTTCAAGCAATTCAGAAATTTTATGTTACCTTTTAGATTTGTGAAAAATGATCTTTGGGTGCTGAAAATGGGAAATGCCCATGTCAAGAATTTTTTCTCACATTATTTTGTGTCTGTCGAGCAATAAATTAACGATGTACCCAGTTTTGAGCTGGGGTTGGGGGGAAAAGAAATCTGGTATTCTAACTGCCTCCCTTTTTATTTTTTTTTTTTTTCCTGACTCCCCAGTATGGCTTATCTGGAGTTATCTTTAACTCAAGCAAACGAGCCCGTTCTCAAACAAGTTATGCTTCCTATTGCAACTTGAATTCTAAATTATGCAAATAAAAGGAATTGTGGTCGTTAGTGTTTATAATGTCCTTTTGCCCCCCCCCCCCCCCCCCGTACTCCCCCTGCTTGAAGATCACAGACTTGCAAGAGATGTTTTCACTATTGGTTTTAAACAGTGAATGCAGTCAACTGGATTTTGCAATGCCTCATAATTCTGACAGCAAACCTGCAGAAAAGCCCAGCACAGCGTCATTGGCACACAATTACAAGGACGTACTCCCCCTTCACAGCCTGCTGCGTACGAGGATGACGGGCTTGAGCTTAGTGAAAGGTCTGGACTATCATTGATCATAGACAAGACGCCCAAAGCCCATTCTCTGTTTTATCAGCACAGCTGAAGAGCGTCGGCACCCTGAAAAATCTCCCCTGCCCTGTGTGTTGACAATGTCTCCTCAGGACGTTGCATGCTTGTGGTTTGGAGTTGACCCTCTCTCAGCGTGCACCTCCCATTCTGTCTTGTGCTTGAGTGGATTTGTTGCCCTTTGCTGGCAGGCTACTGCTGTCAGGGCGTTCGGCAAGCACACGCAGCATGGAACATGAGTTTTTCAAAGAAACTGTGTATTTGGTACCTATTGTGTGGTATTTGAGGGTTTAAAAATCTTTTTTTTTTTTTTTGTTAAAATCCCTTCTTGGTCATATTTTTATCACCTTATCTTCTCTCCTCTTTTTTTTTTTTTTTTGTTTTGTTTTTCTTTGCATTGTGAAGTGGGCATGCTTGTCAAAAAGACAAATGCCCTCCATTACTAGGCTTATAATCTCATAAATAGTTGTGTATAAAATAAACTGTTATAACTTCTTTTTTTAATAAAACATTCAATGTGTATACATGGTGTTTGTCAGGGACTGATTATTCTGGTGTGTACTTTGAATTATTTTAATAATCATTTTCCACATACTGTCAGGAAACAAAGTACAGGAAAAAAATACGCTGGCAGTGAAATAAGTTTAAATTGACAAAAGTGGTAAATTTTATGAAAATCATGACAATGATTTTGAATTGTGGTTCAACAGAAATGTTAACTGACACAAAAAATAAAACCAATCGACAAGCATGATGGGACTCCGAAGCTGAAATTTAGTTGAGCAACACTTTGGGGCAATCACTGCAATCAGGTGTTTTCTGTAATGTTCAAAATTATTTCTACACCTGTTGACAGGTATTTTGGTCCACGTTTAGGAAGTGCTCTTATGTGTCTGGGACAGTTTTTATTATTATTTCCAACCACAATTCAAAAGCAATATTTTATTCACTTAATTATAGTTTTGCAAACAAATGTGTGTATAATATACTGTATAATATATTAGTTGAATTACCATTACCATTAGCCCTTTCTTTAATTGGAGGGTATGAATAATTTTGAGGACAACTGTAAATATAATCCCCTGATACAAAAAAAAAAGAGGAAAATTCCATCAAAAATTTTGTGTGTACAATTATCAAGCAACTATATCACAAGGAGACTTTCTCCAACTTGGCTATACAAAGAACCAACAAATAAATGGGATTTTCTTTGGTCTTTTGTTTTCTCTCAGCAACCACTCATTTCCTGAAATTGCCACAAGTCAAATTTGTCACTTTCTTTCTGTTCATGATCAATTTCCTGTGAAGCAGCAGCCAAAACCTCCCCATACTGTAGAAGTTGTTATATTTCGACTCTGTGAAGAAGAGGCCACAGCTGACTGAGAGGTGGAGGTCTTCATGACTTTTTCTTTTGTGACAGCTGATTATTTTCAACAAACCTTTGACTATTCAGTGATCACATCTCAGGCTGTCGGCTGTTTTATTGATTCATGCCTTTGTCTGAAAGTCGTGTTATCATTTCTAACTTTTAATCAGTTACTTACTGTATGTAATAGTGTTTTCAAAATTAGCTCTTTTACATCTTTAACAAGGGATGCAGAAATTCCATCATGACCTGCAGCAGTATTTTTCAACTCTATTATAACATCATTTATCTCTTTAGTATCAGGAGGTTCAAAATGGCTGTTGGAAAATCATTTTATATAATCAACTGGGCTTTCATTTGTATCACCAATCTTTTCAGAAATAGAAACTCCCACATTTACAAAAAAAATTATTGAATTTGCAAGCAATATCAAAGGAATTTGTAATGGATGTTTTGCCATAGCTAAAACTAGAAGGAAAATTTGTGGTTGTTTTTTCCTTTCGTAGTAAGTGATTTGTAATTTTCCATGTGGCCTCGATATTACTTGTAGAATTCTTAAATTTGTCACTGACAAACTCTTTTTTGCCATTCTAAGAAGATGATTATATTTATTTTTATATAGCTTAATTTGCTAAATTGAAGGGTGTAGGACATAAAATACATTTTTGATAAAATTTGCTTTTTATTTTGGCTGATTTTTTCAAACCGGTAGTAAACCAGCCATTATCATTATCTTTATCCAGCCTTTTAAAAGTAGTTACTAAGGGAAAACATTTGAAAAATGCAGAACTAACTTCATGAATAAGTTGTACACTAAATTTGCGTCATTTAATGATCATTAATTAAACACCTTGTTGGCCAGGTACCAAATCACTATTTGCTTATCTGCTTCTTACTCTGAGACTATTTATACTTAAATAAAAAAAAAATCTAATTAATCCTGGTCAGTCTGGTATACCACTGACAGGGTGGCTGCTTAACTTACTCTAAATGTTTCTGTGTTTGTGCTGTAATTAAAATCGAAATAACAGCTTCCGTGTCTATTCCACAAGATGTCAGTGTGGCACTATTTTACCACGCCGCAAATCCTCTCCACATCTCAGCAGCTTGCAGGGTTTATGGGCCAGTGTGTGATGAACTCCCAGTGAGTACTGAAACTTGAGAACCACATTAGGGCCCCATTCTTCCAGCCTCAAATGGAGGGAATTAATGACCATCTAAAAATGCAGCTACTGAGTTTTCTTTCCAAGTAGAAAGGCTCTAATGATGTTATTTTTAGGCTGTATGTCTGAATCAGTCTCAGTTTTCTGCTTGGATCTGGCCTTTACAGCTTTGTGAGTGTTTTTGCTGCAGGTTTGTTCTCAGTCCGCTGCTCCGCATCTACAGTAACATGTCTAACATGCAATGCTGGATGCGGTTGAAGCAGGGAGCCAAAGGAGGGCGTCACCTCTTCACTCTCCTGTCCTGAGCTGAAACTTCCCCCCTCTGTATAATCACAGCAGGGAAAAATAAATGCTGTGACATAAGGCTGTTTAATCCTCTCTCCTCTGAAAAATGTATTCTGTCACGCAGCAACCTGCTCTCCCTCCCTGTTTGTCGTTATTGCTGTTGCAATGCTGTGGCATAAAATTACTCTCATGGGATGTTTGTCAAATGGTCACATTTCATGGTGTTATTTCCTTTTCTTTTCCTCTTCTTTTTTAAAATAATAAAGTTTTAACCCTTATCATTTCAGATCTACTGAGAAGTTGCACCTCTTGCCATATTGGTGCTCCTCTAGTACAAATATCTCCATTTCTTTACTGAGTATCCTTTGCCAGGCCACAAGCTCTGGTGCATCCACAGCAGAGCTCTAAAGTGTTTAATCACAACCAAGAATATTGGTCATTTGATCAACATGTGTCGGTTTTTGCAGGATACCAAAACATGGGAAGCAGAGACTTTTGCTTTTATCATGTCGTAATCAACTCCTCATTTCCTTGAAATTAACACTAACCTATGAGTCATCCAAGCATAATTAAGGTACCCTACCGTTGAAAAGTTTGGGATCACTTTCCCATTAAATCCAACAGGACAGTGATCCCAAACTTGACAAAAATGATAATAAATAAAAGATGTTTGAAAATCATGACAATGATTTTGAATTGTTTTTCAACAGAAATATGAAATGAAATGACATGACAAACACTTTATTTATTCCAGAAGGGAAATTCAGTGTTGTAACAGACTGTCTCTCTTCTTTTTTTCCCCAACAATATAACATATATACAACATAACAATAAGTATAAAAACTAACAGTGCAACAATAATAAGTCAGTCAGTTAGACTTGTTCTTCCGAGTGATGGCTGCTGATGAATTTCTGTATCTCTCCGTCCAACAGAAAACCTGACGCAGCCTTCTACTGGTTCTTCACTATGTTGTGGAGAGGGTGGGAAGAATCCTCCATCATCTTCATCAGCTTGTGCAGCATTCTTTCCTGAACAATCAGCTCCAGCGGCTCCAGAGTTATCCCCAACACGAACCAGCTTTCTTGAACAGCTTGTTTAGTTACTTCACATATCTGGTTCTGATGCTGCTGCCCCAGCAGATATTAAATATTAGATTAATATATTAATGCATTAAATTTAGAATTTAATATATTAAATTAGATAATAAAAACAAAGAATAAAACAAGCATATTGGGGCTTAAAAAAAATAAGGTCATGCTGGCATCTCAGCATCTCAATTGGATTCAGATCTGGACTTTGACTAAGCCACTCCAAAGTCTTCATTTTGTTTTTCTTAAGCCATTCAGAGGTGGACTTGCTGGTGTGTTTTGGATCATTGTCCTGCTGCAGAACCCAAGTGCGCTTCAGCTTGAGGTCACCAACAGATGGCCGGATATTCTCCTTCAGGATTTTTTGGTAGACAGCAGAATTTATGGTTCCATTTACCACAGCAAGTCTTCCAGGTCCTGAAGCAGCAAAACAGCCCCAGACTATCACACTACCAGCGCTACGCTTTGAGTGCCTTGAAAAGCGGTATATAAATCTAATCCATTATTATTATTATTATTACCACCACCATATTTTACTGTTGGTATTATGTTCCCTTTCTGAAATGCCGTGTCACTTTTACGTCAGATGTAATGGGACCTACACCTATGTGCTGGTATGAAATTCTGATGGTATGATAACCTTGAGCTAAAATATCACGGTATACCATGGTATCATGCCTACGCTCTTAAATATTGTTTTTAAGTGTCTGGGTGAAGAAAAACAATATATTTTGGTTGAACAATGCCTTTTATTAGATCATCTGTACTTCTTCCTTTGATGTTTAATGGAATTGGAATTGGCAAGCAATGTGAGTTTAACCTCTTTCACAATCTTTTGCCGCTTAAATGGAAGGAAAACGTTTTCAGGTGAAAGGATGCTTTAACAAAACAAAGTGTGGGTCTGTCAGAACAAAGTTGATCATAAAAGAATAAAAGTTTATAATAAAGTTATAAGTCTGCAACTATTTGTTTGCTGTACAGGATAATAACAGTGTAAAGCAGTTTGAGGTTTAATAAAGGCCATACATCAACATTATATCAAACTGGAACAACACGCTGTCGGATCTGAGTGGATGACAGTGAAAACTCCACCCGCCAAACTCGCTACTCAGTAGCCCGGGCAGTAAATGGAGCGGACCCTGTCATTGTGCAGCTGGTGTCTTGTGACGTCTCCAAAGCGCCACTTCTAACTGCACTTTCTGGTCGGCTGTAATGCTGCGTTCATTTGAACTGGAAGTGGAAATTCCCAGTTCCGAGTAGGAAGTTTCAACTGGAACGCCCCCGAAAATGAAATTTCCCATTGAAAAAAGGAAAATACAACTCGAGCTGAGTTTAGATAAAAAGATGGGCGCTTTGTTTTATAATATTTAAATTTTTTTAAATTTTATATTTTTTTTTTATTTTTATTTTTTTTTTTTTATAAAATAATAATAAATTATTTTATTAATAGGGGGGGAAGGAATATAATTTATATTTTTATTTATATTAACCACAACACCACCAAAACGGAAAAACAATACATAACAAACATTTTTTGGTTGGTTCTATTTTTCCGAGGGAGAGGGTGGGGTGCGTCCCCCCCCCCCCCTAAAAAAGGAAATCCGCTGGTTTACTCTCAAGTTCACTGAGCTTTCTTCCGGAAGGCTGCCTCCTGCTAACAATCGCCACATGTTTGCGCTACTTAATCAGCCTGAGCTAAACGCTAGCAGTTAGTAAACGGGAGTAACGTAGTGGGTGGTCTTCTCATGTCAAGAGTACGTGTTTGTGTCTGTGTACATGCGTGATCGTTCATACAGGCAGACAGCAGAGCAACACTAAGAAGAAATCCACCATTGATACGAAGATAAACGTAACAAATTTAATAGAAACATTTACTTGCCTGGTGGGTAGCCCTCTGAGATATACTCACCAAACTGAAAATTTAGTCGCATTTGGCGCCTGGAGTGTTAATTTCGGACCCTGAATAGGAGTGTGCGTTAGGACAGGCGGTGTACACCTGACTTGCACTCTCTATGGCCTCATTTATAAACGATGTACGACGAAAATCTGTGCGTACGAATATTTTCAAAAAAAATCGGATTTATAAATTTAAAGGAGAGAGATAAAATAAAAATCACAAACTGAGTTGTGGAATGGGGGTAGAGGAAGAAAAAAAAAAAAAATTAAAAAACAAAAGGAAAAAATAAAAAAAAAATAAAAAAAGAAGAAAAAAAACCAATAAAAAAAAAAAAAAGAAAAAAGGGAGGAAAAACAAAAAAAAAAAAAAAAGGCAAAAAAAATTCCCCAATATTAAAAAAAAAAAAAAAATAATTAAAAAAAAGTAGAAGAAAATTTTTTTCTCGCCTCCCGGGAAAAGAAGGGAGGGAGGAAGAATATGAGGGGGGGGGGAGGAGGGGGGGGAGGAAGGAGGGGGGGAGAGGAGGAAGGAAGAAAAGTTTAGAAAAAAAAAAATACAATAAATTAGGGGGGGAGGGAGAGAGAGAAGGAGAAGAGGGGGGGCGGCAGAAAAAAGGAGGAGAAGGAGGGATAAAAATAAAAAATAAAAAAAAAAGAAAAAGGGAGGAGTGATATGTTTATAAAATAAATTTTTTTTCCCTGGGAAAAGTACTATCAAAAAGGGGGGGGGGAGAAAAATTATTGTATTATAGAAATTTTCTAGTAAAAAATGGAAGGGGAGGAAAGGATAAAATTAAAAAAAAAAAAAAAAAAAAAAAAAAAAAAAGAAAAATTATATACGGGACAGAGAGTTTCTTTGGAAAAAACCAATTTAATATCATAAAAAAATAATAATTTTATTTC
The DNA here is from genome assembly GCA_023101725.1 of Atherinomorus stipes. Taxonomy (NCBI): domain Eukaryota; kingdom Metazoa; phylum Chordata; class Actinopteri; order Atheriniformes; family Atherinidae; genus Atherinomorus; species Atherinomorus stipes. The sequence goes on from JALJCO010006862.1 coordinate 328,162, forward strand.
GAAGAAAGGAGGGGAGGAGAAAATGTATATTTGAGGGAAATAAAAAATGAACATAAGGGAAAAGCGCTGTGTTTTATAAGACAGAATGAAGTTCATACTGCGGTCAAGGTATGAAGGTATGACAGAAAATGCAATGGTTTTCATACCACTGTATTTTTATACCGTGGTATACCTTGAAACCTTAAACCGGCACATCCCTACCTACACTTTCCAAAAAGTTCAACTTTTGTCTCGTCAGTCCACAGAGTATTTTCCCAAAAGTCTTGGGGATCATCAAGACGGTTTCAGGTAAAACTGAGAAGAGCTTTTATGTTCTTTTTGCTCAGCAGTGGTTTTGGTCTTGGAACTCTGCCATGCAGGCCATTTTTGCCCAGTCTCTTTCTGATGGTGGAGTCAGGAACACTGACCTTAATTGAGGCAAGTGAGGCCTGCAGTTCTTTGTTCTGGGGTCTTTTGTGACCTCTTGGATGAGTCATCGCCGTGCTCTTGGGGTAATTTTGGTCGGCCGGCCACTCCTGGGAAGGTTCACCACTGTTCCATGTTTTCGCCATTTGTGGATAATGGCTCTCACTGTGGTTCGCTGGAGTCCTAAAGCTTTAGAAATGGCTTTTTAACCTTTTTTACAGACTGATAGATGTTAATTACTTTGTTTCTCACTTTTTTCCTGAATTTCTTTGGATGGCAGCATGATGTCTAGCTTTTGAGGATCTTTTGGTCTACTTAACTTTGTCAAGCAGGTCCTATTTGAGTGATTTCTTGATTGAGAACAGGTGTGGCAGTAATCAGGCCTGTGTGTGGCTAGAGAAATTGAACTTTTTCCACACAGGGCCATGGAGGTTTGTATGTGTTTCGCCTGCCTATTCTAAAATATCTGGCTCCGTTTTCAGTGACAACAAGCCACAGAGGAAACAACAACAGCAGTAGCACCTTGATATCATCCAATGCCTCAATTGTTTTTTTTTTACTTTACTGACCACCGCGTGGCACAGCAGTGATGTCACAGCAGTCTTGACTATGCCTACTCCACCCACTTCCAGGTTGTTGACTATTGCTTCTCCTGTGTGGAAACAAAAACTGTCCTCGTCATCTTTAGTGAGTGGTGCTGTACCATGCTCTGTGCAGCAGCAATGGAAAAGTCCTATTAGTCAAAAACCTTATCTTTTAATGTACCTCAACAGAGGCCACAGAATGTGATCCTATTTCATTGTTGCACCTACACTATGTTGCCAAAAGTATTGGCTCACCTGCCTTGACTCACATATGAGCTTAAAGGTTGAATATGGAATACGGACAGAACAGCGACATCACGTGTGTCTAGGTTGTAGTTGCAACGGCAGAAAAACAACTCCAGCTGCAGGGATGCCAGGCTCGCTGTCGAAACGCAAGTGAGCTACAGTCTGCAGCATGTCCAACAAGTAGGAGTTTATAACTGACAGCTAACGTTAGCCACGTTAGCAAACAAGCTAGCTTACCGATCCAGGAGGAAAGTCGCCATTTCCGTGTTTTGACTCCGTGGAAAACATTTATGTGGGTCCATTTATTGTAGTCTTCACCTAAATTTACTCCAGGTTTTGCTCTTCTCAGGTCACTCCTCCTCAGAAACAGATAATATCTCCAGGGCTCTGAAGCAGCTGCTTCACTCGTCATCTCCACGGTTTTCCCCTGTACCAGCCTGACTGTGCACAAAATATTGTTTCCACACAGAGATCTTATTCGGCAACTCGCAATGGCGCCGTTTATTGGCTTACAAACGTAAATATAATGCCATTATCAAACCCGTTAAAATGTATTTTATAATTATTTTTAGGCTAAATATAATTTTTCTAGGAAGTGTTGTACTTTCATTCTGTACACCCCCAAACAACCTGTGGAGGTATTATTTTTTAAGAAATATAGCTTTTAATAAAAATGTTACATATTTAACCTTTAAGTGACATCCCTTTCCTGTTCCATAGGGTTCAATATGATGTTGGTCCACCTTTGCAGCTACAGGAGAACAGCTTAAACTCTTCTGGGAAGGCTGTTCACCAGGTTTAGGAATGTGTTTATGGGAATTTTTGACCATTCCTCCAGAAGTGCATTTGTGAGGTCACACACTGATGTTGGACGGGAAGGCCTGGCTTTCAGCCTCCACTCTAATTCATCCCAAAGGTGTTCTATCGGGTTGAGATCAGGACTCTGTGCAGGCCAGTCAAGTTCCTCCACACCAGACTCTGCCATCTATGTCCTTATAGACCTGCTTTGTGCACTGGTGCACAGTCATGTTGGAAGAGGAAGGGACCAGCTCCAAACTATTCCCACAAAGTTGGGAGCATGGAATTGTCCAAAATTTCTTGTAATGCTGAAGCATTCAGAGTTCCTTTCACTGGAACTAAGGGGCCAAGCCCAGCTCCGGAAAACAACCCCACACCATAATCCCCCCTCCACCAAACTTTACACTTGGCACAATGCAGTCAGAGAAGTATTGATGTCCTTACAACCGCCAAACGCAGACTCATCCATCAGATTGCCAGATGGAGAAGCATAATTTGTGACTCCAGAGAACGTCTCCACTGCTCAAGAGTCCAGTGGCGGCTGCTTTACACCACTGCATCCACGCTTTGCATTGCACTTGGTGATGTATGTATGGATGCAGCTGCTCGACCATCGACCATTTTCGCACCATGCTGAACCCGCTCCGTCAGTTTATGTGGCCCACCACTTCATGACTGAGTTGCTGTCGTTCCCAAACACTTCCATTTTCTTATAATACAGCTGACGGTTGACTGTGGAATATTTAGGAGCAAGGAAATTTCACGACTGGATTTGTTGCACAGGTGGAATCCTATCACAGTTCCACGCTGGAATTCACTGAACTCCTGAGAGCGACCCATTCTCTCACAAATGTTTGTAAAAACAGTCTGCATGCCTAGCTGCTTCATTTCATACACCTGTGGCCATGGAAGAGATTGAAACACCTGATTCCCATAATTTGGATGTGAGCAAATACTTTTGCCAATATAGTGCATGTAAAATGCCAATTAAAACACATTTTTTTGGACAAAAGTGGTGTTTCTGTAGCAAAAAAAGGATTCCCAAAAAGCTTTAAAGGCCTCCTTCCACTGAAAACCCGTTTAACTTGCTCCTTCTGAAATACGGAGGGCTTCCCCTTGTTTACTTACACATGCTGACTTGCTAGCGTTGCGTTCCCCCCAGTCGGCTGTGCTTTCTCATCAGAGAAACAATACGAAGAAAAGAGTGAATTGGGAACAGCCTTGCACTTCTACGTCACATTTCAAATAGCGTATCCCACGTGGGGTTTCTATCTGTCCATTGGAAGGCAGGTAACCCTCCACTACACACTAGAAGTAAAGACAGCACGACTGTAGCTTCGGAGTTGAGAAGCTAATTAGCTAACTGTTTACTAGCATGGCGGAACAAACTTGTTTGTCGGCTCTATTTCCTGTCTGTAACTAAATAAGAGCGGAGGGCGGAGCTTCCTTCATACACTGATGGGAGGCAGCCAATCAGACGGAAATTCATGAGAAGGACCCGGAAAAGCCTGCCGTTGGACCGCAAGCCTCTCTTCTAGTATACAAATACAGCTGGATACAAAGATACCAGAAGGTTTTTTTTAAACAGAAACGATGCAGAATGCATTCAATAATAATGGAGAACACAGAAATATTAATGAAATGACCATGGAAGTACAACTTTAAGAAAAAAAAAACAAAAACTTAGCAAATCTCAGCATAGGGTGTGATGTGTCTTTAAAAAAGTGAGATAACTGGACGAGTGCTAGGAAAACTAAATAGAGGAAATGTCAGACCTGAGAAACTATCTACTCAGCAAAGATCTAACACAGTTCTCAACGGAAAAGTGGCTATCAAAGTTATTCCTGAGGGAGAGAACTGAACAGAGAAAGGCTGAAGTATGCCCTATGGACTGAAATGGTGTAATGATTCCTCCCCAGAACCTGGACATTATTTAATCAGTCATTTTGACAGAGAATGAACCAAAAAAAAGCAGCCAACATCCAAAGAAGAGATTTGGAAAGTCCTCCAAGAGACCTAGAGAATTCCTAAAGATGTCCTCCTGTTTTCAGGGTGGTTCAACTCTTTTGCAGTTTTGTACCTTGTGCATAAGTTAAGGAGTACAAATCAAATCATCAGAGGCAGATAACTTGACTTTTACCCTATAACATGAGTCTAACTCCATGCTCCCATCATGCATCTTTGCTGTCTCCAACAGCAAGCTCCTCTGAAAGAGTCAAATTGATGAGCTACGTGTGTATTGGATGGTGCAAACACTTCCAGTAACATTATAAGACTTTAAAAAAAAAAAAAAAAACTTAGAGCAGCAAATTTGGAAATTTGTTACTATCCTAAATTGCAAATTTAATTTCAGTCATCCCCGCTGATGACTCATGTCTGATTCTTTCCATAGCCCTGCTTTTCATTTTCCCTTTCTCCTGCATCAGAGGAGGGTGGAGGGATGGAGGGAGGGAGGGGAGGATGAGACTGTCTCTTCACAGTCCTGACCTCCAGCAGTCCAGCAACCTGAGATCCTCAATGAAATATTTACAGCCTCTGTTTTATCCGCAGTGCGTTGGTCGAGACAAACTGCGGGTCTCCATGACGTAATGCCAAACCCAAACACCAGCCGTGTGATTGGTCAGAGCTGCACAGGGTGGTCAGGTGTCCTGTGCCGCTGTGGCCTTTTAAGGCATTATGAAGCCCTGAGGCTCCACATTAGGCTCATGGGCTGTCTGCCGCAAGGTTTGATCAATCACTGTTGGCTGTAACGTTTCCAAGAGCAAGGCTTTTAGCTGTAAATGTGCCTCATGTGGACTTTCTTCATTAGCTCATCCATGTTCATGAGGAGCTTTCTATAGATCCAGATGGTTGTCACAAGCTCTCTGAAATTCAGATGCTTTATTCATCTGCAATAAAGTATGAAATAAAACTGGCATGTCATGAGTTTAGAATCTAACCAGAGATAGTACAGATACCTGGCTGCTGGGTAGCTGACAGGCTGTCACAGCCAACGACAACTAACACTCAGACTGAGTGTTGGGTTCCTCAGGCTGGGTTTAGCTCTCTCAGGTTACATGCTCTGTTTCAGAAGCACAGTTGGGGGTGCAACAGCAGCAAGCAGTACAATGATCCCTGCATCTTTACTAATAGATGAACCACTGATTAACATGCACCCCGCCTGCCATCAACTCCAGCAACAACCTTTCTGCCACAGAGGGGCCAAGAAAAAGACAGTGGCAGACCCTGCAAGAGCTGGTTGGTATGGAAACAGTCACATGTAACAGCAGCATTTAGGACTGATACAGAAAAAGAAAGAAAATTGTTGTTTATCATAACCAGATAGTGAATTTTGAAACAATGTTCATCTGCAAAGATGCAGCCAGTTCATGTTATCATTGGTCTCATTTAGTAATTTCATTCTCAGACATGAAAACGTGAGGCTGCTGAAAGAAGAAACAATAATAAAAAACAAGACCTAATAATTTACAGGAAAATGGCAGAAAACAGTAACACCATCAAGATTAAAAGGAATGTTTCTTTTTCTCCTATTTTCTTTCTTTCTTTCTTTCTTTCTTTCTTTCTTTCTTTCTTTCTTTCTTTCTTTCTTTCTTTCTTTCTTTCTTTCTTTCAATATTTGCTTTACCTGAAATGCTGCTGAAATATTTCTGATGACATATTTGTCTTCTTTTTTCTTTAGGTTCTATTATCTATATTTTTTTGCATCTGTTTGTTATTGAGTTTTCTTAATATTTCAGGGGTGGTTGTTGTTGTTTTTTTATTCGTTTACTTTTGTTTTGTATGTTGTGTGCATTTTTTTTTCTATTGTTGCATTTTGACCAATGCTGTTGTGCTCAAATCACATTAACCATTTTCTTCCTACACAGAGAGGAGTTGGCTACTCATCACTTTTATCCGTTTTAAGATTAAAATACCTTTGTGTGTTACTGTTACTTTTGTGAATAGCAGTTAGAAAACTGTTGTTGTTATGACAAAAAAAAAAAAAATGTAAAAGAGGCTTCCTTTCCTTTCTCTTTTTCGGCAAGTTTTTGTTGTAGTTCCAGAAAAAAAAACTCACTGCCGCTTTCCTTTAGAGTGGTGTATTACATTAGCAATGCTTATTTAGATATTCTTTCAAGCAATGGACTAAACCACGCCGCATTATTATTTCATCCAGCATCCCATGGCCTGAATCCCTTCAGGAGAGGAGGCACAAACGCACAGCGCACATCTGATCCCTCCACTGGCACCTGTCTCATCTGCTCCGGCACGACAGGACCAAATGACTTTTTTGAAATATTCATCGAGGGCTACTCATCTCCTATACACGCCCGTCTCTCACACAGACGATCCGCGGCTCCAATTTCAGCAGGTGGAAACCACGTTAAGGCTTGGTAGGGCTCCGGGCTCCTGCTCTGCAGCGATGAGCAGCAGCGGCGAGGATTAATTTCACCGTCGCTATTCACTCTGAATAGTCTGTAACCAAATCCAGCTCCATCACATCTAAATATTAGACGAGTTTTGCCCACCTAGTTATCGGCGTAATTATCAACAGCAGGTAAATGGACTCTGACTGGCCATCGGAGAGGAGCGTGGGTAGCACTCGCCCGCATATATTAAGCATCCAAAAGCGAACTTGAGGCATAATTCGGGCACACCTCTTCGTGGACCACTTTGGTGGCGCGCATCCCTGCGTTAAAACTTGGGAAGAGGATGAGGAGCAGAGGCCCAACGAAGGCCCAGAGCTGCTGTTGCCTCCTGCCAGGCCACCATGCTTCCACCAGGTCCACAGCAGGTTGTATAATTTTTTACTGGAAAGGGTTTTAGAGACTGATGTTTAATCGCGAGCTGCCTATATAACCACATCATAAAACCTGTTATATAGGCTGTAACAAAAATACTCCTCCATATTAGGTTATAGCAAAGGCATTTTTTCTCGGTGTCCTCGGACAGGAAATGTTACGCAATCTGCAGAGCAACCGCAAGTGCAGGCTTAAATGCGGTGCTTGATAATCATTAGCCATCTGGACGTGGTCATTTGATCTTGCAGCATCTCAACTCAAGAGCTGCAGCCTCAACAGCATCAGGCGACTAAAACTAATCCCGGTAGGATGAGGGGGCTGGGACGATGTGCCATGAAATATCGGATGCAGGCTTGATTTGTCATGTGAAAATGAATGTCAGTGTAGGCCATGTTCTACTGGTTATCAGTTAGCTATAGCCTATCTTTTAAATGCTGCTTATTGTCTTTTTTTTCAGAAGTAGAGAAAAATGATTTGCTTAATTTACTCTTTTTCTTCAACAGTCTGTAGCCTATATGTCTTCAGAGACAGCATTGTGACCTGCAAGAACTGGTGGATGCACAACACACTGCATGAATTGCAGGCCTACAGGCCTCACAGGCATCAGGCTGGTCATAATTTATATCAAATATTTAGGAAACCACAATGTGGCTCAGACAAATCTATTGATGTCTAGATTTTCATTGCAGTATTTTCAAAATTAGCTGGGCGTGTAAAAAAGAAGAAGAAGAAGAAGAAGAAAAAGACATACAAGTTCTAGCATGCTATAGTCTTATCTAATTGTATTGCCCTATCTATATGACTTAATAAACTAATATTACCTTAACATTCAAGCAGGCCTATGCTTTAGGCCAGGTTATTTAATTAATTAATTAATTTTTTAAATAAATAACTAAATAGAAATGGACTAAAACTGGTTTCTAAATTGTAGGGGGGAAAGTCCTTTCTCTGGTTGGGTGAATCAGAAGAGGGGGTTGGCCCAAATAATTTGTCAGCAAAGCGTTTTAATCCGGAGAGACAAAACCAATCTTCATCTGCTCAGGCTGCGACAGTCCACGGGTGAAAATGGGCAACACTTTCAAGGTCTCCTCGCCTCCAGAGAAATCCACCTTCAGGAGACAGAGGCTGGTAGGCTACCCGAGGCCCCAAAAATGAGAGGATAATTAAAAACAACAACAACAAAAACCACACACACAGGAGAACAGGGGAGACAGGAGCGGGTTGGATTATTGCTTAATGTTGAGGAATATGCTTGAAAATGCGCGCCCCCCCCCTACACCGGGCGAGTAAATCCCTTAAGTCCAGCCGGCGGAGGAAGACTGGATGGAAGCTGTTTGGGTCCCGCTTAAAAATACGCCACTATTATTCTTTCGGGTAGGCTAACCTACGGTGGTATGTTTTATACCATTCACGTTTTTCAAATTAGCTTCTTAAAAAAAACAAAAAACATTTCCCCCATTGGAGGCAAACCATTAAACTGTTTGGGGCACAGTAGCTTACATGTCTCGTATTTTAATTCCTGTCTCAAAGGAACGGGAAAAAAGACAAAATGGCAACACTTTAGCTGCAGTTAGGCTCATTGGCGGATCTGCGCCTTTAAAAAGGTGCACCGGGAACCTTTCTTTCTGTGAGTGTGCGGTTCAGGATGCGCAGGTAAAAAAAAGGGAGGAGGCTGTTTGGAGGGAGAGGGAAGCTGTGTCGACGGGGAGAGGAGAATAGAGGAGAGAGGAACGCAGGGCTGAAATTGACATTTGATACTCAGGAAGTTCAGGACTGCGCTTGGATTTCTTTTGTTTCATTGTAATTCTGCAGTGCTGCTGCTGGTAACGCGGACTGGAAGCTCGTGTCAGTGCCACAGAGCATTAATTGCGGAAAAGCTTTAAATGATAATGATAGGTTTGCGGACTAATATGAGTGCTGGGGTCCGACTTCAGAGTAGATTTGCGGTCTCAGATGTGACGCACAACGGTGGACTCCGAGAAAGGTATGAACTAAATTTTTTAAGATTTTTACTTTAGCAACAGCACATTGATTTAAGGTAGACCTTTACTTGTTAAAAGTAACTTTCTGAAAGTTTGGATAAGGTAGCATTCGCAATTAAAATGCGTAAAACGGGACAACAAAATTTAGGCTAATTAGAAAAAGAAAAAAGGAGGCCATGGTTATAAAACAGATTTTGCCGTCTTTAATAGACTTTTAGATGCTTTAGATTGTATTGTTGAACCAAAATGTTTACATGACTGGGATTTTGTTGTGTTTAAATAACAACAACAACAACAAAAAAAACCCTTAAATTCCGTTAAATAGATCAAAGATGGAACACCCCCCAACCCCCCATCCTCTCGTGAAAGCCACAATTACACTGAAAATTTGTTGAATAAAGTCGAATTTAACCCCTAAAGTAAATGCAGAATTACAAAATTCAGAGTTTTATCGTTATTTGATTAAATGAGACAATACTACATTCGTTTTAGTGTGTTTTATTCTGCGTTATTTCCGATAGAGGTTTATGGTACATCTTTTATCACGTTGCACCTGCTTTCATATGCGTTTAATGCCGAGAAAATATAGGCCCAGTCCAAGTCCCCGGGTTTTGGCAGCGTAATCCCGCGGATTAATACTCAGTTTGGCTTCTTGTAGATATATACCTTCGTCGACAATGTTCGTTCAGGCTATAATTTAATTGAAATATATTAAAATAAATAAATAAATAAAATGTAGCTATATCAGAGAAATAGTTTTCAGATTTTGTAGACTGTACAGTCTATTGGCTCACGTTGGACTGTTCGATTTTGCAAATGGCACAAAGTCTTTGCAAACCGACTTGAAATGGGACGTGAACATAAATCTGCGCGTTTCCCCCCATTTATACCTCGTATTTCATTTTTCATACCATTTAGAGGCCTCTAAGAGTCCTAACCAAGCTTGCAGCTGAATGTTGCAGGTTGCATGACTGATGATGAATTTAGATCTCGCTGCAGGTTGGAGGAGCGATAAATCCTCCCGAAATAACCGTGAAGTTGAGGACTTGTAGAGTCCCTATTCTGACAAATGCGATTAACTGCAGGGGCTTTAGAGCGTGCAGCTCTGAGGTCAGTTTAACGCCAGCAAAAGGAAATATTGCAGCGTTATGAATCCTCTTGCTAAAGTCACAGATCTCTCCTAAAGATCCACTACATCAGTTTTGAAAAAAAAATTTTTCATTCGTTTATCTTCATCAAGGCTGTCAATTTAACCCTTTATTCCTTCCTCCTGAGGTAATATTTTGATATGAGCTCGTGTTTTTTTTTTTTTAATTTGTTGCAGAGAATAGATTTCTTTTCTTTAAGCCCTATTGCATAGGAACTATTTTAATGGAAATCCGTTTTCAAGTGATGAAAAGAAAAGGTGAGAACTTTTCTGTTTATATTATTTAATTTGTCTTTGGTTACAGTTCAAAGCAAGATGGATGTGTTTGCCTTGACCACATACTGAAAAAATCTACACATATTTACACAAGATCTGTGCCCACACTTGGAAACAGCTCTTGCATAATCTCTTTGGGTATGTTTTGATAACTAAATCAGTAAATCTGAGCTCTGTGTCACATATTTTGTTCCAGAAATGTCTTATTATTCTGTATTTTAATAAGTGAAATAACAATAAAAAAAAAAACCTTCATTATTAACAAATAACATTAGAAAAACAAGAGGTGGGCAAACCTTTAAAGGATGCCTTTTCCCCCCAACTTGGCTTTTTAGTGGTATTGATTTCTCCAGGAAATGGCAATGGGAGTCTTGCTCAGGGAGCCATTTGGGCGTCTGAGGAATCACTTAGTACATGGTTTGATCGCTGGGATCAATGGAAGCTCCGTGCACTGCAGGGCCCATGGTGAGGGAGCTAATGGTTGAGCCAAGGGTGGGGCGTCTGGACACTGGCAGGACCGTTGGCTTCTCTGATGTGGATTATATGCAGTGCGTAGATGTTTTTGACGACATATTCAAGGTCAGGAGATGGATTTAAGGTTACCACTTAGCTGCAGTATCATATTCTACAGACCCTCACAGTAATAACTTTGACCTGAAAGAGTATGTGGTAGAATGATGCTTTCTACAAGCAAAACCTAAAATAGTTATATGAAGAAGATAAGTTTTGATTTGTAGTCGACACCTTAAATGTTAAATTTAGATGTGTCTGTCTCATTGTGCAAAGGCGTATCGGCAGGCACATGTTACAACACTAATCTATGGAGTGAATGAAGAGGTCATGTTAAAGGTGACAATCTCTACGGTGTGGTGTAGAGGAAGGTCAAAACCAGGATGTGAGGAGATTACCGTAAGGGCCCTCTTTTTGCCAACTGTACACCTAACATGTCAGCATGATAATTGAGCATGAAAGTTTAGTTTATTGCAGAATAGTGGTGGTTAAGTTAGATTTATTGACTTGTTTTATCAGCTGGATTCAGAATAATCGAGTGGTATCTGATTAGAACTGTATATTTTTATTCTTTCATTATGACAGGTGCTGGGTTAAGTCCCACACTGCAATAGAAAAGGAAAAAGATGAAGCACTTGACAAGATTGATTTTTTTTTTCCCCGATTGGCGCACTGGCTAAATTTGTGATTATGGTTTGTGTGGCTTAATAAAACCCTATAAAATTGACTATTGCTACCTGTTTATTTACATGTAATAATAAAAGACAATAATCTGCTTTAGGCTCACTAGCTGTCGAAGTCAAATCTTTCCAGGAAATCTAAAAATGTCAGTAGAAGTGATTAGCAGCGAATTGTTAGACAATGACGTTTGCGCACCTTCAGGATGGATAGGACTTATATTTAGTCAAGAACTAGTCTTTGACCTGTTATTCAATGTACGGATCAATCCACTGCAGTGCAGCGCATCCTGAGTTAAGCGCGTCACTGCTACACTGTGAGGGTCATGGATGTTTTTCCTCCTGTTTGACATCATTCCTTCTCTCACTCTTCTTTCCCTCTCTCTCTCTTCTCTCTCTTTCTCTCTCCAGGCTGTTATTTCTGATCTACTCATGTGGGTCGGTGGTTTGGTTTGCATAGTTTTGCTTCGCTAGGCTGACTGCCCTTGCTGGCTGGCTGGCTGGCCTAGGCGTTGGGGTGATAATGACTCCTGTTCTGTGTATGGCACTGGTAGAATTCACTGTGAGAGCTCGCTATCAGTGAATTACCATAGGGCCATAAACAGAGCAGAGAAAGAACCACTTGATACCCTGTCCTCTCATGTGCTTGTGGGTGGGGTGAATGTGATGTAATGACTCTGCTGCTGTTGCATGCTGCGACATCTGGGTACTTCAACATCTCGTCATCTTTGTGTGTCTCTATGACAACAGCTGCTTGCATTCGGATGCCCAAGCCACACCTCTTCTTTGCCCATTTTGGCACTAGCACATTTTTGCTTCTGTATATATACTTTGAGCAATTATGTGTAGTGCCAATATAGGACAAGACAGACTTCCATCGCTTTTGTTCAGTCCTGTATCGTAATATATTTTAGCTCACAGTGGTATCTTTGATTTAATTTGCACATGACTAAAGTTTAAAATATGCTTACTGTAACATCATTTCCCTTGTTGTTTAACTTCTCAGTGGACGCAAATCCACATTTCAAGAACAAGCAGTCCAGCCCGTCTGTCTCAAACATGACAGACAAAGCAATGAAACATGTTCATCTTTCTGTTTAATTAAAGATAACTGCTCTCACTAAGTATTTCACATTTACATAAATGCCATCTTTCTTTAGTTGTCTCATCTGCGTTTGATGGTCACGTGGGCCAGAAGAGGTCCATCAGCTCTCTGGTGGTATTTGGCAATGGTAGAACTCACACTGGTGAGGTAGATGGATCCGGTGGTTCTAGACTTGCCAACTACTGTTTGAGAGCGTCCACCGGCTGAAAGCAACGCAGAAACAAAACCTCAGTTCGAAGCGGAAGAACGTTCAAGTCAGTGAGTGAGTGGCTGATGGTGGTGAAGGGTGGGGTGAGACTCTGTTCCTCCCCTGCACACCGTGGCCTCAGAGCTCCAGTGACTTTTTGAAGAATAGCCTCTGTAGCTGTACTATTGTTTTACCATTATATGTAACAGACTGAACCAAGCAAAACCTCTAAGTTGTGTTTGTATGTAAATAAGATAATATAAGGTGAGTTACAAGGAGACATGAGAGGCTTTAAGACACTAAAGTTAGCATTAAACAATTACAAGATCCCTGATGCATTTACTCACTTGTATATGAGGATGTAAGAAATCAGTTGTACACATGGACTGTTAATAATAAAAATCACCCAAAACACCAGAGATGTGTGTTGGAGCCAAAAATAAATGTTTTCATTCATGGTTAATTTTCAGTAAAATGGAAGAAAAAAGCCTGCACACTCACTGCATTTATTCCAATGTTTCAATCACATTCGATTGACCTGAGGAAGATCCAGTGTGATGGAAATGTTGGGATAAATACAGTTGAGAGGGGGTGTGCAGGCTTTTTCTTCCATTTTCCATGGCCACGGCAGTAGCTTTGCACCTGCTGATGTGCATATATCGACAGTGATTAATTATTTTCAGTTAAAGAAATGCACAAAATCTAATCAATCTCTTCAACTAAGACTGTTTTGATTCAAGACATTGTGATGTCACTGTTCAGGCTATTAATGAAGTAAACTTCTCTAAATGAAAAGAATAAATATAATTTTAAGGCTTTATTTACCCTCTATTTAAGAGAGCTGAGGAAGGCATTTTACAGTCATATTCATGAACTGGATTTACTGGAGTTTTATTGGAGGAAAAATGATCAGCTTAGTTTTCAGTGATGACAACAATTGATCATTTTATCCCTCAACTAAAGGCTTCTTCCATGCTGATAATGCTGTAGCAGTAATGGTTTCCCCTGCTCAGTCAGTCCTTTTTTTGATGGGCAGAGTTGGATCACGCGATCGCAGCTCTGCAGTTCCACAGATGCTGTCGTGAACCTAACGCACACATGCCCAGCTATTCCGCCTGCAGCCAGCCATCGGGGGGCTCCTCTCTTAGCTCTGTGGCATAATTGGCAAACTGTGTGGTGTCATCTTACCCTTCTCTTTCAATGTGGCCTTTTTTTTTGGCTCTCTAGCCTAAATGAAAAGGGGTGGAGGGCAGGGGAGTCCTTTTCAGATGTTGCTTTGCTCCAACAGTGAATTGACAGTTTGGCTCCAAAAGCCGCTGCAATTCTGAGCTTCATATATCTGGGTCAGGGTCTGCTAATGTAGGTGACAGGGGGATCTGTGGATTAAAACCTCTTTATCTGCCTTTGCATAAATCCTGCTTTATAGCCTACACTTCGGCTTTAGCTAATATGATTTGTATTGTCAACAGTTTGCCTGCATGCTAGCTATATTTGATTTACGTGCACATCATCACTGGACTTTTGCAAAGGCTCTTATGCTTTTGTGCGGCTCGGCCATTGACATAGACAAGAGCGGGTAAGTGCTGAGATTGTGCTGATGCACAACATTGAAGCTGATGTAGAGGATCTCTGCTCAAGCTGCTGTTCACTGGACAACTGATTTAGTTTAGCTGTGGTTATGGCTTATGCTGTGGAACATGTTAAGCGCTTTGACAATGTCTCATGAATGTACTAACATGTTTTCAGTTTGTGTGCTCCTGCTGACTCACTTCTGGAATTACTTTTTCTTTTTTTTTTAACACAAAGTCTCTTATTTCTGATGCAAATAAATACTTTCAAAATGAAAACATCCTTTGTGTCAGACTCCCTCTAACGATCTTCTCTGCAGCAAAGTGCATTGTGGGATAACCCCTGTCAATGCTGGCCTTCTCCAGATGGGCCGACCAGCTCAGGTTACACTGCATTTTTGAGTGCACCCTCTATCCCACAAGCCCCCCCACACCCCTCTCGGCCCCTTTCTCCCTCCGTCTCCCTCTCTCACACATGCACACTGTTTCCTGGGTGGGTTGAGTTGAGCTGAGACAGTGCTTCGCCTGTGTTCTAATGCAGGCTACAGAGCATTAGTGAAATGAGATTATCATCGTTCTTACGCAGCGTCTGGGTTGGAGGTGGACAGAGGTGTGAGCTGGGAAGGTGAGGAGGCCGTTATTAGACTACATTAAAGGGAGAGATGCTTGATCAACGAGCTGTCTGCCTTTTATGGCATCATTTCCATTGTGTTTCCACAAATCATTGAACAGTTTCCATCTCTCACCAGTGGGGCTGACTCAGGTCTTAAGCAGGAGCACCCAAAAATTTACAGGTTGCAGAGTTCATCTTGTACAAGAGGGATGGTTTTTCAGCTCGTGCCTCAACCCCGTGCCCAGAGGAGGGGCAGGAGATTACGTCTTGTTAGAGCAAGCGGGGGCTTGGACCACAACCACTTTGCCCATATGTGTAGAGTGTGTGGTTGTGCATGCGTGCAGGGATGGAGGGCCCGGGATGCACGTATTAAGAAACGATTAGTGGAGATTAAAGCTCTGCCCTTAGAGTCTGCTAGCACGACTCCAGGCAACAAGAATGACCAGCCCCTCCCTTCTCACCCTGCAGTGGCCCCCTGTAGAGCTGCGGCACAGAAGCTACTGCTGCAGACTCATCCACTGGCAAAGGAAGATCCATGTCGCAGCCTCCCTTCTTCCCAGATATCTTCCACCACTTAACGTGTTGCCGCCTGGATGGAGCGCTGCTCACATTGCAGCCTGGCTGCTTGGATTGAATGGGTTTTTAAAGACATCCAATCAGATTCCAAGTTTGATAAGGGATCAGGCGATTGGAAGTGGCTCTGCAGTGTGGCACACAATGATGTAACAGTGTCACAAACACTGCAGCACTGGCTCCTGATAAAATGCTGAGGCCTGTCAGCAGGTGAAGGCACCAAAAAAACGTATATTTTGTAATATATAGGAGATGGAATTTGATTAGAGAAAGACTGAATATGGAAATATTTGGCCTCAAGACAAGTATATAATCAGTCATTTGACTTGGAATATTTAAAAGATTTTTATTTTTCTGCTGGATGAAGTTATTAAACAAAAATATAAATGATACAATTATATTTAAATAGGTTCACAGAAAAGCCAGGACGGAAATGGATAGAACTGATGCTACTTTGATATTATTAACAAGTCATTTCATAACTACTCAGCTTCAGCTTTAATCTCCCAGCTGAAATGTGGATCGATGGTGTAGAGAAGGGGGGGGGGGGGGGGGGGGGGGAGACTTGGGAAGCATGCGGTAAAGGCCTGATTCCAAGAAAGCATGCTAATAAGGCCTGTAATCTACAGAGACACTTTGCATGTGTGCTGAACAGTAACAATGACTCAAACATGATATACAGACATGAGGCTTTACTTGGAACTATGTCATGGTCTTGCGCTTACCAAGTCGTCCAATCTGAAATGATAGAAGAGGATATAAAACAAGGAAAAGGGCATATTTTCATCTGTTTGAATGCAACCTGATTCAGCTTTAATCTGGAGGAAGAGTGGGATATACGCTATGACGCCTGATAGATTAAAGCCTGAACGCTTCTCTTTCTGTTCTGCTCTGCAACAGAAGGGCCCTGCTAGCAAATCCCAGGCTTTAAACCAGAGGAGGTTCAGGCAGCTTATGATGTAATCAAGGGCCTGTCTGTCACTGCGGGAACGATGGGGGTGGAGTGGAAGTGGAACTGAGCATTGAGGCTATTGGGTTTTGTGTGGAGTATATTCCATAATGGGTTAAATTCAGAGAATGTGAGTGGCGGATCTGAAAAAGAAGTTGGTGTATTAGGTATAGTTGGGAAAACAAAAACCTTCAAAATGCATTATTAATGCTTGTCCTCTGAGTAGAAAAATACAGCTTGTGATATGTTGCTAATGTGAAGCTATGTTTGTGACCACCAGATGTCCAGTAGTGCTTCAAAGTTTAAGAATGCTCATAAATTGATCAAATACCCTAAAACTAGACAATCAGGATCACATTAAACAAATTGCATTAAATCACATGTGTATAAAAATAAGTATTACATACCTGTAAGGTGCAAAAGTGAGTCTGTAGGATTTAGTTGAAAGCTGTTAATTAATTGTATGACAACCAGGTGTGAGCTGGTGCCCAGCTTTATTTTAAAAAACTGAAATTTATCAACAGCTAAGTGGTACAACATGTTTGTGGAGGTGTATTATGGTACTAGATTGTTTTTTTTGTTTTTTTTGAGGGCTGTTGATGCTTATCAGGTTGGATGAAGTTGTAAAACCATCTCTACTTTTACGGGTGCAAACTGTTTAGGACTGTTCTTGTCCTCTCCAGGAATGGTCTGCCAGTAAAAATAGTTTTAAAAGGGTCTGTAGATGGCAAAGAAACTACGCATTGGCCTTTCATTGCTTGACTAACATAACTTTTAATGAATCCAGCATCAAGACACTGAATAGTGGAAACACTGCAGAGGAACTCCACAACTCTCCAAGAACATTGCTGCCTGTCTGTAGTTAGCTAGATAAAAGAGGAAATGCTGCGTTCTAGCATAAGAAGCACATCCCATCTGTAAAACATGATGGTGGTAGTATCATGCTCTGGGCCTGGTTGTTGCACCATCAGTCCATCTCTATTTACTTTTACTCATCTACTTTCAGGTCTCTGGGGCAACAAGGCATCTTTTTGGGGGGGGGGCCCTTGGGCATTCCTGGACCACAAGGGATATATAATCTCTAAGCTTGAGTTTACTCGTACTCAAAAGGAGGCAGGAGACATCCAATTCCAATATCCACCACCTCAACTGGACGCATTTATTTCAAAGGCTCAGCTGAAAGAAAACTTATTTCAGCCACTTGTATCCTTGAAGTAGTTTTGATCACTACCTACATTGTTTTACCAAAAGTGACTTAATGAAGAACCAGTAAAATGTAAAGAACAGCATTAGAAACACCTCAACTATTCACTGCTGATGTTATAGAGCTGCCATATGAGTTAGATATTGTCGTGTTACTATTAAAATGAAAACACTTGTGGATTGAGCATGATGACGTACTAAAACAGCCAGGAAAAATCTGAATGGTAAACAGCAGCCATTTTTCTTTATTTTTTCAGATACACAAGTTTGGGGAGAGTTAAACCGACTGTTGTAGCTGCTTCACATCAAGTCATTTTACAGCAAGCAACCCTCTGCTGGAAACACTTAACATCACAAAAACTGCAGCTCCTATTCATATTTGACTTCTTGTGATGTACAAAGTGATGTGGAACACTGAGTCCTAGGAGACGTACAAAGTTCATGTTAAAAAGATAGGGTGCACCTCCAATCCATGCACTATAAATAAACAAATTTGGTAGACAAAAAAAAAAAAAAAAAAAAAAAAAAAAAAAAAAAAAGACTGCTTCAAGAAGTCTGTTCCGCAATCCAGCAGTAAACACCTCGATGTATATCCTGAGTCTTTGCTAATTTTGGCATGTGCGTGGATTACAGTAGAAGACAGGAAAAGGAGACAAGACCATTTTCCAACAAAATATTTTCTCATCTAATGTGAGAAAAATGTCTGGGAGTGTCAGCAGCTCAGGTGCTGCTCTGTACAGCAAGAGAATCAGGTGAGGTTGGGGGGAGAGAAAAATCAGAGTAATGAAAGAACGTGGAAAAACCAATAAATGATATCCGACGATGGCACTGCACGTTAAATGTATGCTAAGAACAGAAAGCACACAGAGATACTAAAAGTCCATAACATTAATAGTTAACACACAGAGATGCAGCGGTGGCTTTCCTCCTGGGGTTTTTGGTTCATCTTTGTTTTAGGTGAAGGTTAATTGCAGAGAAATAAATACTACATACTCAACATCACAGAGCTTAAAAAAAATTACGCTAAATGGGGAAAAAAAAAAAGAAAAATTACACCAAAAAGCAATATCTTTACATAGTAAACACGATGCATTGATCACTCACTTTGACTTCCCCTGCAGATGTACATTTAAAAATATATTTGACATTTTACACAATTTGATGTCTTGGAAAACAGGAGAGAAAAACAAATCTCCAATGTGGCTTTTCAGTGCTTTCTACTCCTTCCAAGGTCCATAGTGTCACTGCTCTAAGGTCACAACCTCCACCGCCTGGCCATCCAGTGTGACTGTGTTATCTATACGTGTTGCGACAGGTGCCATAGCAACCTGGACGGGCCGGTTACCCTGGGCGAGGCTGGTCACTACAGTCTGGTACATGCTGACTGGAATCTGGACCAAACCTGAGGAAAACACACACATCACGAGCATCACTGACTGAACTTCCATTATATCACTCAGCAATTGTAACAAACAGCTGTAATAATAAAGTTTCGATATTTTTACGGTTCCTATGAGGCCGCCAAGTTCTTATAGTTGTATCTAACAGGAGGCGGCCATGTTACAGGGAAGGCATTTCTGAACAATGGTCCGATTGATCGTCCTCAGTGAGCTTCCCCCATTCCCAGCTGTGCTTGTGTGTGAGAGTCTCTGCCTGTAGGGATTACTGCTGCGGTAACGTGGGCCTCCGCCCCACCCTGCAAGCTGTCACTGTGTCGCAGGCAGGCAAGAAGGTCAGTGTAGGAGATGGCTGCTGCTCATGCCAGCTCCTGTTACTGTGAGCTCAGACGCTGGACGTTCAACGCAGCAAGCTCACGTTACACATGAATTGTTCTAAAATTCAAAGCTGACATCAAAGAGATTCTGGAGCTGATTTGGAGTATTTAAGGAATCTGAATCGTGCGTCTCAGATCCACATTGCGAGGTTGCCTTTTAACTTCTGGTCTGCTTTGCTGGATCCTGCTGAGCCCCCTTGCGAGAGCTTTGTGACTGCGTTCTCTTGAGGTGATTGCAGGTGATTTGCTGGGAAGTGATTACAAAGGAGGGCTTAGGGAGCGGGGCTTTGCCTGACCCAGTGACGTATGGACACAACACAGAAGTTGACTAAAGTACCTCAACTGACCACTCAAACATACTCTAACACTATTAATGGTCACGGCAAGTGTAGCTGCGTTCAAGCACTTCTGCTTTGTGCATCTGTGTGGGTGAAGAAGCGTGGCACGATCCAATCAGCAATGTGTTTGGGCCAGTGCACTTCAAATGGCGCTCTTCACTCCTCTACAGCTCTATAGTGATTAGTAGGGGTCAATAGTTGGGGGAAGGACTGGCTTTGGCAACTCAATTAGTTGTTATAGAGAGCTACTGCAACCAAATGGCTCCATTGAGAAGCAAAGTTACAAAATATAAATCTGACCAATTTGTAAATATACACTTCTTAATGTAGTTTTTCATAGAAACCCTAAACACTCCTTTTTAACCTTTTATCTAAAAACTGTTTGATGACAAAAAATAGTCCAATAAAGGGAAAAAACATGTTCAAATTTCAACACTTTTGTTGCCTTTAAAAGAAAAAGAAAAGAAAAGAAAACAGAACTACTGAGTGAGAATGCAAATGCGAGCCAGTGCAAGCAGGTTGTTTGATACATTGCCCATAAATGGTTTCAACTTCGGATTTCAAACAAAAATGATTATAATCATGGCCTCTAACTCTAGACATACTGTAAGGGTAGTCTCTTTATGTCTGGTTTAATCACTTATCATCCTTTATGTAGTTTCCAATTTGCGTGATTTATGCAATAGCTTGTAACCTCGTTTCATTTAATTGCTACATAAATGAAGTTGTTAGAACTATTGTTGTGTGGTAAATGAATGAATGCTCATGAGGACAATGTTTTAGATGATCATTTAGAATGGGATGCACATACATCCATTTTCTATGCCCACTTTATCCTGCACAGGGTCATGAGGAGGGGGCTGGAGTTTATCCCATGCTGTCCTACAGTGAAAGGCATAGCACACACAGGGCACTTTGCTAATCCATCACAGGCCAGAGATGCACATATTGTTTGAATTTAAAAGGGCAAATATTCCTGTGAAGAGTGATCATGTGTGTGTGCATACAGAGTGGGAAGAGAACCTGGGTGTGTATGTGCTGACAGCTGGTCCTGTGATTAGACCACAGACTGATAATGGAGTGGATCAAGCTATTTAGAAGGGCCCCTGAGGGACCTGCTCATGCCCCTGGACTAGTGTACTTTGCGTATATCACTGATTAGATGACACTGCAAATAAGGAAAAGATTGACAGCTTGCAAGATTTGTGTGTAGAGAAGTCTAACCGTGGAATCCTGTTGTGTGTATTAGTGACAGATTTTGACCTTTATGACCATCAACACAGGCTAGAACAAAGCCTCAGTGCAATATGTCACAGATTTCGTCTCTGTATGTACCTTTTACCATTTATGCACTACTTTTAGCAATCAACTTCTTGCTGCAAGTCCCTCATTAACAGCAGCATACCATTCAACAATGGGGATACTGCCTGAAAATATGCTACCCCCCAAAAAAGGCAGCAGTTCATGCAGTATGCATTTAAGGAGGGTCAACCTTTAATAACTTATCACTAAGCGAAGGAGCACTGCTACAAGGTACACACAGACAAAAACACACCATCTGTCACAACAGCACAGAGTAGATTACACAAAAGGGGGGTCAGACGCCTCACCACAGTGTTAGTGGTGGGAAGCTTGTTATCAGTAGGGCTAATTGGAAATGCCTTTGACTGGTGAACACATAAAAAACCAATTAGTATAGATATGATGACAAACAAGAAAGGGAAGTCATTTACCTCTATGTAATTACAGCATATATGCCCATGGTTAACTGTAGAGTTTGATGTGCATTTGCATTTTGACTTCCTGTTTGGTGTTCTGATGAAAGCATAGTATATTATGTGGGATGGTTTGGTACCTGTCGCATCTTGAACCCCTGCCAGAGCCCCAACAGCGGCTGCTGTTTCTGCCAGGACAATCTGCCCTCCTCCTTGAAGAGTGGCCTCTGCCAACGTCGCTACAGCGTGGGCTGCTGCCTCACTGCAACACATCCAACAAATGCACACATTTGTGAGTTAAGATTAGTTAAGATTTAAAATACATGTAGCAAAAGACGGGTGGAGACATCGGGCCTGCAGATACAATCTTCTGGCACAAAGCCTAAAACCTCTCTCATGCATACACAGTCTGTTGGCAAAGGCAAGGGTTATTAGAGATATGTGGGGTGAAGAGGTAGGAGTGTATGAGCTGTAAGAGGCTTTTCTAGTCTGGACTTAACAGAGAATCTGTCACATCTTTATAAAGGCCAGGTGCTATGGGTCTAACAAAGCAGTTTTATTAACCAGATCTACCCAGGGGAATTACCACAGGCTTATTATCACTGCAGCTTCGTTATGAACTCATGCAAGTGTTCACAGCTTGGTTGATAATCATATCTGAGATGGAAATACAGATGGGCAGACATGAGGAGGGGTTGCAAGAGTAAAGGCAGTAGATAAAAATAATACATTTGCTGTGTTTGTGGGTGGCACCCAGCTGGATATTGTTTTGTAAGATCCTCAAGAACCTGTCACAGCTTTCTACTAACAGAGAAGGAGGCTCTGCTTCCCTCTGGAGCTGGAAAAAGACAAAATGTTCCAGAGCCAGCAGATGAGAGTAGCTCAGCAGAAGTAAACAGCAGCAGGGGAGAGGGGAGGAGAGGAAGCAAGACTCAGGTGGGCGCAGGTAACAAGCCCCTGTGGGACATACCCATACACATCTGATATGATTGCCAAAACAGTACTGCAGGGAAAAACCAGCAAACATCTTTGTGCCTCGACGAGTTTAGCTGATGAGTTCAGCAATTCAAACTAGAGATGCACCAATCCAGGTTTTTCTGATCTAATCCAAAACCGATAACTGGGCTGAGAATATCGGCTGATACTCGATACTTCTGTTGAATTAATGAAACGTATACCTTGCCATGTGAGTGAAGGCATCGGTCTTATTATAAACATTTAGCCTTGTAAAAAAAAAAAAAAAAAAAGGTAACACATTAATACAAATATAAATGTACTTAATTTTATTAAGAAAAAAAGTGTACATTAGCAGGGAAAAAAATCAAAAATAAATATAGATATGTATAAATAAAGACTGGAATGCTGGATTGGCCTCATGCTTCCTATATCTGATCCAGCTAATTAGTCAATATCAGAGCCGATATCCAATCCGGGTATCAGATCGATCGGTGCATCTGTAACTCAAACACCACCAAGAAATTGTAATCTGACAAATTCACAAAAACAAACAACTACAACTATTTAAGAGATGCTTTTAAACGTCATTATATTCAGACTGTAGATAAATGCTGATTGCAATAAGTCATCTATTTACCATTTGAATTAAATGCTCCTCATTACTAATGACTGTAATATTTTACATTCTGTTGGCCATCACATCTTCTCTTCCATGCGCTGGACCTACTTAAAACTAAAATTTTTTAACATTATCAACCTAAAAATATCAGCCATAAAATACATGTAAGATTTTGATGACAACTGATGCAACCAATCATGACAGGCTCTCGCTTTAAATACTTGTGACCATTTCAAATGAAACAAAACACAATTCTTGATTAAAGAAAATGCACGTTTCTAACCCAATTCCGAAAGCCCACTTAGGTGCCATAAAGTATCCTCAATTACTTCCAATAAATCAGAATATAAAATCTGAAATTCTCTCAGAATCACCTGTTTAGAGCCATGGTGACGGTGGTTCCAGGCTGGATCTCCTGGCTAGCAGCAACAGCAGCTTCAGCCAGAGAAGCTACGGCCTGTGTGGCCTCTGATGCTTGAGTTGTCTGGATTGTCATCTCTCCACCCTGAAGGGTGGCCCAGTTTTGCTCAACCTGAAGAAAACACATTGTTTTACGGTTAGAAAATAATACAGCAAGTGTAATTTGATTAATTTTGCCTCACTAAAAAAAAGAATGGCAATGGTTACCTCTCCATCAGTCACAGTTGAGTAGTTAACCTGTGCCACTGTTACACCAGGAAGCTCTGAGGCATCTGCCAGAGTAGCAACTGTGTGTCCAGTGCCAACCTGAGAGAAATGGGAACTTGATGAAAACTTTGATGCTCACATGTGTGATAAAGTACAACAGCTAAAAACATACCTGGATAAGTGAGACGGTCCCATCAGGGTTGTTGATGGTCTGTACGACGGTCTGTGAGGGCACAAGGTGAGCTATGCTCTGTGCCGTGGCCAGGTGGTGCTGGGTGGTGGCTGCCGTCGTAACCTGCTGGTCTTCAAAAGCATATAACAAATCTTCACGGCCATGCTGCTTATAGCAGTTCTTCACTATTGTCCGCAACGCCTGCGTCCAAGACACCTAAGGAAGCAGAGACACAAGTTTACTGTATGTATGTAGTTTTATGAATTATTTGCTCATATATCCATAACAAGTATGAACAGTTTAAAATGTCCCTACTTTAAAGGGGAACTTCGTTTTTTTTCAATCTGGCCCTATTTTCTTGCATGAAATACGTTCATTTACTCACCCAGACAGTTTTTGTGCAACTTGAATTCCTTCGGGAGATATTTAGATCCACTCGAGATCAGCATATGTCCAATATAATGGAAGTGATGGGGCAACCGCACACAGCCTCTAAATAAGGCATAATAAGACCCCCCCCCCCGAGCTCGAAGCGCCTTTTTTTGTGGCGGTTCGTCCTTATTTACAGACACTTTTACTGTGGTGGCTTTGATCACGTCACTATTATGCGACACCATAACAAGCAAATGTCTGTAAATAAGGATGAATCACCACAAAAAAGCCGCTTCGAGCTCACAGGGGGGGTCCGACTAATGTTTTGTAACAAAACATTGGTGAAATGAAGGAATTTGTAGCAGATAATGCCTTATTTAGAGGCTGCGCGCTGTGGCCCCATCACTTCCATTATATTGGACATACACTGATCTTGAGTGGATCTAAATATCTCCCAAAGGAATTCAAGTTACACAAAAACTGTCCGGGTGAATAAATGAATGTATTTCATGCTAGAAAATAGGTCCAGCTTGAAAAAAACCCGAACTTTCCCTTTAAAGACACATAATGGAACTTTTAGCAGTTTTATCAGTGACGCGCCCCCTATCGGCAGCTAAACTAGCATCCATCATGTATCGTACCTGTAATGTGAATCACTCCAGCCAGTAAAAGTCAGGCTTATCTCGACTCTTGTTCTGTCCCTTCCTCTCTTCCTCCGGTAATGTTTCCTTACGTTTCTTTACCGAATCCGATGTGATGCGCGTTCAAAGCACACGCGATGTTCATATCTGGTTCACTTCCATTTGCTAGTGACGTGGCGCACAACCAATAGCTGGCTGCAACGTTACAGTTGCGTCCCGGATGGGAAACTTACAAACTGCTGTCTCTGAGCCTCGGGACGCCTCTGGACAGTGACGGCTCGAAAATGCGCATAATGAATGTTGGTGTGCCATCAAAACGAGTCAGAAACGCAGATTTTTAAGGTCTAACAGTTACATTGAGTGTCTTTAAACTATAGCTGGATGAGAAAACAAATACACAAACAGCTGAAATAAAATAAATATCATTGGCTTCCCAGTTGTGTCAAATAACCATAAATAAACAAACATATATGAAAGAATGTCATTTGCTTTTTGTTCAGCCTAAGAGAATCTGTCCAAAGGCAGCATGTACAGTACTTATAAAACATTGCATCACTATGTCGCTGTCACCCTTACTCTCTGTTTCTGCTCTTCTGTGCGGACGTCACTGCGGACATTAGCCCAAGGGATGTCCTCGGGCCACCAGATTGGCTTGCAGCTCTCCTTGCCCCAGCCAGGTTTCCCTCTGCCTGTGGAGTACTTCAGCATCTCTGGGATGAATGCCCGCAGCTGGGCCTAAAGCAAAACAACACAGAAACACTTTAAAATAAAAAGGTAAACATGTTACAAGACACAAAATCTTTACAGTGCAAAGCTGCAGTGTCTGGCACACATATAAGCTTGCACGCCCTTGAACAGGCAGCAGGAGACGCGTATTGATCGGGTACAGGCTGCAGGGTGCTGAGGTGGTCAAGGCCTGCAAATAGAAACAGGCTTTCTAAAAGGAGAATGTGTTTATAAGGAAGCTAATCTATGGTCGTGGCTCCAGCCTGATGTGTCAGACTGACACCATGAGAACCTCGGGGGTGAGTCGTGCCGTCAGCCTGTCCCAGCTCAGGCTCCAGTACACTTTAGCATCACTATTATAAGGGCATGTGGGTAAGTTTTGTTAAAAAAGCAGATTAAAAAAAACCCTTAAGATTAACTTAGGCCACTTGTGATGTACAGTATTATGAAGACTTGTGTAAAAACTGGGGCATGAATGTGTCAGAGGATGCTTTCATATTTAAGTGCACTCATGAAAGAAAATAACTAAGTGGTTAGAACTAAGAAGTGAAATGTAACAGCGGGATGATTTGCACTTGGGTTGTGAGATGGGCATTTATATAGCATGAATAATGAGCAATGTCTTGCCCCCCCCCCCTCAAAACAGGAAATCCTCTTCTGCACATCATCACCTCACTATCAACATTTTTGGAGCAGGCATAAATTCACAATCACAAACATGCTGTGGTGGGGTTTAGTGCCAATGTCCTCAGTGTCCTGGTAATATGCAAGCATCACTGGGGGATTATATTGCACAATGAGGCACTGCAGCGTCTGCCTACCTTGACATCACGGGCTAAATTTGGTTCTGGGAGAAATAAATCCCTTCCTCCTCCCCATTAAACCCCTTTTTGTAACTCACAGTCACCAGCGACCTATGAACGGGTTCTGAGCGCATCACGGTGAGAGATATGATAAAATGGATCTCACTAGAAAATGGAGGGTCAGCAGTTAATTGCAATATCTTTTGAAAAACAGAAACTGCATCTGTTGGCTGCAGTAATGGAGCTCTGTCTAAGTAAACAGGGGGATGGCAACTTGGATTAGTCAAGGACAAGGATTTAGAAGCAAAGGGATTCTTGCATTTCCACCTGTGGGTGATGTAGACGTATGTGTGCATGGCCAGATGGCCTAATTACAGTGGCTAGTTAGTTAAGTGGCATGCTGCCCTCATGCAGACCACCCCACCCCCAGTCCTAATCCTCAAAGCAGTGGTCCAATCAGAGTTTAGGAAGGCAGCTATGTTGCCAGGTCCCTGAACCTAACAGGGATGGGGGGTAATTATGGGCTCAGGCTAGATTCTGCATCCCCTGCTGCAGATGCTCCATATATCTGACGGGCAGGAACTTCTGCTGGTGTGTGCAAAACCTAATGCAGATGTCTTTATAGAGGACGCTACATCCTTCCTGATATGAATCAAGAGAACTACATCCGAATTAGCTGGCTTGTGGATCACTTACATGAGCTCCAATCTGGGGTACATCAATCTTTCCCAGAAGGATAAGACAACATTGCAATCACAGACCATGCGCATACATATCTCTAAAAACCTCCACCTGGCTTTGCCATGCTGAGTGAGGCAACAGGTTACTCATGATAATCTCATCCTACAACCTCCAGAAAAACAAGCACCAACTAACACCTGGCCTCCAAGGATTTATCCAGGCCTGGGATTGGCTACCTTGCTCCCTGGGCTGCGGACCGTCTCTGAGGGCCACTGTCATGCTGGCTTCTCTGACGATGATCCACAGAGTGCGTCAGCAGCACGGGGACGGCAGAGTAAACAAGCTAGCTTCCCTTGGGTGAACAGAGGGCTCAGGCTGCCAGTGGTGATAATGCAGCACTGAAAGGCCTGCCAAGAGCAATCAACTCTGCACATCCTCTCACTGTCTGGCAAAGAGAGGAGGTTTCACTTGTTTCCAAGTGCACATGGAGGTATACATCAGGGAGAAGGCTGATATACTCATTAGCATGCCTATATAGAACAGCTGAGTACATACAGCTGAATGAAACACAGAAAAATACAGGTGGGGGTAAAAATACTGCAACAAATGAGCCTTTGACCTTGATACATATTTTTTTTGGCTAAGCTGTGTTCATATTAACACAATTCTTACAGTTTGTTGGAAGGTGGCGCCCCCTGCTGGGAACATCACATTTGTGTTTTTAATTTTTCCATGACTGCAATGAAACGGCTCATGATTATTATCATGAAATTGTTATTTACGAGAATGATCCTTCACAGAAAAAGTCTTACCTGGGTCATCTTATCCACAGACACAGGGATGCCGTCAATGGTGAGAGGGGGCAGCTCTGAGGCCAGCTCTCCACCAGGAGGGGCATGCTCTGCCAGGGCGTTCTCCAGGTCCTCCAACATCATGCTCTTATACTTTCTTACCTGGTTGCCAGAAAAGAAAGATCACAGGCTGAGATTTTCAGGTGTTTGTTGGGAAAAAAAAGAGCATTTTGTAGGATAGAACATTGCAATCAGGCTCAGGTAGGTGTTTGAAAAATTATTTGATGCCTCACATGCATCAATTTAGCCAAGATGAACAAGTTGTTAAACTGGTAAATAGCTTATAAGTAGTCATAAAAGACAGGATGGGAAGTCTCACTGTGTAAAATCTGCTTAAGGGAAAACAAAAACACTCACCACATTCTCCAGTGGAGCAGCACCAAACACCTTAAACACCGGGTTTGGTTTGGAGGGAGAGATACACAAGACGATGGCCTGTTGGCCCACCCTGGTGGTATACTCATCAAGCGTTGCTCGCAGTTTTCTGTGAACAGACACGTTTTACCTCCCCATCTAGATCACAAGCTGCAAAATATCTTAACATTTTTCTAAGTTGAGGGAGGACAGAAATGATAAAGATGTTTAGGGAAATTCACCTGAGCAGACGGGTCTGCTGCCGCTTGCGGATTGAGGGATTGGACTCAAAGATGTGAGGCCTTTTTCTTTTCTTACCGGTTGCCACGGCAGCAGCAGCCGCCATACCCACTGGTCCTGAGACAAAAAACAGAGCAGGTTCAAAAACTGAAACAAGCTAAAACTCGTCCCTTCGTTAAAGGGAATGTGTGGAAGATGAGGTTACTTTTATCTATTTCTTAAGAAGGATTTTGTTTTTAACAGGACTTGCAGTTGTAAGTCACTAGCTCCATTTTCTTTTCATTTAAAAGTGTCAAACCAGTCAAGACGCAGCATATTAGGGTTGTAAAATCCACTGGCACCACCTGGTGTTCAATCAAGAGCATTACACTTATCTCAAATTGAAAAATACAATTCATCAGAGATCCAACTTGACGATACACAACCTCCCAAAATGTTTTTTTTTTGGGAAGAAGATTGCTGGGAAAACTTTGCAAGTGTTTTTTGAATGTCTCTTATTGAATGCATTTTTTTTTCTTACCTGCTGCTGCCAGGTGAGCAGTAACCTCATCAGTGCCAGCTGAGTTGAGGATGTCTGTGTCATCATAAGGGTCATCATCAGGCGAGGATGTTGAGTCTTCTTCAGCACTCATCATAGATGTCTCTGTAAAGGTGGCCACATGTACCTAAACACAGTGAAAGAGTTGAGTGAGATAGGTTTACATTTTTAAAGATCAACAGATTTCTTTTCGTGTCCAATAATCTAACCAGCTGATAGAATAGTTATGACAGAATGAATGCTGGCACAACGATGGGAAACTGTCTGTTAATATTCCGTCATTTCCACAATTTAATTATGATGCCTGTGAGTGCACCTGCTGGACCTGTTGGCTGACGGCGCTGGCCTCAATGGTGGTCATGTGCTCCGTCTGGTGAACAGCGTGCTCCTCCATTATCAGCCACCTGGTCTAAACAGCTAGCTCCACGGTATAGCTACAGAGAAAAAGTCACACAGGGTAAATAATGATCATTTCCTTTAACAGCTGTGATGCATTACAGCTTCAATATATGCTTCAGACTGGAAAACTTAGTTTGATAATATAAAGGAAACTCTGACTTTTCAGTTCCAGGGAGAGGGAACTTACACCAAGTCATCATAGTAACGGCTTTGGATAACTATGGTTCTCTCTGACCACCTGCTGAGGCTGATACTGCTTTGTGACATATTTCTTGATTTGTTGTTATTGAGAGACTGATCTCCAGAGTAATGAATCAGAGCAGGGAAATTGTTTGATAGATTCTGTAATCTCCACAATAACTGAAGACTAGTAAATCTGTCTTATATTAAAGACAGATTGACCCCTCAAGCTGAAAATGGGCTTGGATTGATGAACCAATATACAACTTAAGCATCAACATCTGATGTGCTCTGATGTCAACAATACAAACCTACAGTCAGTTTGAAAAACAGATGACACTGATCAACCAGTCTTTTTTTTATTGAGTGATGGCACTGATGTATTTTTGGAAAAAAAGAAAATCATATTTAACATATAATTTAGAAAGTTGTAACAATATTTTGTCCATTATAATGATAAAAGTTTTAAAAGTCTATTTATTTATTTTAGTTTTTTCATTCTGAAATATTAATCGATTAACCATTACTCAAAATGCCATGAAGCATCATTTTTAAATATGTCCCTAAAAGGCCACTAAAATCATAACTCAGCTGGTCTGTCACGTTATTATCAGGCTTCTGCAAATGATAAACTTTTGCAATGCTGATTGTAGCTCCTTTGTCCCCCGGGTGCATGCTGGGAAATTTATCATCCTTTAAAATTAAAAGGCGAGATAGATTTTCATACCACAGGTAGAAGAAGCGAGAAGGCACAGACAGAAAAAACAAAAACAACAAAAACTTTTTAGTCTAAGTGAGCTGACTGCAGCACTGTTATTATGCCTGTACAGATTTTTTTCGCTTCGTTAATATCGCGTCACAATGGATTAAAATTGAAGTTATTTAATTTAAACAGGTCAGTGCAGACTGCAAAGCTGCGCTCTACCTGTAGGGGGCACTTCAGTGTTCAAGCCTCAATCTTACACGTGATTGCAAGACACGCATTCCTTATGATTCCTTCATCGATGATTGTAAGCACTATTATACATACCAATGTAGATATGTAAATAAATTGTGTTGAGTTTTTCATGCAGTCATTGTGAAGACCACGAGTCTTTACGTCTGAGAGGTGAAATTAGTGTGTGCTTGTGTGTATATTTGTCAATTATTGGGTTATTACATTATGAGAGAAAGCCACTGACACAATGAAACACAATAATACTTTCTACAATTTGGAGTTATGAGTACTTTAAGTCAATACAAAGCTTCTGTTGTGTTTCCAAAGAAACTGAAAGTGACAGCAAAATGGAAATACCTTTGGGAATATAATGGGAAAATTATTTATTAAGCTTTTATTTAAGTTTTAAGAGTCATTTAAGAGTTATTTATGAGTCTTTTTTTCAGTTGACCCTTTTCTTTTTAAACGAAAAAAAAAGATAAAAAAAAAGGAAAAATATGTGCAAGAAAAATAAGTTCTGTATTTTTTTTTTTTAACAAATAGATTAGTGAGATAACAATCCCCAGTATTATGTACAGTAATACTGTAGATGTGGGGATCAATGAGACGATGCGCAAAAAGGCAGCAATGTAATGTTAAATTATTCACACCGCCTGCAACAAAATTGATATTGCACAGCGCAAGAAAAGAAATAAAGAAAATAACCCGCCCATCTTAAATTGGCATAGCTTTTACTAGTGGTGTGATGTTCAGAGACCTGCCGGTTGGGTTATCAACGATTTCTCAACGGGGCTAAGCTAGCAATGTCCTACATACAGCTAATTAGCTTCCTAGCTAACCATTTGGCGGTGTATTGTCGGTCATGTAAATGTACATAAACTATTACTGAAAAGAAATGTCATTTCTCTGCTCCAGACAATAGAACAACAATGATTTCTCTTGACGGTAAACGGTGAACCGTAGTAAGGCGGCAGCTAGCATAAAACCCGCGCAATATGAAACAAAACAAAACGCTACGACAGGCCGAGCGGCCTGCAGCTCATCCTCTGCTATTCCACATTCTCACAGCTTATTGTAGATACGCGCCAACAACATGATTCCCAACAATAAGCTACAGAAGTTGAATAATCGCGCTCCAGTCAACATCTAAACAATCTGCATCTTAGCCCTAACGCTGCCGGGTTTGATGATGCGGCTGCGCCGGGGCTGAAATAGATGGAGATTGCGCGGTAGGGCACTAACCTCAGAGCGGCTGCGCTACTTCGGGCCTGCGCCGTACAGCGGGGATGGAACCGGGCTTTAATGGAGGACAGAGGGGAGCCAGCACTAAACACAACGAGCAGAGCGCACACACCACTGATCTGCACTAGCGCTGCCTTCAGGTGTCTCTCATGAATTATAAATTTAAGAGTCACCGTAACATACAGGCTTAAACTATAAAAGTAAACCGTACAAAAGCAAATCACCTCAACAATGCTGTATGATACTCTTTGATTTACTTATTCTATTAGAAAAGTATGATTCTGAGATTGTTTAGTAACAGAATAACGTTTTCCTGTTTTTTTTTTCTTTAAAGAACACAGCTGTTTATTTCCCAGTCCTCTTACTTTTTATGATGAAAAATCTGCGTAATTCCCTGAAGATAAAAAAAAGAACTGGTCAAATATAAGCAGAAAACGACGACTTCAACAAAAAAGTAGGAGAACCATCACTAGTTTCAAGTGTTGCACTATTTGCTCCACTTTAAGTAAAAGTATTATACGTGTCTTCATGTGCTTCACGTTAAAAACTTATATGATATAAATTTGCGCGTTCCAGCAGGATCTCTTTGCCTTTTCATTGAATTTTGTTTAAGTTGAGCGCCATAAATTGTAACTCATATTCCCTATGGTCCGTGAATGCCACGCTAAGACCTGTGAAACCACGCCCCCTTTTAGTTTGACTGTGACTGGGTTCAACTCAACTCCTGCTGACTCTTGTTTTCGGCTTTATAATGCTATGCTTCCAAATAGTAATTGAAATAAGACATAGAATTTCATTTAAAATGTAATATTATAGTCTTGGAAAGCGCAACTATCAAGGTATAAAAAGAAATGGTTTGGAAAAAGCAAAGAAACAGACTGTAGACATAAAGACGTTTTCAAGGTAGTCCAATTAACCAGCACCTGTGCCTTTTGGGCAACCTGGGCAACTTTCCACGCCAATGTGTAATACCTGCACAGGTTAGTAAACCTTTTTCTACTCATAAATTAATCTTTGAATGTTGTTGTGACAGTTGCATAAACTAGACTTAAAGTTAAAAAAGTAGTTTTGTTAATTTTCGTAGTAGTGTGAATTGGACAACGTCTTTAAGTAGGTTTGTTGAATATTAAGCTGATAAACTTGAGCTAAATTCCTTTACAACTTTAAGCTAATATGTGAGAGCAAAAATGTAACTAGATGTCCAATACAAACAAAAACAAAAAGCTCTTAAATACTGATTCTTATTGTTGTTGTTGTTATTATTACTCTATGTCTACCGAATCCTTTCATTTCCTCAAGCTGCATTAGTTAATATTAGTGCCAACCAGGGGGTGAGAATAATTTTGGCAAAGTAGCTTAAAATGCTTTTGAAGCAGCCCAAGCATACTAACCCAATGGGCTATATGCATGACTCCACTACTTCCTGAATTTAGTCGTGCTCCTCTGTTTCCTGTCTTTCATTACTAGACAAACTAATTAATCCAGGTGTGTCTGACCTCAGTAACTGGTCAGACACACCTCGACTAATCAGTTTGTCCAATAATGAAAGACAGGAAACAGAGGAGCACTACTAAATTCAGGAAGTAGTGGAGTCATGCATATAGCCCATTCAAAGTATTGACCCTGAACCACAGTCTGCTTCTTACTTAGTTTGTATTTGTTTGCTCAGTATTTACACTTAATTGTTGGAAATTTTGAGTTAAATGTGTAAATTCTCAGTTCCAAAACTGATCCAAGTCCTGAAAAAATTGATGCTACCAGACAACCATAAATGGGCCAAAAATTGCTTGCCAGTAGTGGACCAATTCAAATACATGACTGTGTAAGAAAAAAAAGAAAAAAGGTTGAGTTCAACTGGCTATCAGTAAATTTTGAAATAACTGGACTCCCCTGAGGATGTTAACTTGACCTAGTTGTTACCCCAAACAGGTTTGAAGGACTCAGTATGCGATGTGCAACTTCTGGTTATCTGATAAAGTGCTGACATGGTGGAGACATGGACTGAAACAAGGTAAGTCTCTGATGCTTCTCTGTAGTTTTTTTGAAGTTTAATGTATTTTTGTCCTTCCATATGCTTTACTATAATTCCTGAAGAGGGCAGCGTTGCATTACAAATCATACCCACAAATCTGTCCCTCAAGTTTGTTTTGACGGGAGGTGGCAGTAGGGCAACGCTGATGCGGCTCTCTGCAGGTGCCCTGGCATGTATTCAAGATGATGGATGTTTTACATTAGTGTGTGATGACAGCAGCTTATGTTTGTGTCTCACTAAATGTCCGCAAGTATCATATTCAAAAGTGTGGCAGGAGAGTGCTGCAGAGTGTGATTACACATTTTACAGCTTCCATGCTGTGTAACTGACCTTCCTTACACCATGTTTCACTGCCATCCGTCCGTCTGTCTGTCACTGTTTTCTACCTGAATGGACAAGAGTTGTTGTCAATGACTGATGGACAAACTACAGTCATGAACAGTTGGCTATACTTTGTCACATGCAGAACTGTGTTGACTGGTTAAAATTGATTTCTTGTTTGTTTTTTTAAGCACAAAAATGCATCTTTTGGATATATGTTGTTTCAGGATTTTTGACCCTGGAAGCCGTTTAAGATGTTTAACATTTTGCACTTTCTCCTATAGATTAGTAGAAGCATAACCTCTTAGAGGCTTCTGTTCTTTCATTCTTTCACTTTGTTTCTCAAGGGCACTGCAGTGTAAAGCCATTTCTGTTCAGTAGGTGATGGTGTGACATAGATGGAGTGAAAAGCTGGAGAGTGTAAATGAACCAAGGTCCTATTATTTGGTCTTATTCTGCTTTCTCTTCCGTGGGCTGTGGCTGGGCATAGATAAGGTTTGCAGCCTGGGGGTCTGGAATCAATAATGGATGTAATTGGTGAGCTGGAAGTGAGGATAATTGTAGGTAATTGTGTTGACCGTCACAAGCCTTGGAGAGGGGTGAAGACAATGAAAAGTGGTAGGTACTGGGGATGGGAAATGACACTCATTGTACCCTTGTACTTCTATACCTACTGCATATGCAAATACATTGCAACAACCCCTGACTTGCTGCCTTTTAAAACAGAGGTGAGAGTTATTACAGCAGCTAATACAAGAATTAATAAACCTAAATGACAAAATTCAGCTTCAACAAAAAAAGACCTTCTTTTGATGCTATAAGTTTGTCATATAAGAAACTGCAGCTTTAGCTTCTGTAATTTTGGCACCACCTACACAGACATGCTGCATCAAATTCTTGCATGTTGCATGAGAATGTGCGTGCATATTAAGTGCAAAAGTAAACTAGTTGGCAGCATTCATGGCTGCAGATGTTGCTTTGTGTTACATTATTAAAATAGTTTTGTGGTTTGCAGTTCTATTGGTAATAAGTCTCTTCTGGAATCAAGTCTGAACATTTTTCTTGTCACTCAGTTGCTTTTTAAGCAGCTTTCGCTTGGTATAAAATCAGGTGGTCTCTATTTATGCCTGCTGGTTTTCTTCCTTGTCAGTACAACTATGTTATTGCACTGCTTGTTGCTAAGCAGTTGCCTTGGTGAAATTGTCTGATCCCTGTGTTGTTTAAGGGTTTCTCAGTAGTTTTGTTTTTCTACATGTGTAGTGAATGGGTATTTCAAATTCTTCCAATAGGCAGCTGTTAAGATCTAAAAGCTACTGGGGTGTAACGTCTTAAACATCAGTACATTTGTAAGAGTTAACGGTAACCGACATACTCAATATTCCTTCAGTAATGTGTTTTTGCCTTTAAAGTCCATGTTCTGTGAGCATTTCAAAGGATACCTTGAATGCTGATAGTCTGCTGGTACATTTTCTCTTTTCTGGGTAGTTACTAAAAAGGGAGACATATTCCATGGTCACCAGGGGGTACTGGAGTACCACAGATTAACCTTGAAACTTGACTATTGTAGAAAGTTCATGGTGTTCAGCAGAGTCAAGGCCACATTCATTCATTCATTCATGTTTCCCCTCTGAAAACACTCAGAGAAAACTAAGATTTATGCCTTTATATTTCTTATTAGATTACATCTAACCTATCTTTGGATTTTACAGTTAAATTTGCTGTGGGTTACAGAATTGTGTAAACATTTGCGAAAGGAGCATGACATGTCGGGATATAATGATAACCGATAAAATGATTTACAGCGATAAAATTCCCAAAGACTAGTAATACCGTTTCAAATTTTAATTACCGTTAAAACCATGATTGATTACTGCTCTTTGAAAAACTCACTGTTATGTTGCTTATTGCCTGGAAAAGTAGCAGCAGTCCTAATTTGCAATGTTTAATTAAAGCCCAGGATACACTGTGCAATTTTTGGCCGTTTTTAGCCAATTTTCCAGTCTTGTGACAAGTTTGGGGATCGGGCCGGCTCTTGGCCAAATCATGTGTTGTGCTTCGTGCAGTATACTTGAGGGTCACGAGAGGCGATTGGCACCTCACAACGAGCTCCCGATCAGAAATCGTGAGTCACAAGAAAATCAAACCTGTTTGATATTTTGGCCGTGGCTCGTGAGTGAATCGTATGTTGAAACGGCGCCACGACCAGACTGAGAACTCTTTCCTTGGAGATTTTCACATTTCGCATGCGTGAAACAAAAACGGAAGTAAACCAGAGGCAGCATGGCGACCCGGCGTGTCATTTGGATGGAGATCTCGTTGTAAAACCGACAGACCGTACAGCCCACGTCTGCTCAGCCAATTCCTCGTCCACACACGATGTAGTCGCCTTTTATTTTTGGCGAATTCTTCACAAAGAAAGAACACAAATGGCCAACGCAGTACGTTTTTTTTGTGATAGAATACTGTTGTTGTTGTTACTATCGTCTTCTTCTTTTCCGTCTTCTTCTTCTCCGTCTTCTTCTTCCACTACTAGCTGTGTTTATTGCGTTGCATGTCGGGATTGTTCAAGACCCCAACATGAGGACGTACAGTGTGAGTAGTCAGATCGCATATGAGTGTGGGTTCGTACAGTATGAGGACATATATCGCAAGCTGTAGACTTTTGAACTCTGCGATTGATTTGCACAATTTGAGATGGGGCTGCGAGCAACTCTTGAAAAAATCCCACAGTGTATGCCAGGCTTTATGAAAACATGGTGGAAAGCAACGATGGGCCCCATGTGGACAGTACTCTGGAGATTTTTCCCCCTTTTGAAAAGGACAAGGTAAACATCTAGACCCTTTTTGGATATTTTTAAAGATGCTGGTGGGGTATTTCAATAATACTGCAATTATAATGATAACCGTGATCATTTTGGTCACAACAATCGTTCTATGAAATTTTCATATCGTTACATCCCTAATGACATGCATACCAAAATTCATTGACAGTTTACACCATGAAAGTAACAGCTCTGCCATAACTGAACAGTTTATAAAAAATGTCAGTATGAACTAAGTGTAAAGGATTTAATTTCTCTTTTAAATTCAGGTTACAGGGTGTCACATTTCACGAAACACTGCTGCATTCACTTTAGTTTTCTGTACCGGTGCTGGAAGTTTTTTACACACTTTAGTGTTGATGTTGTAAAAATATGCCCCTAATTTCGTTCTTACATAAGCTGATATTGTAGTTGACATGAAATATTCGATGGTTGAACAATAAAATTTGTTTGTAAACATAATCTGCATGATGAACTCACTTGCTGCAGAAACAAAGACATGCTGCAGAAGCTATGTAGTGATTAAACAAAGGCTTAATTACCACAATATTTGCTTTAACATGAGGGTGGTAATCAGATTAGTTTATTGCCTCTATTTTATTGTTTGTATTGTCTGTTGGTGAATATTTGGACTTCTGTATTGTTTTGCCATTGAGATTTTAGCAAGGGGATATGCAGTAGTTCATAAAGAACATGTTCAAAGAAAACAGAGTTCAGTCCGTCAGTGGAAGCAGTGGTTTGACTAACTTAAACCTTAGACATTTCAGATGTATTTTCTACAAAATCAGTCACCCACTTAGCTACAGTGAAAGGTTTTTAGGTGATCATATCACTTTATTGCTCCCCCGTCATTGCTTTAAAGGTAGCTGCTCTAGCAGACTATCCTGGAGATCCCTCTCCCCCCAAGTATGTCGTCAGTGATGAATACTCTTTATAAATAAATGGGATATTAATTTGGAAGTCCCCCTGTTGTTTTGTTGCAGTTCACCTTGAGGGAAGTAAATTGTAAACGGAGATATAACAT
The DNA here is from genome assembly GCA_023101725.1 of Atherinomorus stipes. NCBI lineage: Eukaryota > Metazoa > Chordata > Actinopteri > Atheriniformes > Atherinidae > Atherinomorus > Atherinomorus stipes. The sequence continues at coordinate 366,131 of JALJCO010006862.1, forward strand.
TTTCAGGAAAACATGCATTAAGACCTTAATTTTGATTTTCTGTGTTTACCTTCTTTACATTTTTTTTAAATCATTGTATTCCTCATGTTTCTTTTTTTTCCTTACTCTTCTGTTTGCTACTATTCCTCTTAGGTATGATGTTAGGGTAAATCCAAACCACCAATGTTTAGAAATGAATGACAGCAAGACTTTGGGAAAAGAGCATTAATGATTTAAAAAAGAGAGAAATGAAAATGGTGTATTTACTGCAATGACAAAATTAAGACTTTGCTTTTATTTTCCAGTCACAGCCTGTTGTTGATTAAAAACAGAAGATTTCGATTGAGAACAAGAAAAACAGGAGAAAAGGGAGAAAAATGGGCAGGAAATTTGAAGGCAAGGCGATGACACTGATTTCAGTGAGCTGTCTGATTTTCCACTTATTTTTTTCCTCATGTGTCTCCATGCCTTATTAGACATGTGTTGATAATGAATCAGTTCAGAGACTTATTGTAATATCCAGCATTGGCAAAAGGTATTGTGCTGACATCAAGATTTGCAGAAATGAGATTAGAATGGAAAGAAATGAAAGCATGGAGAAGAAGAATTTGTCTCGTGGAAAATATCTTTGTCACCAATCTGCATATTTTGACATAAAAAGCTATATTTCAGGGATATACACTGATGTCTCCTCATGCACGCTGATCATTGTGACCAAGATAATTGGGAAACCTGTCAGCTTCTGTTGGGCAATAAATGGTTGTTTTAACAGCTGGTAAACAGCGGGGTATATCCATGCGGCTGGACATCTCAGGGGCTCATTACAACAAAAGTGGTCTCTATTTATACAACCTTAACTAGGTTGTAGGGCTTTATAGATTGTTTCCAGTTCACTCATAAACACACACACACTCAATAAATGGGAACTAGCATGTAGTGCTCACCTTCCATCAGATGTATCTTGGATTTTGCATTTTGTCTGTGTGCACTTTGTCATGTGGAGGGCTGGACATCAGTCTGTTGACCTAATGGACCAATTTCTTCAACGTCTGAAAGATAGCTGCCTTATGAGCTCAACAGAACTTCTGGGCCAACAAGAAAAAAAAATCTTTATGATAAAATGTGAAGGTTTATCTACTCCCCACTGTCTTCTGTACTGAGCTTATCATTATGCTGATGTTTTATCATCATCATTGTTATTCCAGCGCCTGTGGTGCTTGACTCCTTACTTGCAAGAGACCCTTTTTTTCTCTTTTTAACAGAAAGGAAGAGGTTTAAAAAACAAACAAAAAAAAACAAGCCTTTCATCTGCCCTTCTTCTTCTTTTTTATACTATTTGGGCATTTATTTTCATATAATCATGAATATTTGTTTAACTAGGCATTGCTTCAACATGATCATAGCCAATCTTGACCTTGTTAACCCACCAAAACCAAAAGCTTTACTTTGAAAAGCCTCCCAAAACAGTTTTTTTTTTTTTTTCCCCCGGGAAATGATTAACTTAAATGATTTTCTTTGCTTCTGAAGGCACTAAACTTAGCAAAAAAAGTGAGGAAATTTGTCTTGGGTTGCTTATTTTTCCCCTTTGATATTACCACTTGATGTTTGTATTGTACATCATTGGAAACCCCGATTAGTCACCTTTACAACAAGGTGTAACTTGTAAGGATGGTGGATTATTGCAGTGAGCAACATGTGTGGGTAGTGCCCCCCAAATTGTTCCAAAATTCACCTGCAATATACTCCTGTTAGTATCCACTCGGAATTTGAGCTTCAAGTTCTGCCGGATGTGTGCCAGTCGGAGATATGGCTAGAACCTAATTGAACCTAACTGATAGACATATTGGAACGAGATTCTGGAGCCAGTGGCAATCCCACATGTCCTGAATCTGGGACCTCACTCCAGGATAACGACTCTGCCCCCCCCCCCCCAGTTGCCAGTGCAACTTCACATCTGACGTGAAGTTAAACAAACAGTGTTAGCTTTTGTAGCTACATTAGCAGCTTGTCCGTTCATCAACCATCGTTTACTGGCCTCATACACAAAAGATAATAAGTTACACAAGCAGCAACACTTACTGACTGCACATCCTCACTGATGAATATGATCCACTGATCCCTGGTAGTGCTGTCCCTCCTGTCAAAGCACTGAAAACTGCTGAATTTCTGCCGAAGCAACTCAGCACGGCAATCCCCTCCTGCTCCTCCTCCTCCTCCTTGTCGTCGTCATCGTCCTCGTCTCTGACAAAGCTGGTCATAACTACTCCGCGGAAGGTAACCAGCTGCTTTCAGGTGGTGCTAAAGAGGCTAGCTTAGCAGCTCACAGCCTCTCTAGTTCACGTCATCCAGAGAAAGAAATCCAAATCGCGTTCTGTGGAGAGCGCGCTCTTGTGGCCGATTCTGGTGAGAAGAGAGCGCCCGCACTCAAGAACGAAGTCACTTTCACTCTCCGGACTTTCTGGCACATTTTAACTGAGGTCCTGTTCCACTACATGTTTTAACGTGAAAAAGTAGGATTTCCAGATGATGACTCCTTTAAAAACATTTAAAGGTTGAATATGGAACATTTTTATTAAAAGCTATATTTTTTAAAAAATAATACCTCCACAGGTCGTTTGGGGGTGTACAGAATGAAAGTACAACATTTCCCAGAAAAATTATATTTAGCCTAATAATAATTATAAAATAAATTTTGACGGGTTCGATAATGGCATTTTATTTACGTCTATAAGCCAATACACGCCGCCATTGCAGGTTGCCAAATGCGATCTCTGTGTGGAAACAATATTTCGGTCATAGTCAGGCCTGTGCAGGGAAAAACCGTGGAGACGACGAGTGAAGCAGCTGCTTCAGAGCCCTGGAGATGTTGTTATCTGTTTCTGAGGAGGAGTGACCTGAGAAGAGCAAAACCTGGAGTAAATTAGGTGAAGACTTCACTAAATGGACCCACATAAACGTTTTCCACGGAGTAAAACACAGAGAAGGCGACTTTCCTCCTGGATTGGTAAGCTAGCTTGTTTGCTAACATGGCTAACGTTAGCTGTCGGTTATAAACTCCTCTGTGTTACTTGTTGGACATGCTGCAGACTGTTACTCACTTGCGTATCGGCAGTGAGCCTGGCATCCCAGCGGCTGGAGTTGTTTTTCTGCCGTTGCAACTACAACCTAGACACACGTGATGTCGCTGTTCTGTCCGTATTCCATATTCAACCTTTAAGATTAAGAAGAGAAAATATAGAGCCCTGCGGATTTTAACGTTTGAGTAAAATCTACATAAATGCAGCTGAGAACAGGTAGATCTTCAATCTGGACTTAAATAAACTAAGTGTTTCAGCTGATCTGAGATGTTCTGGGAGTTTGTTCCAGACATGTGGTGCATAAAAGCTGAACGCAGCTTCTCCATGTCTGGTTCTGACTCTGGGAACTGATAAAAGACCGGATCCAGATGACCTGAGGGGTCTAGTTGGTTCATACTGGGTCAGGAGGTCACTGATGTATTTTGGGCCTAAACCGTTTAGTTTTATAGACCAGCAACAGAACTTTAAAGTCTATTCTCTGACAGACTGGCAGCCAGTCTAAAGACCTCAGAACTGGACTGATGTGGTCCACTTTTCTGGTCTTAGTGAGAACTCGGGCAGCAGAGTTCTGAATGAGCTGCAGCTGTTTAACTGATTTTTTTTTTTTTAGGTAGATCAGTAAAGACGCTGTTACAGTAGTCAAGCCGACTGAAGATGAATGCATGGACTAGTTTTTCCAGATTTTCCTGAGACATCAGATCATTTATCCTTGAGATGTTCTTCAGGTGATAGTAGGCTGATTTAGTGATCGCTTTGATGTGTTTTATTAAAGTTTAGGTCTGAGTCCATCACTACACCCAGATTTCTGGCCTAGTTGGTGGTTTTTAGGTGTATGGACTGAAGTTCTGTGACGACCTGCTGTCGTTTCTCTTTGGCTCCAAAAACAATCACCTCAGTTGTGTTTTTGTTCAGGTGAAGAAAGTTGAGGCACATCCAGTCATTAATCTCCTCAGTGCATTTACAAAGAGCCTGTACAGGGCCCGGGTTCATGAGAGGAGAATAATTGTAATTGTAGAGGATTTTGGCACATACTTGGGGGCTACTAGCCTCACGTTTATCTGTGCTGATCAAAGTCAAGTTGGACTTTTTGCAGTGTTGAAACATGAAATAAAACCAGAGGATTAAACATTCTGCTTTTGAATGAATAACTTTGCCTTCCTGCTTTATTTTTAATTAAAAAAGATGTTCATGTATCTTGAAAATAAAGCACAGTAAGTGGACTTAAAATATAAAATTGTTTTTGTTTAATCAGGTCTGATGCACCAGGTTTCTTTTCCAGTTTTGCATCAAAATGTGTACTGGTAATATTGGTTTCGAAGGAAATATTTTAAAATGCAAAGAAGCTGCCTTTAAAAAAAAACACAAAAACAAACACCTTTTTTTCTATCCTACTGTAATCCATCAGTCACTGAACATAATTTGCTTCCTTTTGGCTAATGAGAAAACTAAGTCCGCTCTCAGAGATAATGGGGCATGGTAACACTTATAAGATCATCTGCCCCATGTAGTATTGTAACATTTCAGATAGTTGTACAACAAAATTTGTATTCTAAGGGCGCATTCAGAAATCATAGTCTGCAAGTCTCGGTCCGTTTGGGGACTCGGTTCGGTTGGGGGTGGGGGTGGTCTTCCGGACCGAGATCGCGTTCACGTTGGACGATTGCCAAACAAGCCAAATGGGCCAAGAATGAGAATCTCAGGTGGCGCTGCTCTCGGATTCACCGTAGGTGAGGACAAGACGCACGTACAAGAAGGTTCTCACAACTTCTGATCCCTCCACAAAGCGACATTATTTTAGAACGAGGAGCTGGATATGCTTTCATCAGACCAAATATCGCTTAAAGCTTTTACTTCCTTGTAACTCCACGTCTGACCACGAGCCATCTTTATAAGTAGTCCCTCACGTGTGTTTGTTGTCGTAGCGTTTACCCACGTTGTCCAACGTTTGACCCACAATGCCAGTGCAATTTGTAGTCCACTTCCTGTCTTTGATTCACTTGAATTGGACCGAGACCTGGGTTTGCAGGCGGACCGAGTCTGGTTGGTTGTTCCGGATCAGAGTCCGTTTGCGCATTCACAACTTCTTGTTCTCAACCTAAACGAAGCGGACTTTCCAAGCAAACGGACTCTGATTCGAATCAAAAAAGCTTTGTGAATGCACCCTAAGTTTACTTGTTTTCATTTGTAATTGGTTAAGGATTTTTCTAACAAAACTTATTTTTTAAAAGATTTTAGGGAAAAAGATTCAGACAGACCTATTGCCAATGTACATGTTTTTAATGTAGTTAGCCTGCAAAAACTAAAATCACTATTTTAGTCCCAGTTGCTCTGAAGCCCTATTTACTTAGATGTGCTAATCAGTGTGCAAATCAGGACTGGATCAAAGCTTCTGCTTAAGATGTTATAAATTTCACATATGCAACCTTCATTGTAATGTTATCGCTACTAAAATAGTCTTTCCTGTGTATGCTGCATTTCTCCAGCCATTAGTCTGTGGTCAAGCATTCCTCACACCACAACCAATGGCAACATCTCTGCCAAGATTCCCTGATGCTGATCCATTTGTAGCTGGAGAAAAAGAGCTGACGGGGGGTGAAAAGTAACTCTTTTTTTTAAAGGCCAGCCACTCTGGCTGTTTGTATATGTGTGCACACTGTTGTCCTTGCTCTAATTGACCAGCTGTGGCTACGTGTCCTGCCTCTGTAAAACCCCCCCATTGATCCCGTGGCCATTTCACAACAGGCCTTATTGCTTTGCTTGTAACCTCCGTTCCAGCCGTCTGTAACAGTTCAGAAGGGAGAGAGAAGGAAATGGTGGATACTGAAATTGCACAGCTAGAGAGGATTGCAGAATTGCAGTCATAGATTGAAGTGTTGAGGAGAGTTAGATGGAGGAGGAAGCGCTGAGGTATTAAAGGAAACAGCAAGGTGAGAAGTTTGTTTTTGTCACTTTATGGATTACAAATCCACTCACTGAGTCAATGGAAACATTTTATATTACAAATTAAATGTGACATAAAGACCAAATCTTTCTTTAGAAACCTACTTGATACACTGCAGGATTCAATGAGTTGATAGAAGCACAAATGAATTTTTAAAGATTTCCAATGATATTAACAGCATGCAGAAAATGTCCCCGAGTTTGGAGTTAATAAACTGTTAATCTCCCCTGACTTCCTAAATGTCATTCAGTGACAGTAATTAAGGCAAAGTGTAGTACATTAATGGGTTCTTGTTTAAGGTACATAAATGTGCATCTTAATGGGTTTTTAGATATTCTGAAATGGATCTGGCATAACCTAAAGGTTTGGGTTTGGTTTGGCCAATCTGTCACTCCTTTCCCTCTAATCTCCCTTCTGCCTTTTATGAAAGCAAAAATCATTATAAAAAACTGTAGTAATTGCCTTTAGCTGTGGGCTAAGGTCACAAAATGTGGTGCTTTCAAAGTTGGCTGGCTTTGAATGCAAGCTCAGGCAGATTTTCAGTAAGAGAATCTTAGGGAAGTCTCGGTTCATAGAGTGCTGTGTATTTTATAGTCGTTGCAAAGGTGGAGCTCTGCCAAAATACCCACATCTGAGTTTCTAGTGTGCTGATTATTATACGAACTTTGACCTTTCTTCCTTCAGGACTAGTCTGCGAGGTTGTGGGCCAGGGTCAAGGCCATTAAAGTTGGCTTAATAAGCTGCTGTACACTCCTTCTGACCCCCCTCCATCCCCCCGAGGTCCTTATGAGACCTGATCGTCCAGAGTCAGCAAAGTCAGAATCTGGTCTTGTCAGCAACCTTCAGAGATGGTTATAACAGGGGTTTTTGTGGCACCTTTGTCTTTATCATTCGTGATACTTGCTGATACATGCTTATCCGTTTAATGTGCAGTCCCATTAAAGAAGCAAAATTTTCTCCACATATTTTTGATAGTCCTAAAATGTTTCATATTGATGTAACTATTAGCTGATTTGGTACTTTCTTAGCATCAATTTGAGATTGTCTGCTTTTGTTATGTGCGAACAGTGCAGAAAGTGGCACATCCGTTACACTGATGCAGAAATTAGTTAAAGTATGAAAAGATCTGTAAATGAAAACCCCATTGGACATCGTTAATAGGCATGCTCGCTCATGCCTATGACTTGTATGGACTTGAAGAAAATAAACCCTCAAATTGTTTTTGAGGTTTGCAGTAGTATGTATTTACATACTGAAACTGTTTTTTTATACTTAGTTGATCTTTTGTTACAGGAGAAATTGAGTTAAACAGGAATGACTTCTGTCATCTCAGTCTCAGTGTTGACTTAGGGAATAAACACACGTTTTCTTTGCATAAAGAAGATGATTTTTGACAGGTCATTCACATGAGGAAGATATTTAAAATATAACTGATTTTAATTTCTTTATTGGTTTTGTTAGTTTTTTTTTATTTTCACCTTCATCCCAGGCCTAACAGAAACATTTTTAAACACCAGTTTTAAAGGCTGAATCATGTTCAAATACTGAGATTCAAGTTAATATTTTATTGAGAAAAGTTTTTGTTTTGGTGTTATTAAGACATTGTTTGTTGTCCAAGTTCATGCTGTTTGTTCAGACAGGGATATTGAAGGTTAAGATGAGCTTTGGTGCAGATGTAAAATGTGTGTGTGTTTTTTTTTCTTTTTTTATGACAATTATGTTTGTTGTATGTATTGTGTGTCTTTTGACTGTCTTAAAACATGTCTCATGGCTTGCTGTTTTAAAGCCCATTCATGCAGCTGAATGCTAAGATTGTAGATCTATGAAATTCTCTTTGGCACATCTAGCTGTTTCAAAATGCACACATCCGCTGTTGCATCTTCATAATGACCTACACAGTGTGGCCTCTGTAAAACTACCTGTATTTGTAAAGTAGCACCTTTCACTTAAAGATGCTGCGTGGTTTAACGTCCTTCAGTCATTAGAAATTTAGATTCATAGTATGTAGTAAATTGTGCTACGTAAATATTAATGTCACCTGTGTTCTGAAAGCACTTGATCCAAATTAGCATTGCAAATGACAGACAGCTCCTCTGCATTGATCCTTTTCTTACATGTTTAGCACTGCAGTTTGTTCTACAGTGTCTTATTCTTGAGAGTTGATGCATTTTTAATGTGGACTTATTTTCAACTGAATAATTTAGTGCATGGTCAGCAGTGGGGGTGATCCAGAATCCAGCTGATTGGATAGAGAAGTACACAGGGTATATCCAGCTGAGAAAGTTTGAACTAGCTACGACAGTTAAAAGAGTTTGTAAGATGCACAGTATCAGTATCTCATGGTTATCTCTTCTGTTTATAGGGTCAGTGGTTGAAATTTTGTTTCAGAACTTTGAAAATCTGCTGGAGTTTTAGTGGCTCATGATGTTGAAACACCTGGACTAAAACATGGTTCTTCAGTGTTTTTGAAGATCTCCTTCCACTGAAAACCAGTTTAACTTGCTCCTTTTTGAAATACGGAGGGTCACCCCTAGTTACATACACATGCTGCGCTTGCAAGTGGTGCGTCACCTCCAGTGGCTGTGTTTCCTATTCATAGAAACGACACAGAGAAGGGAGCGAATCAGGAAAAGCCTTTCGCTTCCACGTCACATCAAAAAGGGCGTCACCCACGTGAGTTTATACCCACCCATGGGAAGGCAGGTAATCCTCTCCTCCGCACTAGAAGTGAAGACGGCGCAACTGTAGCTGTGGAGTTGAGAAGCTAAGTAAGCTAACAGTTTGCTAGCATGGCGGAACAAACTCGTTTGTGTGCTCTGTTACACACACAGAGCGGGGGGAGGAGGTTCCTTCATACATTCATGGGAGGGAGCCAATCATGGACGCCTCATTTTTCGCGCCACGGATATTCATGAGAAGGACTGGAAAAGCCTGTCGTTTGACCACAAGCCACTCTTCTAGCATACAAATACAGCTGGAAACAAAGCAACCAGAAGGTTTTTTTAAAAACAGAAATGACGCATAATGCATTCAATAATAATGGTGAACACAGTAATATTAATGAAATGACGATGGAAGTAAATCTTTAACATTCTGTGACAGCAACAGCTGCGGTGTTTCTTCCAGCAATTACCTACACCTTGAGGGTAAATTGTTCGTATTTGAGACAAATGTTGATTTAAATTCAAGGATGAACAGATTAAGATTTGTTGGTCAAAAAAATCAAGGTCACTGACCTCAAGTGTGTCTTTTGAATGCAATATAACAGAAATGCCTGGAGGAACTAATTCGAATTTGGTGGTCAAAGGTCACTTTGAGCTTTCAAAACATCCCATGGCCATAATTCATATGCTAATTATGACCTAATTTTACACAAATGTCTAATAAGATAAAATGATAGATGATGAGCTGTTGACAATTTATATCAGGGAGGTCAAAGGTCAAGTCTGGGTAGAAATGGAAACTGCAACCTGGCTGCTTGATGGAGGGACTCATAGCAAGGTGGTAATTGAACTTAGTAAATTGATGAGATGTTGCAGTAGTTTTGATGAGGTTTCCATGGTGATGATCAGAGATAAACTAGATTTGCTATGTCTAAGTGAACTGTAGTGATGTGTTCAGTTTGTTCAGTTCATCGATGGATTATAGACATGCAGAGCTCAGTGGGGTTCATTCCATTGCTAGTATTGATCCATCCATGGGATTTAATGTCCATAAAAACGAGATTTAAGAAAAAGGAAACCTGAAGGTTGAAAGCGTAAAGTTTGATTTATACCCGTGCGTCATCTGCGTTGGCATTACTGCTGTAGGTTCTGCGTAGGTCCGCGGAGGCCTGACATGCACCTCTTCAGACCTGACGTGTGTCCCCGCTACGCGAACGCAGGGATGTGGAAGTACTACCTTGTAATTGGTCAGTGTGGTTGCATCCCTCCGGATGTTTGGGTTTTGTAGCTAAATGAATGAATGCGTGTCAGCTGTGGCTCTAAAAGAGGTAATACTTGCCGGAACTGAAGCAAACCATCAGGGTTAAAACAAACCAAAAAAAAAAGTCAGCCCTGTGGAGTTTCCCAGTCGATAACAGCCCTACTGTCGCCTGCACATCTGGAAAAGAAACTGCAGCAGGATGCCGTAACCCCGCACTCGAGTAAAAACCCACACTGCCTCTGTGTCAGCTCCGCTGGCCCGACTGGATGCTGAACAGGTATAAATTCAGCTTTAGTGTGTGTGTTATGCGCGTGTTAGTGAATTCATATTCAGAACTAAGAATGAATGAATGAAGAGTTAAGTCAGGTATTCAAGATGCAGCTAAAGTGTACAAATATTATGAGCTGATTTATTGTCTCTGACTTAGCCCCCTTCCCAGCACACAGACAGGACTGTGTTCATTTGTTTTATTGCATCAGAGCATTATGTAAATATGTGTATTGTGCGTCTCTGGAGGGAGAGTGGGCCGTTTGGACTGAATAGGAGCATCAGAAGAGGGCAATTTAACAGCCAGCGATGAATGCCCTCTAACATATGTCAGCTTGTCACACACACACAAGTGGACTTCATCATCATCATGCAGCAGAGATGGCAGACCCATCTGCGGCAGGGTTAGACCCGGGCATCCGGGGGGCTCCATCTCTTTCATTTACCACGGCTGGGTGCCGAGTATGTGTGCGAGATTTGTGAATGGCCTGTTGTTAATGAGCCCTCATTTGGTGCAAGCAGACACCCAGGGCGGCTGCTCAGTGGCATGCCCTCAGCCGACGTGAATAACAAAAGGCAGAGTGGGATCATTAGGCCCCTGGATGCCCGAGGGGTCCGCCACTTTAATCACGTTTGCGTAATGAATGCAGCTGCTGTGAATCACTGCTTATTCATTATGTCACCAAAATGCAGTTGTAATGTGGTATTAATGTTGCTGCTGCTCTGCCAGAGGTGGTGTGTCTGCGAGTGTGTGCAACTCAAGGAACTGAGATGGTGTCAGTTTTTATTATACATAGACTGTGGCCCCCGAGTTGGTTTGATACTGGGCCAATGTTATGACAAGGCCGAGGGTCATGTTGGATTGATCATCACACTGGGATTTCTTCATTCTGGCTCCCATGAGAATTTGAGGAAAATTTCCAACCTCTTGTGGTTCATTGATGGTAAAATTAAGTTTTAATTGGAATAGGCTGTAATGTGACACATGGCCATTATGTTACTTTCCAGTTGCTGTGTGACTAACCCAATCATGCGTTTGTACCTTGATGAACAGAATTTCTAACAATGTTTGTTAATGTGATCGTCCAAAAGCTCATATGATCAGTTGCTATGTGAATGACCTTTTCCCATTTCTCCTCGGGAGCTGATGCTGGCACCAGGCAATTTTTTTTGGCCGCTGTGGCAAATAGAATGTCCCTCTCGTCTTTTATATACCCTCGCCGTGGCTTTGGGTGAATATAAGAACTATTTCATTATGTAAATTTAAATGGATAATCTTGTTAGAAGGTCAGTCCCAGACCACAGGGCTGAAATGCATCCGTCTGAACCTCTCCTTCCCTTTATCATATGGGGATCTGTAGGGCAAAATCCTGCCAAAAAGATTTTAAGAAGTGTGTTCTATTAAATGTATATTTGTTTTGGGAGCAATTCCTTGATTTCTCTCACCTTTCTATATTATTATTGGTTTGCTGTGTAAAACATTTGCCTTCTCACCATTACAGGTTAGAATGAATCCCCAGGGGACTTAATCCTAGAGAAATCTGACAATATTCTCACCAATTCAAGTAAAATTGTATTCATAAAGCGCTTTTATTGCAAAAAAGAAAAAAAAAAAATGCAAAGGGCTTAATATTGAAAACAATTTATGCAAATTAAAACTAAACAGGCCTTCACACACCAAAGTATATAACATAGCAATTTAAAAACACATTGCTTATCAGTCTTTCACACACAATCGCACACTCATGCATGAATAAAACATGCACACATACTGTAAAACATGTGTACAACCCCCCCCCCAGCCCACAAACTCCAATCACTAATCATGTCTCTTCAATAAATATAGGTGATAAAATATTAATAGAAATAAATATTTTCACTAGTGACAATGAGAACAACACAGCTGGTAGATTATTAACAATATCACTTACCACCCACCAGTTTCTGCAGTCTATGACTGCAATACAATAAAACAGCCACAATATAAACAGAGATACAGACGAGTAAGAACTGAAAGAGCTTTTGACACACTAAAAAGATGACTTGACTCAAAACTGGGAACTTTTATGAGCGAACTCATATTAATGACGCATAATATGAGACAGAGATGAGCAGCTACAGGCCGATCTCCAATCTTCCATTTTTAAGTCAGATCATCGAAAAAGCAGTTTTTCATCAGCTGAATGACTTTTTAAGAGAAAACAACTGTTATGTCTTCCAGTCATGTTTTAGACAGCACCACAGCACTGAGACTGCTCTGACCAAAGTCATGAATGACATATGTCTGAAGACTAATGGTGGAAGAAATGTCAGTGTTGGTTTTACTGGATATCAGTGCTGCATTTGATGCCGTTGACCACATTATATTACCCCAACTAGGGATGGGTACCTTTCACATTTGAATCGATTCGGTACCAACTTTCGGTACCTGCGAGGATTGGTACTGGTACCAAACGGTACCAGTTTTTGGTACTTTTTTGTGTGTTTATATGGCAATAACAGATTTATTTCTCATTCTCAACATAAAATTTTTAACTAGTATATTAAAGCAAATCCCACTGTTTTTATTCTATATGATGTCCGAGCGTCTGGTAATGGGGGGTAAACTTAATGGCAAGGCAATTTTTTTAAACAGCACATTTCATGTACAGTAGCCTACAGGACAATTCAAAGTGCTTTAGATAAACCATAAGCATTACAGCGGGGTGCAAAAGGAAAAATAATTAAGAACAAAAAAGTAATAATACATCATTAATACATCATTACTGAAAGATCCTGAGTTTATCAGCTATTTTAAAAGA